>CAWUFW010006974.1:0-585000 GCA_963921515.1 Calotriton arnoldi
TGTGTTTCAATTATTGTACGGCTACGGCCGTGGGTCCGTTTGTATATCTTAGTTAGAGTCCCTGAATAAAGGGGACTGTTCGCTCTACCAGATAAGTGCCGGAGGTTGTTACCCCTTTTTTGTTGATAAGTAATATCATTTGGCCTCTACTCAATAACAATGGCTGAATTTTTAGGCCTGGCGTTTGATGAAACCACTGCTCGTGATATACTTCTAGCACCAAGTATATTAGATAGTACCCCCAGTACTAATTCTACTCCTAATGATGACTGGGCGAAACTATTGATATTGAAGCGCTCCCATTCACGCACATATATACATGGTGCGATAATGACCAAGTATTTAAGAGCCAATTGTGCACCCACTGGTTTGATTGTTACCAACGCACCTCGGTTATTTTTGGAGGATAAATTATTTTTGAAAGACTGGTCCCTCATCGCCTGGCGGTGCACGAGGGACTGGCTTATACTGATCATTAGTACGGCCAAACGCATAGCAGATACCATCTTAATAGAGATACAAGCACTTGAAACCCAGATCAAATCAGTGCTAGTGACCTCAGTATACAAGAAACAAGCAGAAGAAACAAATAAGAACAATAAAGAGTTTAAAGACTCAGTATTAGCAACCAAAATAGTGAAATTCAAGAAGGACCTTGCAAAGTTTGCACTCGACAAAGTATACCCCTATACGAGCGATACCTATGTACCTCCCCAAATCAATCGTAGGGGGAGGCAATATGGGTCCAACTATTCGACATCAGCAAGTGAGGATGAATCAAACGATTCAGACTCCTCGACACATGAAGAGAGAGGTTGGAGGGGTTCGAATAGACAAGGCAGGGGCCAGAGAAGAGGAGGGCAGTATGACCAAGGACCAACACAGTGGTGGCCCCCTGGTCCGTATGGTTATCCACAACCCCCTTTCCCACAACCGATATACCCCTTTCCACCATACAACAACATGATACCTGCGCAGCCTTTTTTAGGATTTGGCCCAGGTCGATCAAGGGGCCGCAGAAGAAATCAGCAAGCTTCTGTACATTGGGCCTCACCAGTGACGTCCAGGACCACTCGCAGCATGGCCCAGCCGCCTGTTCAACCAGGGAGCAGTCGCGAAGCGACTTGATCATGAACCTGAGTACACGAGTACTGACGGAGGCAGAGTCATCAGTCCTGGAGAAGGGCTTAGGCTTTGTCCCGACGTACGGAGGAGACTCCTTTCAGATTAGACAAGAATTGGCTATTTTCTTCCGTAAGATTCGTTTACATTCATTCTTTGAAGACAAACCAATGGACGAACAGGGAGAAGATAAAAAGAATACGGGCTTAAGACCTAAGTCCACATTTAATCCACCAGCCCATTTGATTCCAGCGCAGGTGGCCACCTTTGAGAAGGCAGTGCTGTATGATGTGAATAACTTGTTGGGTAAGGAGACAAAACAGTATCAAAACCTACCAAAACAAGAACGATTAGCACTTCAACAGCTGTCTACAGATGCTAACATTGTGATCAAACCTGCCGACAAGGGGGGTGTGATAGTGATTCTAGACACCTCCATGTACAGAGCTGAATGTTTACGCCAACTTGGTAATAGAGAAGCTTATCGGCCCCTGAAGATAGATCCAACGAAACGACTATCTATTGAAATTAGAACAATAGTGTATGAAGCGAAAGATGAAGGCTGGATCACTGATCATGAAGCAGCCTTTCTGGTTACATCTCATCCAGTAATACCGTATTTCTATGTGCTTCCCAAAGTACATAAGGGAATACTGCCGCCGCCAGGGAGACCCATCATTTCAGGGATTGGGTCTCTACTTGAGCCTCTTTCCACCTTTGTTGACTTCTTCCTGCAACCACTCGTGCTCAAAATGCCGACTTATATACGGGACACAAAGGATCTGTTACGACTCTTGGACCAGACTACCTTTGACTCGGAACAAGACTATCTGGTTTCTTTTGATGTCGAGTCTTTGTACACGTCGATACCCCAAGACGAAACATTGGCCACAGTTGAATCTATATTGAATTCAAGTACCTTGGAGAGCATCACTCCGGTACATTTCATCATGACATGCGCTCGCCTAGCGATGAAAGAGAACTTTTTTAAGTTCGAGGAAGACTTCTATTTGCAAACGTCCGGGACTTCCATGGGCAGTATTTTTGCCCCTAGCCTGGCTAATCTTTATGTACATCAGTTTGAACAAACCATTGTCTTACAAGACAGTAATCCCTTTGATAAACATATAAGGGTCTGGAAACGTTAAATTGACGATGTGTTTGTGATTTGGCGGGGCACCCCGGACACCATCACATCGTTCCACCAGTGGCTAAATACAAAAAATAACTTTTTGAAGTTTACAGTTGAATTCTCGAAGACCAGTTTGCCTTTTCTAGATATTCGGATTTACCCAGAAGGTGAAGGACTCAGCACTGAACTTTATAAAAAACCGGTGGCACGGAATTCTTTGCTATCGTTTGACAGCTATCATCCGAAGGCTCTCCGTGAGAATTTGCCCTTCGGCCAATTTCTTCGGATACGAAGAAATTGTACATCCATGGACAAATACAATGAACATGCTAACATTCTGAGTACCCACCTAAAGGAGAAGAAATATCCGCAAAACACAATTCGCAGATCACGGAAAAGAGCTGCCAACAATAATAGGGAGTCACTGATTGAAGTGGCTCTACCTAAAGATGTGGTACCCAGGCTTACTTATGTGAATACGTTTTGCAGCCATTCAAATCGAATTAAAAGGAGCATACTTAAACATTGGAAGATCTTGAATGTCGGGAGAGTACCAATACCTCCTCCTTTGTTTGCTTTCAAAAGGAGTACAAACATTAAAGACCAAGTGGTACACACAAGGCCCATTAGTAAACCAAAATCTTCGGACCAAGAATCTTTGTGGGGGCTTCCACCAGTAAAAGGACACTTTCCGTGTGGAGTCTGCGCAGCCTGTCCACAAACATCACATGTGACAGAAGTGGACATAGGCACAAATAAGCCCTGGTCGCTGCTTAAACATACTAACTGCAACAGCGAAAAGGTTATTTACCTGATCACTTGTCCGTGCGGCATGCGCTACGTGGGGATGACTACACGCAAGATAAAAACAATAATATTGGAGCATAAAAGCACCATTCGCTGCAAGAAGAGGTCTACAAAGATGACCAATCATTTCCTAGATATGAACCATCAAGCCAATGACTTGCGTTGGACAGTCCTTGAGCAACCTTTCATCCCAACTCATATCACGGATATATCCAAGTTTCTACTCCGCAAAGAACAGCGCTGGGTACATAGACTTAAGACAGATATCTTAGGATTGAATGAAGAGATTCCGTGGCTATCCTTGTGATCAAGTTTAAGGCATACAGCACATAGGAGACTGTACTGAGAACGAAAAGAGAATATCACACATTCCCAGACTTGATAGGGTTGATAGATAGAGATACCATAAGAGGTTTATTGGACAAACTCATATATGCCTAAAGTACACAAACTGAACATGAGCCAGTAAATGACCCAAAACTAATAACATAACCCTTTGACACTTAGATATTAAATGGTGTATATAGTGCCATTGATGGTTTTATATTATATAAATGAATGCAGCTTTCAATACGAATATAGTGTGTTTATATCAGCGAGCAGTATAAGGAGTTAAAAGAGTGTCACAAACTAATGTAACATCTCTGCAATGACATTGATATTTGGCGTATCTCTCTCGCTTACACCCAATCATGTACAATTGTCTAGTTCTTTTGTTAGCATTTACGAAATATAAGGCTGAGTGATATATTTTCTCTAAAAGTGCACTGAGATAAGTCTTATAGTGCGCATGCGTGAGAAAACTAACACTACCTATCACGCATGCGCACATGCTCAATCGAGCAGGCTACAGAAGAATTGGCCTGCTAGTGCGCTAACGGGAGATACTATTCCCCGTGCATGCGCACTTACGACATCGGGCATACTTCGTAGACAACTTGGGGTCCTTCACAACGGTGACTGGGCATTTATCCCAGTATTTAAATGTGGAAAACCTCCCGTCGGTGCCTCCGGTTGCAGCTCATGTACCACAACGGGGTACCGACGGAGAGGTAAGTTGGGCACTATGAGGAGTGTTATTATGTGTGGGGACACGATAGGTTCCTTAGATAGACTTTTATCGGTTTTGCTTTTGGGATAATAGCATTCACTAGCAATTCTTCTCCACACCCTAGATCCTCTTAATACATGTAGTATGCCTTTTCTGCATGTAACAATAGCAAAGAATATTCTTGAACCTTGGTTGCGGCGCTGATAAGAACTAAAGCGTCAGTTGACTCGACAGAAACATATATAGACGTTTTATGCAATGCACTTTTGTATACCTCATTGTGACCTACATGCATTTCTTATATACACTCTGCATGTAAGAATGTTAGCGTGCCTCTACCAATGAGGTTCTTTTTCATAGTGTGCTCTTTGCCAAAAACTATTTTATATTAGTATCTGCTTGTGGCCTATATGTGGGTTTATGCAATTTTTGCAGATAGAGACTGCATTTGAGAGCGTCAGTGTGGCAATATGGATTCAAACCCAATACACTTTTGCAGTTAAATGCATTGCCTACGAGAGTCTTATGGAGATGTTATTTATGATGCACTCTTGGATATATTGCTATGTGTCATGTGCCTAAGACTATTTACATTAGTTTGCCTCAGAGATCATGCACATTATCTTATCTAAACTTGAAGATTTCTAACACCATTAATAAGTTACATCTGGTAGTGTCCTTTGCACTATGGTTATAAGACAAATCCGAAGAGTCCTCTTGTTTTATTTTCTTCAATGGAGGGTTTTACCATCAGCACTTACTGTTTTTCTATCTAGACATGTATTCACACTACACATTAAGAATGAGTGATATATGATCTTTTTGTATATATTTTTTGTAGAGCGGGACCCCCTTCCCTGAGTTGTTACCAGGTAGAGGTGGGTCTACTTGTCCATCAATTCGGGTGAGTAGAATCTAAATGAGTACTATGTTAGTACTCTATGGACATGTTTTCAACTCATGTCTAATAATACATTGACGAATAACTGATTTGTATGACAATGTATTTTGATTGGTTGTATTGTGTTTTTTTGTCTCACATTTACAGATAAGTTCCAGTAGTACCGAGCCTAAAACATTTGGATTACTGGTTTGATATCACTGTATTTAGTTATTATCATTTTTTCATATATGCAGCAGCATTATTATTTTTTCATGGTCCTGATGAAAGCCTGGACACTACGTTAGACCAAATAGGCTGAAACATGTCGACCGACCTGACCAACTTAGCAGTTTAATTGATACTGCTTTGCACTGCTTTTTAACCCTGCCAGTTTGGACAAGCCAATAAACTTATTTTGTCCTCTCTAGGTAGTTTTAGTTTCACATTTAGTATCACAATCATACCCAGCGCTGCACCCTCACAACACCTAGCATTCACAGATGGGGCTTTAGTACCCTCATGAAAACATCCCAGAGCTCCTACCTCACAGTGAGGGAGTTGTAGCCCTCAGTGAGACTAGGTTTTCTCACTGGGAGGAGAAGCCCATATGATGAAGCATGCCACCTATGGTGGGTGAGGGCATTCATCCTAAAAGGGATTGCTCCCCAATGGAGCTTTGCTGAGAGACACTTTTTCACTTTATGATAGACCCGAGAAGTATTGTGTTAAAGATTGCAGTCTGGTACTGCCATGTTGACTGGGCAAGTGCACCCACTTGCCAGTCCCTAAACCTTCCCTTTTCTGCATATTAGTCACCCCTATGGTAGGCCCAAGGGCAGGGTGCATTCTAAGTATAAGGTAGGACATGCCCTGGTGTGTGTGGCATGTCCTAATAGTGAATTACAGCCATTTTCGTTTTTCACTATTGCAAGGCTACCTGTTCCCCATAGGCCAGAATGGGCAGTTTGATTATTACATCTTATAATCCTAACTGACCCAGGGAACATGGTAGAAAAACAAATTTAGTATGCCTGAACTCAGAATGATAAAATACATCTTTTAGTGAAGTTGGTTTTAACATTCTGTGTTTGAAAATACCACTTTTAGAAAGTAGGTATTTTCTTGCCTAGCTATCCAAGCCTACCTCTGCTAGGTTGTGTATTCCTTGTCTGGGTTTTGAGTGACAGGGGCTGGGGGATTCCAGGAGACAGGGTGAGTCAGCGCAGGGCTGAATAGAGAGATCTGCATGGAGATGGGTGGGAGGAGTTGCACCTGGGACCTGAATAGGGCTGTGCCTTCCCTCCACAATGCTGGCTCCACCTCCTGTGGTGTGTCTGATGTCCCTGGCCTACACTGTGAAAGGAAAGAAGGAGTCTTGTCAACAAAGTGCTCCAGGACTGACCAGAACTGGTTTGGACTAGGCAAAGGCCTCTCTGCCTTCAGAGAACAAAGAGAATATGAGTATAAAAGAGGGGACCCAAACCCCAGAACTTTAGATCAGATCACTTTGGGAAACGAGAAGAAACCTTTGCTGAGGAGAGGAACCAGAGAAACTGAGGAGGAGGCTATCCCTAAGCTGAGTGCGGTTTGGGGTATTGGCCTGCAGTGGTTGCCTGACTGCCAAAGAAAGGAGAAAGGAACTTTGTGTGTACTTTCATCAACTTGTAAAAGATCTCCAAGGGCTTGAGAGAAGAGCTTGCCTCCTGCTGAAGTCTCAGGGACAACAGACTTCACCAACCAGCTCCCAAAGAGTCTTTCTGTAAAGTGCCTGCTGCTGTGCTGGACTTTCTGAGGGACTGCGAGTCGCAAGGAGCTGGAAGTGCGACTCACGAAGGAGAAGTGTCGCCGCCGCAGCGCCTCGCATCGCCGAAGAAAAGGATCGACGTCGCATCAGACGCCGCCGCATCAACGGAGAAGAGAGTCGCAGCCGCTGCCGCATCGTTGCCGAAGCGCCTCGCATCGCCGGAGAAGAGGACCGACGTCGCATCATGTGCCGCCGCATCACCGGGAAGCTTGTTGCAGGGCCTGTCGCGGCTCAGAAGAATCGTTGAGTCGCCGCACAGCCGTCCGGCGTGCACGCATCGTGTCGCATCAAGAAAAAGACGCCATCTTTGTTTCTTTGCACCGGATCTTCATCGCATCACGTCGTTGCTGGTCGCATCGCCTCGGAAGCGCAGTAAGAAACCGACGCATCACCTCCCCACGCCGAGAAGAACCGACGCATCCCCTATGCATCAGTAGGGACCCGACGCATCACCGTTCTTGCGTGTAAGGAACCGACGCATCACCTTCCCTGCAACCCTTTCGTTGTATAGCGTTACGCATCCAAAGGTACATTGAACTCAAAGTGTCGCATTTATCATCTAAAGAGAACTGAGCTAATTCTACCATTTTTGAAGTACAGTATTGTGGATTTTTGTCGTTTGTGGTCTTGTGTTAAATCTATATAAAAGATACTTATTTTTAATATACAACTGGTGTGGTGTCCATCTGTAGTGTTGTCACTTGATTACTGTATGTGTTCACAAATGCTTTACACACTGCCTCTGAGATAAGCCTGTCTGCTCGTGTCAAGCTACCAAGGGGGTGAGCAGGGGTTATTTTAGGAGTGTATCCCCCTTACCCTGACTAGACGCAAGGGTCCCTATTTGGACAAAGGTACCTACCTCTGCCAACTAGAGACCCCCAAATCTAACATTAGTGGTCAGCGGTGAGGATTCTGGACTTGCATTTGTGACTCATGTACAGTGATTGGTGAACACTACTAGTGAGTGCAGACCAAAACGCGACCACATACTTTTGGTAGATTGTTTTTTCTGGGATTTTCTATTTTTGCAAAGAACTGCCAAGTTTAACCACCATGGATAAAGCAGCATCCATAGCATCTGTTGATTATGAGTGGGAAGAGGAGAAACTGGAATGCTACAATGTGAAACAGCTCAAGCACTTCTGCAGGAAATTTAAAGTTGCTATGACCGGTCTCACCAAGAAGGATGAGTTCCAAAAGGCGCTGAGGGCCTGGGTGGAAGCAAGAAATACCCCTGAGAATGAGGAAGGGGCTGAGAATGCAGATGAGCAGCTGGAGGGGCCATTGGGTCCAGAGGGGAGGAGAGCAACTTCCCCAGTAGGTAGCAGTGTTTCTGCCATAGGCCTGTCCCCAGAGGAGTTGGCGGACAGGAAGGAAAACAGGATGCACGAATTGGAGCTTGCCAAGCTCCAGTTGGGTGGGCAGTTGGAGTTGGAGAATAGGAAATTGGCCCTAGAGGAAAAGAGGATGCAAATGGAGCATGAGTTGAGAATGAGAGAGCTTGATTTAGAGCTCGAGAGGCTTGCGGCCATGAGTGTCTCAGCCCAGCAACAAGAAATGTGTGTAGCTCAGAGAGTGAGCTTTGCCGAGTTGGAGGGGGGAGTCCAGCTCAGATGGTGGCAGCAAAATTATGTTAGCTAGTGCTGAGGGAGTAGTACACACGCCCAGAGATGTGGCGCCTGACTTGGAGGGGGTTAATATACACCAGGGGATTCAAGGATATGAGGTAGCTCCAGTGGTGCGCAGTGTCCTTGAGGTGGATTGGGGAACTGGCACAGGGGTTCATAGTCCTAGTGGTGGGAGGGACACTCTACTGACTCTAGATGAGAGGTGCAGGGAGAGGGGTTCCCCCATGGTTGAAGTCCTGGTGTGTGAGTGTGAAGACCGCCCAGAAGAGTGTGGGTTGAGTGACAGAGACAGTCAGATACTGTCTTGCCAGTCTCAGGAGAGTGGTGTGGGGTACGTGTGCAAGGCACTGGATGGTGAGGTGAAGGATAGTTTGGTGGGTCTGTGTGATCCAATTGAGGGAGAGCATATTGTAAGTCCCTATTTTCCAGAGCTATGCCAACACCTGGTGGAGTGTGAGTTCTCTGACCCCGGGGAGCTCACAATGGAGGCAGACCTTTTGGTGGATTCCAGAGGGTCTGAAGAGGCATTGGGGAGTGACCCTAAGAGGAGTGGCTCAGGTGTCTTCCAACCTAGAGTGGTGGGAGAGGTTCAGTGTAGCCCAGCTAGGTCCCAGTGTAGTGGGAAGGGTGTAGGGGCTCACGTCCTGTCTCTGCGGAGAAGGAGTGAGTATGGGGCTGCGTGTCCCAAGGTGCCCGAAACCCAGTCTCAGGGCCTGGATGGTTCTTTAAGGGAACACCAGGTAGGGAGCCTAGGCTGTCCTGATGGGCCGCCCGTTGAGGAGGATACCCTAGTGTCTGGGGAACTGGGAGTGTCTGTAAGCAGGCCTCCATCAGTTCTAGTGTCTGGCAGTGCCACTCCTAAGTGGAGGGTGCAGAAGTCCAGAGTGAGGGGTGAGAGGGGGAAAGAGTCCCCAGTGGAAAAACCAGTGGGTCAGGGGCCAGCCAGAAGGGCTGAGTCACCGGTGAAGGACCATGGTGACACCACTTCTGTCCTGGGGGATCTTCACGCACTGTCAGAGGGACAGGGGTCGGGAGATCTGCGCCAGGCAGACTGTCACACGACACGAGTTATGTGTCACCCTCAGGGGGGGCATGCGTCCTCCCAAGGAAGTCCTGGTGCGCCAGGCGGGTGCTCAGCTGCAGGGTTTAGTCCCTGGGTTGGGAAGCCAGGTTCAGGTGTTGTCTGACCAAGAGGATGTGACAACTGTAAACAGTGTCCTGACCGGTTTGTCTTCTGGGGGTACCGCTCCTGATGGGAGGGGGCAGTACTCTGGGAGGGGGTGCAGAGGGAGGGAGTCCTCGCCTCTGACCCCGGTTCAACTGGAGGGTTTAGACCCTAGATTGGAGGACCAGGTTCAGGGTGTCCCCCCTGACCTGGATGCCCAGTTGCAGGATAGAACCCCTGAACTGGTGGGCGAATTGTGCAGGACACCTGCCACAGGTGCCCTGGCAATTCTGGAAGGGGGTACCACTCCAGGTGGGAGGGTACAGAGCCACAACAAAGAGGAGGAGGACCGGGTGTGGGAAAGCCCACCCCAGTCTCCAGTCCAGCCGCCGGGTACAGGCCCGGGGCTGGTAGGTCAGTGTCAGGATGTCATACCTGACCTGACAGGAGGGAGAGTGGACAAAGGGTGCCAAGCACCTGGGGCTACTGCCCCCCCGCTCTCTGACGCCACAGAGAGTTGAGAGGCCTGAGAGGCATAAGGCCTGGGTCTCATCACTGACTACGGTCAGTGGCCACCGTGGCTGGCTGTCTGTCTGTTGGGACACACCTGTGAGCAAGTTAAGGTTAGGTGTTGCACAAGTGGTGTCCACAGGTGAGGAGAAGGGTTCCTCATGGATTAGCTTGGTGGGCCCTGAGAGTATGGACAGAGGGATCCAAATAGGTTCAGATTGTCGTAGAACTGAAATATGCCCCTGCTGTTGCGGGCCAGTGTCCAGGTTCTATCGCCCAAAGCAGGGAAGCCCATCAAGGTAGTGATTGGTCTACCCTGCGTTTTGGCTGGAAGGGGGTTGTGTTGGACTTGGCCCTTTTTGCAGGGTCATCCCTGAACTTTTTGCCTTCCTCCTGTATTTTTTTCTGACCTGTTGTTGGCTGTTTTATGACTCTGGGCACTTTACCACTGCTGATCAGTGATAAAGTGCATATGCTCTCTGGTATAAATTGATGTATGGATTAGTGACTCCATGATTGGTTGGTTTGGTTTACTTGTCAGACCCTAGTACAGTGCACTGAGTGTGCCCAGGGCTTGTAAACCAAATGCTGCTGGTGGGCTTGCAGCATTGGTTGTGCCACCCACAGAAGCAGCCTGTAAAAGTGTGTCTCAGGTCTGCCATGGCAGAGCCTGTGTGCAGTCTGGTACTGCCATGTTAACTGGGCAAGTGCACCCACTTGCCAGTCCCTAAACCTTCCCTTTTCTGCATATTAGTCACCCCTATGGTAGGCCCAAGGGCAGGGTGCATTGTAAGTATAAGGTAGGACATGCCCTGGTGTGTGTGGCATGTCCTAATAGTGAATTACAGCCATTTTCGTTTTTCACTATTGCAAGGCTACCTGTTCCCCATAGGCCAGAATGGGCAGTTTGATTATTACATCTTATAATCCTAACTGACCCAGGGAACATGGTAGAAAAACGAATTTAGTATGCCTGAACTCAGAATGATAAAATACATCTTTTAGTGAAGTTGGTTTTAACATTCTGTGTTTGAAAATACCACTTTTAGAAAGTAGGTATTTTCTTGCCTAACTATCCAAGCCTGCCTCTGCTAGGTTGTGTATTCCTTGTCTGGGTTTGTGAGTGACAGGGGCTGGGGGATTCCAGGAGACAGGGTGAGTCAGCGCAGGGCTGAATAGAGAGATCTGCATGGAGATGGGTGGGAGGAGTTGCACCTGGGACCTGAATAGGGCTGTGCCTTCCCTCCACAATGCTGGCTCCACCTCCTGTGGTGTGTCTGATGTCCCTGGCCTACACTGTGAAAGGAAAGAAGGAGTCTTGTCAACAAAGTGCTCCAGGACTGACCAGAACTGGTTTGGACTAGGCAAAGGCCTCTCTGCCTTCAGAGAACAAAGAGAACATGAGTATAAAAGAGGGGACCCAAACCCTAGAACTTTAGATCAGATCACTTTGGGAAACAAGAAGAAACCTTTGCTGAGGAGAGGAACCAGAGAAACTGAGGAGGAGACTATCCCTAAGCGGAGTGCTGTTTGGGGGATTGGCCTGCAGTGGTTGCCTGACTGCCAAAGAAAGGAGAAAGGAACTTTGTGTGTACTTTCATCAACTTGTAAAAGATCTCCAAGGGCTTGAGAGAAGAGCTTGCCTCCTGCTGAAGTCTCAGGGACAACAGACTTCACCAACCAGCTCCCCAAGAGTCTTTCTGTAAAGTGCCTGCTGCTGTGCTGGACTTTCTGAGGGACTGCGTGTCGCAAGGAGCTGGAAGCGCGACTCACGAAGGAGAAGCGTCGCCGCAGCCGAAGCGCCTCGCATCGCCGAAGAAAAGGATCGACGTCGCATCAGACGCCGCCGCCGCATCAACGGAGAAGAGTGTCGTCGCCGCTGTTGCATCGTTGCCGAAGCGCCTCGCATCGCCGGAGAAGAGGACCGACGTCGCATCAGACGCCGCCGCATCACCGGGAAGCGTGTCGCAGGGCCTGTCGCGGCTCAGAAGAATCGTTGAGACGCCGCATGGCCGTCGGGCGTGCACGCATCGTGTCGCATCAAGAAGAAGACGCCATCTTTGTTTCTTTGCACCGGATCTTCATCGCATCACGGCGTTGCTGGTCGCATCGCCACGGAAGCGCAGTAAGAAACCGACGCATCACCTCCCCACGCCGAGAAGAACCGACGCATCCCCTACGCATCAGTAGGGACCCGACGCATCACCGTTCTTGCGTGTAAGGAACCGACGCATCACCTTCCCTGCAACCCTTTCGTTGTATAGCGTTACGCATCCAAAAGTACATTGAACTCAAAGTGTCGCATTTACCATCTAAAGAGAACTGAGCTAATTCTACCATTTTTGAAGTACAGTATTGTGGATTTTTGTCGTTTGTGGTCTTGTGTTAAATCTATTTAAAAGATACTTATTTTTAATATACAACTGGTGTGGTGTCCATCTGTAGTGTTTTCACTTGATTACTGTATGTGTTCACAAATGCTTTACACACTGCCTCTGAGATAAGCCTGTCTGCTCGTGCCAAGCTACCAAGGGGGTGAGCAGGGGTTATTTTAGCAGTGTATCCCCCTTACCCTGACTAGACGTAAGGGTCCCTATTTGGACAAAGGTACCTACCTCTGCCAACTAGAGACCCCCAAATCTAACAGGACAGAACTGGTTTTGACTGACCATAGGGCTTCTCTGACACCAGAGACCAAAGGGTTTTGCTGTATAAAAAGAGGGGCCCAGACCCCAGACTTTTAGATCACTTCTGGGAATCAAGAGGAACCTTTGCCAAGGAGAAGAGCCGGAGAAGCTGAGGATGAATACTGCCCCTGTGCTGTTTGCTGTCTGGGGTTGGCCTGCAGTGGCTACTTGCTGCCAAGGAAAGGAGAAAGGACTTTGCTGTTTGCTGTGTCCCCTGCTTGTGGAAGATCTCCAAGGGCTTGAATTAAGCTTGCCTCCTGTTCTGAAGTCTCAGGGACAGAAAGACTTCACCCCAGTCCCCCTGAACTGCTGAGAGGTGCCTGCCAGTGTTCTGGGCCTCTGGAGGTTGTTTTGGGACTGGAAACAACAAGAACTGTGAAAATCGACGCATCGCCTGTTTCCGCCGCATCGCAGCGGTACGAGAGAAGATTTCCGACGCATCACCGCCACCGAAGAATCGACGCAGCACCTGCTCGCGGCTGAAGTGTCTGCCGTGCGACGAATCCTGTGCACCGATCTCCAACGTCCTAGATCACTGCACCGATTCTGACGCAGGCCCGGATGGAGAAGAACCGACACATCACACCGGATCGTCAAGCATTGCATCAAAGCGCGAAGTCTTTCGCATCGTTGGGGGACGCAGTAAGTAACCGACATCACCTCCCCACGCAGTAAGAAACCGACGCATCACCTCCCCTGCGCAGCGGTAAGGAACCGATGCGTCACCTCCCCTGGAGCAAGGAACCAACACATCACCTCCCCTGGAGCAAGGAACCAACACATCACCTGCCCTGCGACCCTTTTTGCTTGCATTTTTCGACGCATCCAAGGTACTTTGTGTAAAAGTGTTGCATCTCACATTTTCTTGGAACTGAACTGTTTCTACCCTTTGAAAGTCATATTTTTAGTACTGAATTGTGGATTTTTGTCGTTTGGTCTGGTCTTGGTTTAGACAAATATTACTTATTTTTCTAAATTGTGTGGTGTCCATTTATAGTGTTTTCAGTGTATTACTGTATGTGTTCACAAATGCTTTACACACTGCCTCTGAGATAAGCCTGTCTGCTCGTGCCAAGCTACCCTGGGGGTGAGCAGGGGTTATTTTAGGAGTGTATCCTCCTAACCCTGACTAGAAGCATGGGTCCCTATTTGTACAAAGGTTCCTACCTCTGCCAACTAGAGACCCCCATTTCTAACAGTAACGTATATTGCCAACATCCTCATCTTTACCCCAAATAAATGTCTGCCTTTTTGCTTTACAACTTTGACATTCCTAGGTGGCCGTGATTTTAGAAACAAGTAGTATTGCACTCCTCTCTCTTACTGGTGACTGGTGTTTCTCTGCATGACTTGGTTGAACGATGAAGAACACAATACTGGTGGCGGTTGCCTGAAAGTGGCAATCAGGTGGTGAATACCAGTTTAAAAGTTTTACCTGTTGATGTCTAGAACCTTTCATAGGATCCCATTCCAAGATAGCAAGTGCTATTACTAGGTTTTCCCAATTCATCAAGGCAGACATAATTCCGGTTTTGTAATTTCCAGTTCCTTTTGGAGAGTATTTGAGGCAAGAAGAGCACCTACATATTGTGTTGCCCATGAGCAGAAGAGTATTTTCAACAGGTTTATTATCCACTTGCGTTCTCTTTTTGTCCATATATTTTTTTCGTTCCAAGCTCAAATTAGTGATACCCCTTCAGCTCTCTTTATGCTATAATTGCATAGCACCAGTTATGCCACTTCTCCTAAAACTTGGCTTCTTCCTTTCCTCGGACTACAGCCATTCTAACTGAAACCCTCACTTAGAAACATGGATCTTTGCCTTGACTCCAGTACATTTTTATGCCTTTGAGGTGTTTTCCTCGTGTTAGGGACTCCTTCCTACAGAAACCAGGTTTCAAGAAGCATATTTCAAGTTTGGAGCAATGGGAGTCACTCCTACTTTGGTGAAGTCAAGGTCAAAAGCACTTGTTCCGCGTCCAGCTGTAATCACAAAGCCACCTACTCCCCACAAAATAATCATGGGAGTTTATTCTTGTCCCCACCTCTACAGACCTGAAGCATTTGTGGTGAAGCTGACAGGCTCCAGCAGGACCAATGAACCAATCATTAAGAAGGTTCCCTAGCTCAGCCACGAAAGCGACTTGCTCTGGATCTCAGAAGAAAGTCGAATGGAGGTATCAAGGAACAGACCTGCTGGGTTCTAGCAATGAAGAATGTGTTGAGATACCACAGATGCAGCTTCATCTATGGAGTGTCAAATATCATTGTAGTCTGGAAGAGAGAATTCATGATGACCCCATCATCAACAGCCAAATCCTGGAGAATTGACAGGAGGCAACCCAACATATCGCCCTGTATTCACAATGAATTGGGTGCATGAGGAGATTGCTGCTCGAGTACACGTGCCTTGGGCAGCAACAAGGCAGCCATGTCAGTCTGGAACAGGGTGCCAAAGTATTCACGATCTTGTGATGGAAGCTTGTGCTTTTTGGACAAATTAATAAGGAACTTGTGGAGTCTCAACACTTTATATGCCCTGGACATAGCAGCCTAGGCCAGAGGGGCAGGATCAGCATAAATCATTCTGTTGTCCAAACAGAGAGAGTATCAATGATATTGGTGAGGTATATGGATACCATGGGGGATATGCAGAGTGCAAGGTATGGGAATAGGATAAAACTACCTCTTGGTGAGCTGAACAACTACTTTTTATTCTGGTGCCCCCAAGGGATAGATTAAAACTAAGAGGGTGGATATAGATAATTTTTTTATGAGAACACTTACCAAAGGAACAACATCTTTATGAAGTCTTGGGGTGCAGACTTCAGACTAAAAGGCGGGGCCTGGAACTGAAAAAGACGATCCCTCATAGCAAAGGAAATGGAGGTGACGGGGTGAATGGATACGAGAAGGCAGTCATCCTTAAGATCCAGTGAAATCATGAATTGTCCTAGTAGCACCAGAGGGAGAATGCACTATAAAGTATCCATCTTGGATGAATCTAGCGACTTAAAGGTTTCCAGGCTGTAAAGTAAGGAGGATAGGGAATGTTTGTATAGGAGGGGCACACACCTCATGTTAGTGGCGACTGGGACGATGAAGTGGATGAGGGAATTATGGAGTCTGCAACAACCAGTACTATGCTGCAATTTTTCCAAGAGGAAACTTAATTGCTAGAGGTACAGGAAAAGATGGTGACAAAGCTGCTACCTTGATATACTGAAAACATTTTACTAACCATGGAGGCAGTCAATAAATCAAGAACATCACATTCTTTATAAGCTCTATAAGAAATAAAGTTTGATATGGTCAAACTTTCTAGAAGTCAGCTTACATTTGCTTAGAACAAGGTTAGCAAAATTAGTGTTGGATCCTACCGTTGATATCTAGCCAATACAGAGAAAGCCATCAACCGCCAACTCACCGAACACCTGGAAAGTAACAACCTACTCGACACCTCCCAATCCGGCTTCCGCGCCACCCAAAGCACTGAGACCACCCTGATCGCTGCAACCAACGACATCAGAACCATCATCTACTGAGGCGAGACAGCAGCCTTGATCATCCTCGATCTCTCAGCAGCATTCACCACCGTATCCCACTTCATCCTCATCAGAAGACTCCACCACATCGGCGTCCAGGGAGATGGCCTCACATGGATTGCCCCCTTCCTCACAGGATGCACCAAGAGAATCTGCCTATCTCCCTTCACCTCCAAGCCCGAGAACATCATCTGCAGCGTTCCCAAAGTCTCCTCTCTCTGCTCCACTCTTCAAATCCTACATGACACCGCTGGCTGACATCATTCGCACCCATGGACTCAACATCATCTCCTACGTAGAGGACACAACTCATTCTCTCGCTCACGGAAGATCCCGCCACCACCAAAATCAACTACATGAACATGACAAGTGCCTCTGACTGTATGAGGTCCAACTGCCTGAAGCTCAACACGGACAAGACGGATGCGCTCATCTTCGGGAGGAACACTTCACTGTGGGCCGACACCTGGTGTCCCTCCGAACTCTGATCTACACCTACCCCCACGGACCATTCCCGCAACCTCTGCATCATCCTAGACAGCAAACTCACAATGAAGTGCCAGGTCAACGCACTATCCTCCTCCTGCTTCCACATTCTCTGCATGCTTTGAAAGATCTTCAGGTGGATCCCCATCAATACCAGGAGAACAGTCACGCAAGCTCTCATCACCAACCAACTAGACTATGGAAACGCACTCTATGCCGGCACAACCACCAAACTCATCAAACGACTTCAGACTATACAGAATGCTACAACCAAACTCATCTCCAACCTCCCAACAGCATCACCCCACACCTCTGAAGCCTCCACTGGCTTCCCGTCAAGAAGAGATGCCAGTTTAAGATGCCATAGCACACCTACAAAGCCCTCCATGATCAGGTACACCAACCATCAATCACCGCCGGACCTTCCACCAACCCCCCAGACAGCTGCACTCCGCCTCCCTCACCCTCATCCCCCACTTCCACAGAAGCCACAGCAGAGGTCCTTCCTGCTCCTACCTTGACACCAAGTCCTGGAACGACCTCCCCCTCCACCTGCGTACCTCTCCTTCACTCGCAGATTTCAGAAGGGGACAAGAGCTGGCTCTTCGACTAAAGACCTGGGAGACCTCAGCGCCCTGATACTTCCAGGGGTGATTAGACGCACTCTACAAGTACTGTCTAATTGATTGATTGATACAGTTTCTGACTGTAAACAGGCAGCTAGCTCACAACTCTAATCTCTTAACCACGCACATTTTTTCTTGACTTGCTTGGTCATAAATCTCATATTACTAAATAATGGCCTATTACTAAAAAAAATGTAACCATATTCGGAGCTCTGGGTGGGGGGACGAATTACAACGCAAGGTAGATACTTTGAAAACATCGAAAATCTATTATTTTTACACGAAAAGCTCTTTTATCGAGACTTTACCCCAAGCACCTCCACAAACTCTGTGTAACCTAATAACAGTAAAATAACTTTTTCTTGAAATACGAGCGTTTACGCTTGTGAGAACTAAACCAGAAAACCCGTTAAAAATGAATATTCAATTACAATTTTTAAAACGAACGTTCAGGGGCTTCTTAAGGTCGAATGAAAAAAACTGGCGCGCAATCCAAATAACGAAGAGCGCGGCCTTGCCTGCTGCTGCTCCTGCGCATGCGTGCACTTCCCACTGAAGATAGCTTAAGCAAAAGACGTCTATCCCCTGACTTCACCTCTAACTGAGGAGCCGCGGGTCAATGAGGCGAACTGAACTACGCGGTCATCTTTTTGTCACGTCCAGGCAGCGGCAATATTTGGCGTAAATAAACTCATTATCCAACATCTCTTACAGAGGAGAGCGCAATTTCCCGCACACTTTAGTATTTTTGAAACCATATGTAGAGATTAGCACGTGCTGCAACCATCTTCGAACGTTGACGTTTCGAACTGGAAGCGAATGTCACTACATTAGTGAAAGCATGTGTTCACTTTGTTTAAACATACACCGTTTCTATTCTATTGAATTATTTACACATCATGGAACTAAAACAAAATCAAAACGAATCATAATTACTTGAAAAGGCTTCATCGAAGTGTACCGGATTGTTATTTCTTCTTTTTTAAAGACGTTGCTTTTGCGTAAATACGCCACTCGGTGTTACGGATAGAAAAACATCTTCAAGATGGCCGTTCAGCTAATGTTCTGCAGAGAATGGGCTGTGCTGAGGGGGTCGCGTTGCCTCATTCCCATTTCGGCAACCTTATCTGGTCTTTGTTTATCAGGTTGAGGACACCACCTGCTTTGCTTTACGCAAATCACACGCTGTCATTTTCTTCTCGTTTAACCCCTCCCCTCCCTCGAGATTCTCCGCCAATCAGATTATATTATTGCAGCCGCGTGGACCCCAGTCTCCGACTCCCACTGGTCAGGCGCTCTTGAGAAACAATTTGCGGTCATGAATATGTATTAATCGTTAAAGCAATGACATTTAAGAGGTGTGGCTTGAAGCTCTGGCACCGTTAGATGCAGCATGAATTTTAACAAGGGGACTATCTAAGCGGACCAATCAGAAGCACTGGTGGGCGGGGGGCATGTCAATGAGCGTGGCGACTCCGACTGTGCGGGCGAGCGGATGCCCATCAGTACCGGGAGACATGTCGTCCTTGGTGCGGCCCTTCAGCATCTCCGAGGGTCCCTGTGGCGCCCGCCCCTCCGCGGCGCGCGGGACTCTAGCCGCGGCCTCGGCCCCCTCTCCCGCGCGGAGTGGGCAACCCAAGCTTACCCACCCGGGGAAGGCCATTCTGGCCGGTAAGAAAGCACCAGCATCGCCTTGTCCAACGTTGGGTTTTTGGTATGGTGGGGGAGGGGCGGTGCTAAATCATGATTTCGCAGTAAGTAGTGTTGTAGAGTTAGCAAACAGAAATTCATCTGGTGAATTCATGGGTTTAAATCGTCATAACCAAATCATTTTAAATGTAACTATAGTAAAGTAGTAATCCCACAGTTAAGCATCTACCATAAAAGAGCATGCAATATGTGGCTTATTCTATATAATTCAATTTAACTTAAAACAGCGTACGCTGTACATATTTAGAAAGCAGTACAGATGAAAGACAGACAATAATAAAGGTTTGACTTTGTGTAATGCTATCATACACGCAGGAACACAACATCCATGTGTATATTAATATAGATGTCATACCATACATAAAAACATACATGTGCACACAGCACGTGTACATAAAGTTGCAAGTAATCGGCGTATTACGGTGACAACATGAACTCTATCAGCCAGCGGGATACCCCAGCCTCCCCCTCTTAACCTGATCGCTATTGGCCAGGGCTCAAGTCCTAAAAAAAGAAGTGTGGGGACTAACCAGGTTAGGCAGTATGCAAGGGAAATGATGACACGTGCCATCCCAGCGCATGACGTTATGACATTGCATGTGACATCACAGGAAATGACATCAGATATTAAGACCTCACACATGATTATCACGTATATCATGAGTACATTTAAACGCATTATAAGTATTAACAAATGAGATTTGGTGTCAGGGTTGTGCCAAAAAAGTGGCGCAATCCCGGCGCAAAATCTGGGCCTCAACTAATACATTTATTTTTTTAAGCCCTGCCACAGAGAAATTGGCAACAAGGAGAAGTATGACAGTAGTTCTGTTATGCTTAATTGGTTGCAAAGTCTACATTTTAAAATATTAGATTGGGTTAAGACATCTGCTGTAAAGGTGCCAGTAAATCTCGGAATAGTAATAATGGTGAGATAACTCTGGAGTTTAACGCATTTGTTGGAGAGATCTATGTTTTGTGAAGTCCCAGATTTGTATCAAAGTAGTATAAAGTTAATGTGTCTCCTACAAAGCACATCACGTAACATGCAGATGACACATTTTTATTTATGTAGATAGTCAAGTGGGTTACTGCTTTTAACACAGATCCTTTTGTTTCCTGCAGTTCATAAAATGTAATCTTTGTATTATAGCACAGTGAGATATGAAGGACATGTGACTCCTACACCTTGTAACCCTGTCTCATGTAACTCATCTTGTAGATTGATTTACACATGTACATGATTTATTGTCAATGTATAATGTGTATGTTACGTAAAGAGCTCTGACACCCTGCATTGGGCTTGTTATTGCTATAAAAGAATTAAAATAGTGCTATTGAAATTGTTATTTGTGTAAATACTGAGACAGACCAACACATCTGACATTCTTACAGTGCATGCATGCATCTCTTATATACAGGGACTAAACAAAGTCAAAAGCATGCCTCTCAAGTACCTGTGAAGAGATGAAAAGTTGTATGCATTTGTGGCATTTACATTTAAGTGTGAGGTTCCAGGCCGCCTCCAGTCAGGATGTTCAAACAAAAGGAGGCCTGATGGCCCCTTACCTTCGGCCCAACTGGAGGTGAAAAAAAGCTCCCTCGCTGCCTGCACGTTTGCTGCTGGGAATTGAAAGCAGACAACGTACAGGCACCGCTGAACGAGTATCGGTGTCTTACACCAGGACAAGTTCAGCATATTTCTGTCGGGCCCAACTTCTTGTCAGGGGGACGGCATCCACCCAGTGAAAATAGTGGGTGGATGTCGTGTACCTGCGTGTACCCCCGACTTGTGGCCTGCTATTGGCTCCACAGCTGGTACAAATAACAGGGGACAGCTCTGCCAGGTTTCCCTACAAATCTTAACCAGAGACAAAATCTTTTTGCCCACCCGGATTCTGGCCATCGGATCTTCCACTGCCAGTTCTTCCACTCTCTGGGGAGCTGTCCTCGCCCATCATCATCGCCAAGTCAAATCTGAGATGCAAACTTGAGGCTGAACAGCAGTAGACATCCGGTGCAGCATTTGTAGATTCTCTATTCAATATTTGCGTCAAACCATTTTCACGCTTCCACCCTTTGAGCTGATCAGCTCTCCATGCTGAAGCAGTGATCTAATGGTAACCTAGCAGAGGACAGGCTGGTCATCTTAACATAGCGCCTAAACACCTAACATAGCACTATTTCACATGGAAATGATGTTATTTTCCTGCTGTCTTGCATCCTCAGTTTGCCCGCTGTCTCAAACAATTTCCATGTATTCCTAAAATCCAGCAGCAAAAACTGACCTTTACTTAAAACTAATAGTTACATCTCCTTATACCTTTTAAGTGGCTTTCACGTTACATTACATTCTCTACACACCTCTTCTCTCTGAGCATCCTTTTCTAAGTCACATGTGTGTTTGTTTTACTCACTATTACTGTATTTCTGCAAATTACCCACAACTTGTTTCTAAGATCAAAACCGCTCCTTTTTCGGAAGGTTGCACCTTGAAACATAACACCACCTGCTCTCCTGTAGCTCATCTATTTAATCCCATCTAACAACTGCATGAACTCACTTATCTCCCTTTCCAAACAACGATCACTCCTAACTCCTGTTACTTTAATCCACTTCAAAGAAACTGTAGTGAATGCATGGAATGGTTTGCTTGAGCGAACAAAACTAATCCCAGTAACCAATAAGACTGGCTTCATCACAATCTTTGTTTTTTGTGGAGCAGTATGCTGCCTGGCGTAAAGCGTGAACGCAGTTATAATTACATAGTAAAGCAGACAAATGAGCATTTAAATTTACAGCCATTGGTTTAGAGAGACCAATAGCTGTATTATGTTGGTTCCATTTATAGCCCTTGTATTGCGTTAAAGCCACCTCAAAGTGGCAGATTTGTGACAAGGTGGTAAAAAGGGAGCAAGTGAGAAAATGAGGAAAGAGTCTTATAACTGTAATGATCTTCTTTGGCGTAGAGCAGTAGTTAGAAGCTTACCTTAGGAATCTGGTAGGCAGCAAGGAAACAGGAGTGCAAAATAGCAGGAGAGGGTATGAGTTACAGTTACAAAACAAGGGAGATCAGACAGTCTGATAAATTCGGGTCTAACAAAGAGGAATGGTAGAGGTTAGTGAGATCTCGGGGATAATTAAAAAACACACATCAGCGAACCAGGGGTTGACACGTATAGACGGCAAACAAAAATAAATAGAGTACCATGCAACAGACATATGGGTAGATAATACACTAGCAGGCACACAGAGAGACAGGTGAACAGTAAGAAGGCTAGATGTTTGCATACTGATTTCACATTTAGACCCTTAGCTGAAGAACTCAACTTTGATGTAAAGGAAAGACCAGTGCCTCTCTCTCTCTCTCTCCTCCGAGAAATTTCTTGCACTGGATGATGGAATATTTGCCCATTTATTCACTGTGCTCCTTGGAATGATCACCTGTCAGTAAAAATACAGTGCTTGGTGCATACTCAAGTTGTACTTTGCGTTCTCGAAATACATACACAACAGTGCTGTTCAATACCGTAATATGGCATATGTAGGTGTGTTACAGATTGCTGCATCTACTCCAACCCTCCTGTATCTAGTGCTGGAGTTTCCTTTTACAGGTCATTAGTGTCAGATCCATTGGTTAATTCTTATTTATTGTCTACCTGCTTCCTCTCAAGTTAAATGTGTTTTATGATTTGCAATAACTACACCATGCTCTGCCTGCTGTGTTTATTTTACATGCTAACAGTTGCTTCCAAGCAATTAATTTCTGTAATTGCAGAAGAACTCTTTGAAAACCAGATGTTTCCATCAGTCATGCATTGATATGGGTCACACAGCTAGAATTTTTAATCCTACCGCATAGTGCTCTCATTACAAAGGCACTTTTTCCTCTCAGAGCTATGGGCCGCCAGTGAAAGTAATAGCTAATGAATTAGCACGTAAGAAACAACAAGCATTAAAAATGCAATAGGTCTCGCCTTTTATTAAGTTAAAGCCATTTGCTTTGCTATACAATACCATTAGCAAAGCAAATGGCTTTAACTTAATCAAAGGCGAGACCTATTGCATTTTCAATGCTTGTTCTTTCAAGCATCGATGGGAGTTGTTTCGAAACCCTGTGGGTAGTTTTGCGCTATAGGACAATGTAATTAAAAGGACGCTGGTGCCTCGGGACACCGTGCAGGACCGGGTTTGGGCGGCAGCGACCCTGTGCACGCAGCGCCGCCTAGCGGTGAACTACTCCACTCCAGCAGCACTGAAGAGAAGTGCAGGCGCTCGCGCTCCGCTTGAGCCCTGGCGCACGTGCCCCACTCCCAGCTGCAGTACCACACTATGCCGAAAGGGCGCGTGGGCAGTTCTGACCCAGTGCCAGCTCTGCTCATGCTGCTCTCTACGTGTTTCACGGGACAGCCGAGACTTCTAATAATGAAAAAAATTCTATCGAAATAATTCTTATACAAGTTGTGTTCTAGTTTTCTGTTAATACTACTTCCCATTGATAAAACAGCATTGAGGGTGCGCCGTTGTCTCCCAGCGAGGAGGTGACACAATCTGACGTTGATTTTTTGTTTATTTAGTCCCCATACTACCATACTAACATACTGACATGGAGTAAGGACCTTCAGAGGGTTAGTGCACATGCTGCAGTGCTGTGCGTTTATAGTACAGGCCTCGGGCTCTGCCACGGCTGGCTCAACCTTTCACTTCCGCCGTACAAATGATTTGTGTAAATAGCCGCATCTTAGATGCGGCATCTGCTACTACAGCACTTAGAAGCCAGGCCTTGTCAGCAAGCAGTGTATATGCACATTTTTTTTTTTTTGCAGTTTTATATAGCGTGCACTCGACCCGAAAGTATTGGAGAGCTTTACACAGTGCTTTAAATGGGATGAAAAAACTTGGGGAGGGTCTGTGTGGCGTGGCCGATGTAATTAAGGGCGTGGCTTAAACATACCCACGCTAAAAATCTGTGCTTATCATAGTGTGCCGCCCGTTGGGCATTTTGCTGTTTCTATCCTTGCATCCATATATATCTCCAGCAAGTAACATTACACCTACAAGAAGTCAGGACTATTGGCTTTGCCAATGGTTGTTAGCTGCATAAGATAAATAAGCAGCAACTATGGCTTCGTTGCATATATAATATTGAAAATGCTTCCATTTTCAAATTATGAGACTGTGAAAGAACTATAACGAGTCTCTAAGAAGTTATCTTAAAGGCAGTGAGCAGTGGCACTGCCGCAGAGTTAAGATGTATCTGTTCACGGAGAGTGAGGGCAAAAATTGACAGCCCGATAGGGACCTATCTCGGCACCTACTTTTTAGAACTGCCGGTGCTGAGCACCGGCAAGACCCGCCCCACTTAAAGCCCTGGCTTCACATGAGCACCAGTAACGTTACACAAGGACACGTTCATTTTTGGTAGGCATGGGGAGATTAAGTGATTTGCCCAGAATCACGGGATGTTGAGCCAATGCCAGACTCGAACCTGCTTCCCCCATTGCCAAAGTCAGCAACCCTTATGCCACATCCTCCATTAATAATGAAGGCGCTATATTTGCTTCAGGCCGAGTTACTAGCATGAGTGTATCTAAATGCGCGCCAATGTTACAGCGAGTCAGCTTGCTGTAATGAAACATACACTTGGCGTATTCAGATGCTTTGCCGAGTTCATTTAAAAAACACACACAGCTTGCATACTATTGTTTCTTTCATTTTGTGTGCTAGACTTCCATCCTACTAAAACGCGATTAAATTAAATGCGAACCACTGAGCTCTGTTGCTCTTATAATGAATTGTCTTGCTCAAAGAAAGTCGCAGAGTTATTTTGTTACAATTGCAAGCAACTGCGACCGCGATTTTCCAAGGATCACACAGTTTGGTCAAGCGGGTTAGCCAGGATCATAGTTTGCTTGTTTTGGAGCCACAACTGACAGTTAGTAAACTAACTATACATCCAGTACCAGTACATAAGGTTTGGAGATAGTTATGTGTTTGTCCGTATATAAGAGATTCTTCTTACACGCACACGTGCGTACGAACATACGCTTTTATTTCCTCAGGTGAAGAATTCGGAACTTGCAAACATAGTCAATATACAGTTTTCCCCAGTTCGACCGGAAACGACCTGCCTACATTTAAAACAAGAGGCGCGTCAGTATCATCCGCCTCAAATGCTACTCACTTGTATCGACCCCAGGAGGATGAGTCTGAGTCAGCGCGCGCGGCCTGATTACACATAGATTTCCAAGCCGTGTACATTACCCCGCCTGATGTGCGATCAGATGGTCAGAAAACCTCTGAGGCTGTACTAACTGAGCACGTCTGCGAGATGGTAAATATGGGGCCCCACCTGTGACCCCCGCACCCCTGTCAGATACCCCTCCCGAAGTCTAACAGAGCAGAGTGTCTGAGGTCGAAGGACCCCTGAACCCGTTTTGTGACCCTCCCCCGTCTTACGTGATATATTTAGCTCACTTTAACTTATTAAAAACACTTGCACTTTACACGAAGCAGGCCTGATGTAAGTCTTAACGAAACATAAAAAACACGATCATAATAGTATCAGCGCTCTCAGTACGGGTGTATGGACCATTTTTTGTGCTATAGAAGTAATATCTTTTATTTATTGCCTAATAACGAGATCATACCCAAAAAATAAATAAAAAACGTAGTTTGCCACAAAACAGACACATTTGTAAAGAAGAACATATACAGCCTGTTTTTAATACTGAGGTACGGTATCATCGACCAGCTCATGAGAGGCTGCAGGCCCCAAATCCACTGCAGCATCTGCGGTCCGGTCGTCCGGACTCGCGAGGCATCAACAGAAGCTCCAGGCACCACTTAACCCTCTTATCCAGCCCTGTAACGACCTGTCGAACTCCGTGCCGATGCAAGCGGCTCCTTGAGAGGCAGCAGTTCAATTCACAATACTGGCTGGCAGCACAAAAACGGTGCGAGCAGAGGCGGGCTCCACTGGACTCACAGGGCCAACCAATCACAGAGCTGACTGCAACCACGCTGCCTTCATGCTCCAGGCGTGAAGGCAGCGTGGTTGCAGGAAGCCCGGAGCATTGGCTCGTGTGCTTCACGGCTGTTGTGAGAAGTTGGCCTGGCATATGCTGTCCACTAATTATAGTGGGCACCTTGCACCAGTCCAAACAACCCCTTATTGGAGATAGGTTAAAGACAACCTTATTGAAAGCTATCCTAGTGGTAGCTATGGAGAGCAGCCTTCAGGCTAAGTCTTGAAGGAATGTAAAGCAGCTTGTTTTACCAGTCTATAATCTCTTGAGTGACCAAATGAAAGAGCACCACACCAGGTATATATTCAAAATATATGTATTTATTGCTAAACACACCCCTCTAGTCTCTTTATGAGGCTAGAGTTCGAAGTACACAAGTTATAAGTTATTTAAACACAGTAATAGCACAAATACACGTTTGGGCCCTAGGGGCGTACCAAACCATATACCAATAAAGTGGTATAAGAACCACGACTGAGCTAGACACTAGGCCTAGAGCCTCTAGAAGTGCTTGGACCACAAGGAACCACCCAAGGTAGTGACACGGGACCCACGGGGGACGCGTGCAGTGTAAATACACAGCCGCGATACGCCGTTAACTTCTATGGAGAAAGTCGCGATCAGGAAATTAAAGAAAAGGGACACTTAAAGGAGGACTTGGAGCAAACCCTTTGAGAACTAGGTCGTTCTAGAGTCTCTACCCATGGGAGCACCGGAGTACTCTTGTTACCTCACCCAGGGAAGCCGGGTGCATAGGTGCCTTTCGGGGTCGGGTTTCGTCGTCGATTTGAATGGCGATCTGCTGCAAAGTGCTGCTGGCGACCAAGTGGAAAGTGTCCGGGTGGATCCAAGAGTGGATCGGAGATCTGAAGAACCTGAAAGCAGAGGGGACAGAGTCTGGGTCACTAGCCAGTGACCAGGAAGGCGATGAGCGGATGCCCACCGATGTCGAGTGCTTCAGGTAGGTTGACGGTCGTCTTGACTCTTCAGCCACGAGGTCCAGGAGGCGTTGTCGGCGACCAGGAGCAGGATTCGGGCTGGTACACGATGTCTGTCGAGTGCTGAGGTGTCGGCGACCGGATTGGACCCAACAAGCCTTGGCAACGGCAAGTCTCGATGAAAGTGAAGAATGACGATGATGCAGACCAGCAAGGTCTGAGGAACTCACCCAGCAAGGGTAAGTGAGGGCAAGCCTGGAGCAACCAGGGAGCCCAAGAAGAAAAGGATTGGCCTTCGTGAAGGGCTACTAGCCAACGGGCTAGCAACCGCGAAGGAGCCTCGAGACGTCGCACGTGGAGCTGGCTCACAGGACACTCGTCGAGTGGAGGCCAGTGATCTTCGGTGCAGTTGGTGCTGGAGGCTAGGGCTACTCGGAGCCCAAAGCACAACTTCGTGGGAGACCCAGAAGAGGATGCACTAGCAAATGCGTGCGGTGTCCAGGGGTCACGGTTCCACGTTACCCACGACAGCTACGGGCCTCAGCTTTGCTGGGGACTCAGGGCAGCCTCGGGGAAGTCTGGAAATCCACCTCTGGTGATGCAAAGACTTCGGCGTCCGACGGGAGCTTAGGCGATGCAGACTGGACAATTGCTTCTTTGGTGCCTGCCAAGCAGGGGAGTCACTCCTTGACCCCAAGGGAGATTCTTCTGTCCTCTAGTCTTGAGTAGAGCGTCGAAGGTCCAGGATTCAGTGTCAGAGTTTCGTCCAGGGATAATCTAAAGTCCTAAGGACTGGGTTCCTATACTTATACTAAGTTTAGGGGTTGGACTACTCTGTGGCCCCACCTATGGGTGGGTCAGGGCAGAGGGGTGGCTACACCCCTTTCCCTTTGTCCAGTTCGCGCCAAAGCAGGGGCTGCAAGCCCCTGATCCGGTTTGAACTGGGGTATGCACAGGGACACCAAGTGTGCCCCCAGTGCAGGACTTCAAAGCACCCGAAAGTGCTCCCGCCCAGCCCCAATACACACTATCCTGTCTAGGGAGGTGGTCACACCTCCCTGGGACAGGAAACCTATTGTCCAGGCCTCCCCTGCCGGAGTTTCGTCCAGCAGCAGGAGGCCAGACTCGTGTCTGTGGCAGCAGCATCCATTTTGTGATGCCAGGGCTTTAGAAAGAAGTTACCGGCCAGGCCAGGGTTAACATGTCTCTCCCTCTAGAAGGGTGGAATGTTACCCCCGCCGCCAGAATTGGCGGGGGGGTAGTATTCCAAGATGTTTGACACCAAACACGACATGTTTCGGTGCAGCCATTCCAAAGTTAGCATTTAACGCAAGGTTATAATGCGCTTAAGAGTATATGGTCAGGCTGCACTACAAACAGCATCAGAGAAGGGTCTCCGAACGCTGCAGAGGGGCCCTGCTCATGCAGGGGCACCCTCTCACATAGGAACCACGCACTCTGCCTTCAGGATTGATAAGGCCTGCCATAGGAGTGACTTATAGGTTTATATGTGTGTATGTATTTAGTGATATAGTTAACCTATATCACAGTAAGGGGTGCATGCACCACCTTACCCAGGCTGCAGTAGCAGACCTGTGGTGTCAGTTTGGATGGCCTTCCAGGGGTGGCATAATACATGCTGCAGCCCCTGGTAGGCCTCTGAGGTACCTATGCCCTTGGTACATAGTATACCATATACTAGGGACTTATAAGGGCACTCCAGATTCCAATCAGAGATGTGCCTAAGGCACATGGAAACCTTTTACAGAGAAAGCAGATAGACTGGGGCCCTGAATAGCAGGATCCCAGTCCAACTAAGTCATAAACCAGCAAAACACCATAAAAAAGTGGGGGCAACCATATAGTCAGATTCCACCTTCCTACATAATCCCCCCCCAAACGAAAGGAGATAAGGCTAACCTTGGCCAGTTGAGCCTTCATTGACTAAGTGGCCATATAAGGAAGCACCTGCCCTAGCATGGTTGCCCCCTGTCTTATGGTCCACTAAGCAATCCCTCACCCTAAGGGTATGAGAGGGTCTCCACCATGGGGAATCACTACCTGTGGTGTGCTTAGGTAAAGTACAAGGCTGGTGAGGTGTCTGAGTAGGGAAGTGAGGCCCTAGGAATGTTGGTCTCAGCTTCCTCAGATCACTGGTCACCATGTATGCCTGTCTTTCCATGACTGAGTTGCACTTTGCTCTAAGGGTCAACCTTTGGCTGCCTACAGCTGGGGGTTGGGTCCCTTTGGATGGACTACTGGAGGGACATGGCAGGTTTGGAACCTTCTGGTCCCAGGTTTGCCCTTGCCTACCAGAGTCCTTCTGGGGGAGGTCCCTACATAAAGGTATGGGGGATCCCTCAGTGTGTAGAGGAGTTGTCACCTGGCTAGGGCTGCTAGCCTGGGTGCCCCATATCTGCTGATGGGGGGGTTCCTCTGGACAGGGGGCCCTGGGGGGTCCACTGACCTCTGCAGCCCTGGGCTGGCTGAGGCAGGGTAGAGAGGGGCAGGTTACCTGCTCCAGACTGGGTACCACCTTGGAAGGGTCCTCTGCCATCAGGGGTGTGGCCAGGCCAGGCCTGACTACCTCTGGGGCAGTTCCTTCACTAGGGGTAGGGTCAGTTCCCTGAGGAGGCTGACCCTTACCTACTGTCTGGAGGGAAGAAGACTTTTCTTCAACCCCTGTGCTCTCTTTTGGGGGAGAGTAGGCCATTCTTCCAGGCTCCATCTCTCCAAAATCTTGGGCTGGGGCTGTGGCCATCACAGCCCCACTAACCTTTACAGGGACGCCCAGCATCCTGAGATGGGTTTGGTGTTCAACTTCAGCCCAGGCTGAAATTTCCACATCATTGCCCATCAGGCAATCTACAGGTAGGGTTGGGGACACTGCCACTCTTTTTGGGCCTGTGACCCCCTCCCAGCTGAGATTGACTATGGCCATGGGGTGATCTGTTCTGACACCATCAATGTTGGTCACCTGGTATTTAAACTCGGGTAAAAGCTGGTGAGGGGGGACTAGTTTCCCTGCCACCATGGTGACACTAGCCCCTGTGTCCCTAAATGCCACAGCTTTCTGACCATTAATTATTGGCTCCAATCTGTACCTGCCCAATGCTGTGGGACCCATGGTAAAGGTGGCAAATCCTATACCACCATCAGAGTCAGAGGAGTCTGTTGAGGGGTCCCTGTCTAAACTAGGGCCCACCTCTGTTTCTCTTGCAAAAGCACCTAACGTTTTGGGTGCACTACTCCCAACTGGAGGATTACTACTGGTAGTACCAGGAGGGGTGGTAGTAGTTGTGGGAGGAACATTTTCTTTATTGCCAATCCTGGGGCAACTGGGATCAGTTTTCCAGTGCCCAGGCTTTTTACAGACATGGCAATATGGTTTCTTTTCAGGAGAAGAAGGAGTTTGGGACCCACCCCCAGAAGAGGAATTTTGGGGCCCTGTAGGGGACTTATCTTTAGATTTATCCCCACCTTTCTCTTGGGACTTAGTAGAATCTTTCTTCTGGTCACCACCCTGATTTTTAGTTTTTACTCTGGTTCTGACCCATTTGTCTGCCTTCTTTCCCAATTCTTGGGGAGTGGTCAGATCAGAGTCCACCAGATAATAATTGTCAAAACCAGCTTTTGCACCAGTAAGGATCTGCTCCCTCATAATCAAATTGTACAATCCTAAAAAGTCCTGCACTTTGTTGCCATGTATCCAACCTTCCAGAGCCTTAGTAGCACAATCTACAAAATCAACCCAGTCTTGAGTCTGAGCTTTTTGGGTGTCTCTGAACTTCAACCTATACTGTTCAGTGGTTAGGCCAAACCCATCTATCAGAGCACTCTTCAAGACTGTGTAATTGTCAGCATCCTCTTCTCTTACAGTGAGGAGCTTGTCTCTACCTTTGTCTGCAAAGGAGAGCCACAAGATTGCTGCCCACTGCTTCTGGGGGACCCTCTGAACTTTACAGGCCCTCTCCAGTGCAGTTATCCATTTGTGGATGTCATCCCCACTCTGGTAGGGAGGGACAATCTTGGTCTCTATGGTCATAAGACCTTTCCCTATCTTTAGGGATATTGCTGCCACCATGGGACTCTAGTCCCAACTTTTTTCTCTCTTTGTAGAGATCTAGGGACTCCCTGTCTATAGCCAGTTGCTGTTTTCTGAGTTCAAGCTGAGCTTCCTCATATTGAATCAGCCTCTTTCTCCTCTCATGAGAGGATTCCCTCCTATGAGAGGAGACAGAGGTCCCTATTGAGGTGCCAGAGTGGTTAGACTCATGAGAAGGAGATCTAGACCTTCTGGGCACACTCACAATCCTTCCTGGGGGACAAAGTGGAGGTCATTCTGAGCCTCCTCCTCATCCACAGGAGGAATTGGGTTATCCAGGTCAGGGTCATTGTCACCCTCCTGGTCAGTTCCAGAGGGGGGCTGGGGGTATTGCTACCCCTGGCCCCATCCTCATCTTCTGCCCCACCCTCTGCTCCTACCCCTTCAGTCCCTAAGGGCCTGCTGAGATCATAAGCCTCCAACATCTCTCTAAGATGTTGGGTGGTGGGACTTTGGCCTGTCTTCAGTTTCCTCAAGTTACATAATGCTCTTAATTCCAAGAATGGGAGTGTATCATACTTGGAGGGAAGAAGCCCAGGGGCTTCTGGCAAGGACTCACTGGGTCCTGGCTTTGAAGACATCACTAGTGAGGTGTGGTGTATGCACTACCTACTCTAGTGTGGCCTACTAAACTCTCTTGAGTTGTAGAAAGGGTGTGCTATCCCTTAACACACAACTCTAAGTTCAGTAGAACTTACTGTATTCTAAGCTTAATTTATATGTACCTTAGGTACCTTTAGTGGTTTTCAGTTGATCAATTCAATTGAGATTATCTGGTAAAACAATAGCAAGCTGGAATCCCACACGCTGCACACCAATGTGAGAAGTTGGCCTGGCATATGCTGTCCACTAATTATAGTGGGCACCTTTCACCAGTCCAAACAACCCCTTATTGGAGATAGGTTAAAGACAACCTTATTGAAAGCTATCCTAGTGATAGCTATGGAGAGCAGCCTTCAGGCTAAGTCTTGAAGGAATGTAAAGCAGCTTGTTTTACCAGTCTATAATCTCTTGAGTGACCAAATGAAAGCGCACCACACCAGGTATATATTCAAAATATATGTATTTATTGCTAAACACACCCCTCTAGTCTCTTTATGAGGCTAGAGTTCGAAGTACACAAGTTATAAGTTATTTAAACACAGTAATAGCACAAATACACGTTTGGGCCCTAGGGGCGTACCAAACCATATACCAATAAAGTGGTATAAGAACCACGACTGAGCTAGACACTAGGCCTAGAGCCTCGAGAAGTGCTTGGACCACAAGGAACCACCCAAGGTAGTGACACGGGACCCACGGGGGACGCGTGCAGTGTAAATACACAGCCGCGATACGCCGTTAACTTCTATGGAGAAAGTCGCGATCAGGAAATTAAAGAAAAGGGACACTTAAAGGAGGACTTGGAGCAAACCCTTTGAGAACTAGGTCGTTCTAGAGTCTCTACCCACGGGAGCACCAGAGTACTCTTGTTACCTCACCCAGGGAAGCCGGGTGCATAGGTGCCTTTCGGGGTCGGGTTTCGTCGTCGATTTGAATGGCGATCTGCTGCAAAGTGCTGCTGGCGACCAAGTGGAAAGTGTCCGGGTGGATCCAAGAGTGGATCGGAGATCTGAAGAACCTGAAAGCAGAGGGGACAGAGTCTGGGTCACTAGCCAGTGACCAGGAAGGCGATGAGCGGATGCCCACCGATGTCGAGTGCTTCAGGTAGGTTGACGGTCGTCTTGACTCTTCAGCCACGAGGTCCAGGAGGCGTTGTCGGCGACCAGGAGCAGGATTCGGGCTGGTACACGATGTCTGTCGAGTGCTGAGGTGTCGGCGACCGGATTGGACCCAACAAGCCTTGGCAACGGCAAGTCTCGATGAAAGTGAAGAATGACGATGATGCAGACCAGCAAGGTCTGAGGAACTCACCCAGCAAGGGTAAGTGAGGGCAAGCCTGGAGCAACCAGGGAGCCCAAGAAGAAAAGGATTGGCCTTCGTGAAGGGCTACTAGCCAACGGGCCAGCGACCGCGAAGGAGCCTCGAGACGTCGCACGTGGAGCTGGCTCACAGGACACTCGTCGAGTGGAGGCCAGTGATCTTCGGTGCAGTTGGTGCTGGAGGCTAGGGCTACTCGGAGCCCAAAGCACGACTTCGTGGGAGACCCAGAAGAGGATGCACTAGCAAATGCGTGCGGTGTCCAGGGGTCACGGTTTCACGTTACCCGCGACAGCTACGGGCCTCAGCTTTGCTGGGGACTCAGGGCAGCCTCGGGGAAGTCTGGAAATCCACCTCTGGTGATGCAAAGACTTCGGCGTCCGACGGGAGCTTAGGCGATGCAGACCGGACAATTGCTTCTTTGGTGCCTGCCAAGCAGGGGAGTCACTCCTTGACCCCAAGGGAGATTCTTCTGTCCTCTAGTCTTGAGTAGAGCGTCGAAGGTCCAGGATTCAGTGTCAGAGTTTCGTCCAGGGATAATCTAAAGTCCTAAGGACTGGGTTCCTATACTTATACTAAGTTTAGGGGTTGGACTACTCTGTGGCCCCACCTATGGGTGGGTCAGGGCAGAGGGGTGGCTACACCCCTTTCCCTTTGTCCAGTTCGCGCCAAAGCAGGGGCTGCAAGCCCCTGATCCGGTTTGATCTGGGGTATGCACAGGGACAACAAGTGTGCCCCCAGTGCAGGACTTCAAAACACCCGAAAGTGCTACCGCCCAGCCCCAAAACACTATATCCTGTCTGGGGAGGTGGTCACACCTCCCTGGGACAGGAAACCTATTGTCCAGGCCTCCCCTGCCGGAGTTTCGTCCAGCAGCAGGAGGCCAGACTCGTGTCTGTGGCAGCAGCATCCATTTTGTGATGCCAGGGCTTTAGAAAGAAGTTACCGGCCAGGCCAGGGTTAACATGTCTCTCCCTCTAGAAGGGTGGAATGCTACCCCCGCCGCCAGAATTGGCGGGGGGTAGTATTCCAAGATGTTTGACACCAAACACGACATGTTTCGGTGCAGCCATTCCAAAGTTAGCATTTAACGCGAGGTTATAATGCGCTTAAGAGTATATGGTCAGGCTGCACTACAAACAGCATCAGAGAAGGGTCTCCGAACGCTGCAGAGGGGCCCTGCTCATGCAGGGGCACCCTCTCACATAGGAACCACGCACTCTGCCTTCAGGATTGATAAGGCCTGCCATAGGAGTGACTTATAGGTTTATATGTGTGTATGTATTTAGTGATATAGGTAACCTATATCACAGTAAGGGGTGCATGCACCACCTTACCCAGGCTGCAGTAGCAGACCTGTGGTGTCAGTTTGGATGGCCTTCCAGGGGTGGCATAATACATGCTGCAGCCCCTGGTAGGCCTCTGAGGTACCTATGCCCTTGGTACATAGTATACCATATACTAGGGACTTATAAGGGCACTCCAGATTCCAATCAGAGATGTGCCTAAGGCACATGGAAACCTTTTTACAGAGAAAGCAGATAGACTGGGGCCCTGAATAGCAGGATCCCAGTCCAACTAAGTCATAAACCAGCAAAACACCATAAAAAAGTGGGGGCAACCATATAGTCAGATTCCACCTTCCTACAGCTGTTGTGAAGACTTTTCTTATCTGCTTGTTAAAATAAACAAGCAGATAAGAAAAGTCTTCACGACAGCTGCAAAGCAGGCGAGCCAGTCCGGGTGGGCCGGCCAAAAAAGGGAAAAGGAGGCACCCTGGAAACCTTATTTCCAATGACAGCGCACCGTTTAACATAAACGGTGGCGCAAGCCAATGGGAATAAGGGGCGGGGCTTCAAGCCCTTTACAGAAAGTACTCATCTGCAATAAATCTCGCTGAGCGAGCTGCGCTTGTGCGCAGCAACGCTAGGCAAGACCTTAAAACGCCATGACAACTACAGCCTTTCCGAAGCCCACCCCGATCCTCTTGTTGCATTTTTGTATTCAATATGTGCCATGAATGGGGAAGGCTCAAGTACGTCAAACCGAAAAAAGACATTTGCAACTGTAAAATGATTTAATATGTCCTGACCCATTCTAGCAGGCAGCTGTACTTGTGAAGGGGGCATTCAATATTGTGTGATTTAAACACTGCTGCTAAAGGGGGTATTTTAAAAAGGGGCATTTTTTTAGAACTATGTGATGTAAAAATTATACGTGATTTAAACTGTGATTTTAAATCTGGTGTTTTAACTCACCACATGTCTGCACTTTGCACTGGCTGTGTTAAGCGCTAGGTTGCGGGCGAAGTTGACTAGGCGCTAGTATAGTTAGCTTTCTAGTTGGTCTTCGTGGCTCAAGATTTAACGAGCCAGTGGAGGCGCAGCGGGTGTACGTTCTGGTGCGCCGAAGGCAAGCCCATGTGCAGCCATACGGGCCAGATGCCAGAACCCCTGCCCATTTACCCTGCACCCTGATAGCCTTTTGGAGGGAAAACCTGTGTCGGCTACAACAGCCCCTAGGTAAGAGCCACACACGTGGCATAAACCCCAATGAAGTTGTATCTACAGGCAAGCTTACTTGTAAAGTTCACTACTAATACTTGGGTAGCATAGAGAAAAACAACACAAAAGTTGAAAAGGCACAAGATGAGTAAACCCACCCAAAGTGGAGCTTTTACTTAATCAATTGTAGATCCCACCCCAGACATAAAATATAACTTTTTACTCTCCTTGAGGAATTTCAGCCAGATCTGTTATCTTTGAAGCAAACCTGTCTGAAATAAGACTCCACACCAGATATTACTGTCACTCTCCCACAGGATCATACAATAGTTCATGCTGGACGGCAAAATAAAGTAGGGGGTGGGATGGCCATCATTTAAAAAAATGATCTGAATGGCAAATTCTTCTCCATTCCCATCCCGGTGTTTGAAAGTCTTGCATTTACTATGGATCTTTCCTGTACATTCACTCTGTCCGGGGATATTAATTTGTCACCCACTAGGAGGACCTCCCAATTCCTGCTGGTACTGCCCGATATAGTGGCAGAACAGAGCATGCAAAAGCCAAACTTTTTAATACAAGGAGATTTAAGCCTACATTTTGAAAATACGAAGTGCACCATTGTAAACTACCTAATTCAGGATCTCAAGGCCATTCAGCTCACCCAAAGAGTGACGTTGCCTACACACAAACAAGCATTGGCATAGCCAATAGGTCTCGCCTTTGGGGCCTTATAAGTGTTTAGCCAGAGCTATTGACTTTGCCAATGTCTTCAAGCTGTGCTGTAGAGAAGTGTGGCTGCTGTGCAGCATGCTGAAAAGTTATAATAAAAAAGTGTCGGAAGCATTTTTGTTACTTTATATATGACCAAGAAGGCATTATGTAAAACTGAACGACCATATTAAAAAAAGTATTTACAATAAAAAATGTCCTCAGTTTTCTTTTGTTCTTGCAATGCTGGCAACTTGTTTCTGCCTATTGCAATGGTTGTTTGTTAAAGCTTTTTTTTTTGAGGGGGCATAAACAATCGGAGGGTGAAGGTTGGGAACTAGTACCTGTATTATAACACTAGCAGCGGCCAGACGCTAGGGGAGAATCAACAGATGCCAGATTCCGAGAGCAGGCTGAGGTGGTGCTGAATGATGCTGGGGTGGTAGTGGTGGTGGTGGTGACTGTTGCGGAGACGATGCTGAGGTGATGCTGAATGATACTCAGGTCTTGCTGAGTGATACTGCTGTGGTGCTGAGTGATGCTGTGGTGGTGCTGAGTGATATTGTCTTGGCGCTGAGTGATATTGTCTTGGCGCTGAGTGATGCTGTGGTGGTGCTGAGTGATGCTGTGGTGGTGCTGAGTGATGCTGTGGTGGTGCTGAGTGATGCTGTGGTGGTGCTGAGTGATGCTGTGGTGGTGCTGAGTGATGCTGTGGTGGCCCTGAGTGATGCTGTGGTGGCCCTGAGTGATGCTGTTGTGGCCCTGAGTGATGCTGTGGTGGCCCTGAATGATGCTGTGGTGGTGCTGAATGATGCTGTGGTGGTGCTGAGCGATGCTGTGGTAGTGCTGAGCGATGCTGTGGTGGCCCTGAGCGATGCTGTGGCGGTGCTGAACGATGCTGTGGCAGCGCTGAGTGATGCTGTGGCGGCGCTGAGTGATGCTGTGGCGGCGCTGAGTGATGCTGTGGCGGCGCTGAGTGATGCTGTGGCGGCGCTGAGTGATGCTGTGGCGGCGCTGAGTGATGCTGTGGCGGCGCTGAGTGATGCTGTGGCGGCGCTGAGTGATGCTGTGGCGGCGCTGAGTGATGCTGTGGCGGCGCTGAGTGATGCTGTGGCGGCGCCGAGTGATGCTGTAGCGGCGCCGAGTGATGCTGTGGCGGCGCTGAGTGATGCTGTGGCGGCGCTGAGTGATGCTGTGGCGGCGCTGAGTGATGCTGTGGCGACGCTGAGTGATGCTGTGGCGACGCTGAGTGATGCTGTGGCGGCGCTGAGTGATGCTGTGGCGGCGCTGAGTGATGCTGTGGCGGCGCTGAGTGATGCTGTGGCGGCGCTGAGTGATGCTGTGGCGGCGCTGAGTGATGCTGTGGCGGCGCTGAGTGATGCTGTTGCGGCGCTGAGTGATGCTGTTGCGGCGCTGAGTGATGCTGTTGCGGCGCTGAGTGATGCTGTGGCGGCGCTGAGTGATGCTGTGGCGGCGCTGAGTGATGCTGTGGCGGCGCTGAGTGATGCTGTGGCTGCGCTGAGTGATGCTGTGGTTGCGCTGAGTGATGCTGTGGTTGCGCTGAGTGATGCTGTGGTTGCACTGAGTGATGCTGTGGTTGCACTGAGTGATGCTGTGGTTGCACTGAGTGATGCTGTGGTTGCACTGAGTGATGCTGTGGTTGCACTGAGTGATGCTGTGGTTGCACTGAGTGATGCTGTGGTTGCACTGAGTGATGCTGTGGTTGCACTGAGTGATGCTGTGGTTGCACTGAGTGATGCTGTGATGGCGTTGAGTGATGCTGTGATGGCGTTGAGTGATGCTGTGATGGCGTTGAGTGATGCTGTGATGGCGTTGAGTGATGCTGTGATGGCGTTGAGTGATGCTGTGATGGCGTTGAGTGATGCTGTGATGGCGTTGAGATTTGTTGTGTTGGTGCTGAGTGATGCTGTGCTGGCTCTGATTGATGCTGTGGTTGCGCTGAGTGATGCTGTGGTGTTGCCGAGTGAGAGATAGAGTGAAGAGATAATGCCCAATTAGAGAGGGTGGTGAGAGAGAAAGAGAGAAAAAGGGTGTACATAGAATAAAGAGTGGAGTGGGATAGAGAGAGAGAAAGAAGGGGAGAGAGAGTGAATGAAGGAGTTTGAAAGAGAAACAGATAAAGGGGTGAGAGAGAATGAAAGGCTAAAAAGATAGAGAGGGGAGAGTTAATTAAGTAGAGAGAGAATTAGAGAGGGAGAAGGAGAGAGACAATAAGAGTGGGGGTGTGAAGTTTAAATAGAGTGAAGAAGTGATGCGGAAAAAGTAACCTTAAATATAGCTTTGTGCTTTGCGCGAATAAATATTAAAAAAAAACAGAGTGAGACAAAAATACTGGTAATTAGGCTGTGACTCCCAATATAAAACAAATAGCGATATAAGGTGAAATCAACCCACTGAAGCAATATTTCTAACTAGACAAAAAAAGCTTGCATTTCAATGCTAATCGCTGTTGTTTTTCATGTGACTGTAGTCCAGGGCCCTCAGTTGGTAATGTGAGCTGCTGCTGCGATTGAAACATCAGAGTCCAGAGAGTTAATGAGCCATGACGAGGAAATGAGGAAGAGATAGGAAACCCAGATGGCAGCTGCGCGCGTGCACGCCATCGTGAACGCAAGCTGGTCGCCAGCCGAAAGCCAGTGGGTTTGCACTTCCAAAACCCGCTTACTAAAACTCTCGGCCAGACCAGCGCAAGCGCTGGTGCAGGCCGAGACCTAAAAACGCATAAATAAATAAATAAATAAATAAGCGTCCCTCCCCCACACCAGCAATCTGCGAGGCACTTTATAACTGTTAACCTGCCCCCTCTCACCACCCTCCGTGTATGCGTGGTGAGTGAAGGCGCCCCATCTGAAAAAGGCAATGTCTGTCCTGCAACTCAAACCTGTACGTAGTGCATGTCTCCACCCTCCCCCCTTGTGTACACTGCACAGGAGCGGCTGGATTGCAATACCACGTTCTACTATCAGAGCACATCTGCCTTCCTAGGTTATAAATAAAAATATAAAATACGAAGTATTTCGTAAAAGTGACGAGGTCAACATTCATTCAGAGCTGCCGACTTTGGAGGTGGGGAACCAGATTCGAGTGGTCGGCGTGGGCTCAAGATCCTGTGATTCGGGGCAAATCACTTAATGTCCCCGTGCCTACCAAAAATGAATGCGTCCTTGTGTAATGGTGCTCATCTGAAGCGCTCCGATACCTTCTGGTCGAGTTCGCGCTATATAAAACAGCAAAAACGCAAATTCTCGTGGATTATAATAAGTAATGAGTTTTCCAAATTGTGGATACTGTGTACTTAACCCGATTGTCAACACAATTGGATATTAGGGTACATGGGATATCCCCGAACAAGGCTCTCCGTGACCGGACTGCAATCCCTCCTCATGTGTACCACGCAGCCTCGTGTCACATTCAGTGTTTATTTGAATCACGTGACCGCTCGTTACTTGAAACCTCTTTCGCGGTTATTAAAAATACGTCTCTAAATTTACCCATACTCGGTTATAACTTTTTAACAGCAGTGATTCACACCTCACAGCACACACAAGTTCCCGAGAATACGGAGGAAGCGCTCCACGTGCGGTTTGTTTCTCTTCTCGAAACACTGGGAAGGAGTGATTCTGCCCAGCCCAAATGGGGTCTTCGATTCTTTTATTCTGCATTTTAAGCAGTTCATACTGCTATTTTGTGACAGTCTCACAAAATATACTATTTTGTTCCATATTTCTATACAAATTGTGTTTTTCTGTAACTTTAAAGCATTCATATAAGGATGACATTAGTACATTTATGCTCTGTCTTCGACCCGAAGCTCCTTCATTGGAGCACTCGCTGTGGAATGTTTGAATAGGGTCACGTGTACTTGGAAGTCTTAACAAAGAACGTGTCGGGTCACACTTGTGAGCACTTCCTATTCAGAAACTTTTCGGATTACTTTTATTTGAAGTCTCAACGATCTACCCAATATGTGTGGCAAGCAAAGCAGCCTCTACCGTTCACAGCATTTTAGAGTGTATGCATCCTGTATTGTTTCCGTTTGTGATGTCCTCAGATAGAACATCTATAAAGGAAATAAAACACCTTACAAAAAACAAGCATTGGCCGCGCGGCCGTAAAAGCAACGCTGCGTGGCCGCTAAATGAAATAATAAAAAAACCCAGCACAAGCGCGCGCCTCGCGCGGCAGCAGGGGGAGGGGGCCTGCGCGATTCCCTTGCGGGAGCGTGCAGCAAGGCGCGATGATTGCGACCATATGGCGCCACCATATGGCGTCGCGCGCTCCCGCAAGGGAATCGCCAGACGTGCAAGCGTTGCCATTGCAAGCAATGCAACGCGTGCATGTTTTTGCCCCCAAAGCTGTGCCGATCGCTAAAGGTCTCTCCTATGCAGCGCATGCGCGCTGCGTAGGCGAGACCTAAAAAGGGCATCTACTCGATCCCATTTTTTCAAACATACCTGAGCTAAGACCAGAACCTCCCCTTCCCCGTATGTTGGTCAGACAACTATTTGATCTCTTTCCATCTAAAAAAGAAGTAATTAAACTTGCACGCACACGGCATTCCAGGCCATGCCGAACCTTGGCGAAACTGGATGCTGAAAACTGGGAGTCTACCCTATCTAGCTTGGTCCCTATTATAAAAGGAGAGATCGCCAATATGTACTCCACATTTGAAAATTGGATTGAGAATTCACTAAAACAGCTAAGTCCTAAGACAGTACAGAAAAGCTGACGTACTCAAGTACCTGCTCCATGGTTCTCGGAGGAACTCTTAATCCTGAAAAAGTAATGCAAAAAGAAAGAAAGAAGCTGGAGGAAACTGTAGTAATGACGCTGGTCGTAGATAGGTAAAAGAGGTTTATTCATTGGCTACACGGTTGTGGAGCAGGAGACAGCTCCACTATGTATAGCAAACATCAAACCGTCCCTCAGTTTCAATCTAAACATTCTCAGAAGCCCTCACACCAAGATCCCATCACTAAGCAATCAAAAGAACTCTGGCCGAGAATGCCTCTCCACGCAGCCTGGGGCACAGGCAGCATGAAGGAGCATTCTCATTCAGGAATACAAAGAAATACAAATACTACAAATATTCCCTTCTTCTTTTTGTTACAAAAGCAAACATATAACAGGAAATAGAAAAATCCCAAAATACAATATAGATGTGAAACAAAACAAACTTACTCCCAAAACCTCTTGGGAGTAACGGTTACTCTAGAGCTCCTCCTAAGTTAAACACGATCCTTCCCAGATCTACAGTGCACACCAACATTGTCAGAATTATCATTGACACCAGAACAAACTTTAACAATTTTGGCAAGATTCCACCAATGCCCACCCATGACTTGAACCGCATTGTTGCCAATCCTCACAACTTTAATAGGTTTACCAAACTTGTTTTACACTTTCTTTACATGAATAGGTGATTTAATCCTGACCATGTCACCCACAACAAGAGGAACAGTTTTGGCACCCTTCTTGCGATCATGCCAGGCCTTCTGTTTAACTTGAGTCTGAGTCAAGTTTCTTTTCACCACTTCCATGAGTTTCTCCACACCAGACTCGGATTTGAGCCATTTCCCCATCCACCCAGGTCTGAAAATGGTGTTAGCTTTGCGTCCTCCAAGCAATTAAAACGGCGAAACCGTAGTAGATGAATGGGGTGTAGTTCTGTAGCACCACAACATGCTTTTTAATGATTTAACGATATCATGGTTCTCAGCCTTTGCCCACTGAATGCACTCCCCCACCACACTGTTCATCCTGTCGACAAGACCATTCTGTCTGTGGGTGATAAAGTGAACTCTTGGAATGCTTTATTCCACATGACACAAGAAATGTCTCAACCTCACCACTCACAAATTGGATACCATTGTCTGAGACAAGAGTTTCTGGGAAACCTTTCCTCATGAACACTTCGCTGAAGAAAGTAACAACGCTTGAAGCATTTGCTTCCGTAACCAGTTTAACTTCAGGCCTTCTGGAAGAATAATCCATAAGTACAAGAACAAACCTGCTTCCACCAGACAAACAATAGAAAGGACCCATCACATCAATTCCCAATTTAACCCATGGTCTAGAGGGACATTCAATAGGTTATAAAGGTGGTGACACAATTCTCAAACTTTTATCAGCTGCACCACACACACACCACAATTTGCCACTGCCGCTTCAGTTTCACCATCCATCCTTGGCCACCAAAAACGTTCTCGAATGCGACGTTTGGTAGGTGTAGCACCCAAATGCCCATCATGAGCCTTCTTAATGATGGCCTGTCTAACTGAATGAGGAGGGACAAGCTTATCACACCGTAATAGCAAACTATCTTCAATAGAGATTTCATCCTCAACCTTACAATAAGGTTGCAGAAGAGGAGACAAAACCTTTCCCCTGGGCCACCCTTTTTGAACAAATTCACACACTTGCTGAAGGATAGTATCATCACATAAGGCACTTTTCCACTGTTCTTCAGAACCTTTTTCAGAGTTAGGTAAGTCTAAAGCAGCTACTAAACAATCATCGCAGTCTTCATCACAAAGTTCTCCAAAATCCACATCAGCACTTTCATCCTTCTTCTTATGTGGAAAACGAGACAAATAGCTTTCCCGTTTTCTCCCACCAGCGATATGAGACATGAAAATGGTACTGCATCAATCTAGAAACTATCCTTAAGATCCTGGGTGTACAACATTTAGTGACGCCAGCACTAAGAATGGAAACAAGCGGCTTGTGATCAGTTTGTAATTTAAAACGCTTGCCCCAAATGTAAGGGCGAAATTTCTCGATGGCCCACAGACAAGCCAACCGTTCCTTCTCTATGACCGAGTAGTGTACTTCAGCATCTCTCAACACACTTGATTCAAAGGCCACCGTGTCTTCAGTATTGCCAGTTTCTTGCGTAAGTATGGCACCAAGCCCCACCTGGCTAGCCTCCACAGTAATACAACAAGGCATATCCGGATCAAATGGTTTGAGGGCTTTACTCTTACTCAAAGCTGACTTGATGATGTCAAAAGCCAAAGCACACTCATTGGACCAACAACATTTTACACCTTTTTTGAGTAAGTTGCTAATGGGGCGTACAATGGTGGCAAAGTCAGGGATAAAACGCGAATAGTATTCACATAACCCAAGTAGTGACTTAACACCAACCTTGTCATTGGGAGCAGAAGCACTGACAATGGCTTCAATTAGACCTACTCTAGGTTTAATACCCTCTTGAGACAACAAATGACCAAGGTATTCAACCTCAGTGCACAGAAACTTACACTTTTCATTTTTGAGTACTACACCCTTATCTTCAAAATTTTTGAGAACCTTGCTTAAAATAGCATAATGTGAAACTGTATCTTTGGCATAGATCAACACATCATCTTGGAAAACAAGAACACCTTCCACCCCTTTTAATATATCTTGCATCACTCTCTGAAAAACAGAAGCGGCCGACGACAACCCAAAAGGCATACGTCGGTAACAGAATGTGCCAAGAGGAGAAACAAACCCAGTCAGGTGACGTGACTCTGGCTGGAGCTCTATCTGGTGGTACGCACTAGCTAGATCCAATTTAGAAAAATACTTGGCACCCTTGACGCAAGCGAACAAATCGATGATCTTGGGTAGCGGATGGGAATCAATCCAAATCTCCTTGTTGAGGGACCTCAAATCTACACAAACACGAAGTTCTCCACACCTCTTGCGAGCCACAACAAGGGGAGACAACCACAGTGAGGAGTCAGTGGGCTCTATGATCCCTTTATCACACAAACTTCTCAACTCTTTGTCAAGATCGTCCCTTACACTAAATGGAACACCTCTGAGCTTGTGTTGAACAGGGATGGCATTGCTTTTAACAATGATCTTGTGCTTGAACCCCTTAACCCTGCCTAGTTTGTTATTAAAAACGGAAGGAAACTCTTCCCTACACTTCAATCCCTCGTCATGGCAACCCACAACCAAAACCTGTTCCTTAGCTCCTGGTCTCAAAATCATCCCAAATAGACCTTGGTAGAACCATCCAAGTATATTGAGTCCTTTGACAGCAACATAAACTTTTCTGTTAATTTTCCTGCCTTTGAATATCATTTCATCCTCAATAAACCCAAGTAATTCAATGCAAGGTCCCTCATAAGAAACCGGACACCGGTCAGGAGGTGTCAATAGTCTATTTCCCCATGTCTCTTCAAACAATTTTTTAGTAATCATGGTGATTCTGGCTCCTGAATCCACCAAGAGGTTAAGGACTTTCCCTCCCACGCTGACTTCTACAACAGGGTCAACACACTTCCAAGGATCTCCGGTGACAGTTATTTTGAAATCACTTTGACAACACACAGAACTCTCACTGGAGTCATCTTCACAACACATAGGACTGTCTCTGACAGAAACAACCTCAGAATCGGATTCAACATCAGATTCTACTACACAGACTACAGACCTTTTAGAATTTCTTTTTTGTTTCAATCACACTTTGGCAAAATGTCCAACCTTTTTGCAATAGTTGCATACCACATTCATTAGAGGACACCTCCCACCTTTGGGATGTGGAGAATTACCACATCGTAAACACATGTTAACCAAATTAGAAAAATCAGCTTTGGTCTTGGAACTTACAACATTGCCACTACGCACACCCTTTTGTTTGTGCTTGATCACTGCAACCACCGCTATAGGCTCAGAGGGTTTATCTTCCAATTCTTTTAGAGAAACCATAGAGATTTCTATACTCTTAGCAATTTTGATAGTTTCCTCTAAAGAGGGATTGCGCATAGCTAATAGCTTTTGCCTTATTTGTTTCTCTTTGCAATGACAGACAAATTGGTCACAGATTAACTAGTCAGTGAATCCCTCAAACTGACATACAGCAGCTAACCTCCTTAGAACTGAAATGTATGCATCTACATCTTCACCCTCACTTTGTTTTCGCTTGAAAACTCATGCCGAAGAACCATGAGGCTAGGTTGCTTATCAAATCTATTTTTAGGAATCAATCGTTTTATTATCGGAAGACATAGTTGGTATACACAGCCTCCTGCCTACATCATCACGCCGGCAGAGCGATCAAATAGTACATTACACAGCGTGTATAGCCAACAACCCAGGGGCAGGCCGCGTATTGAGCAGGACTGTTTCGGGATCGTAGCACAGCTTCCGGATTTTCAAAACACATGACAACAGTACAGATGAAAGAACAAAAAGCCCTCCCACCCCACCCAGCCCGCCCCCACCCTCTCCTGCACCAGCCGTCGCCTTCTTGCGAAAATGCAGTTTGCAATCAAAATAAGAAGTAATGTTAAACAGATTATGCTACCTAAGTCTGGGCCAATGACTCCTGATCCAATGGTATTAGTTGAAGAATTTGCAAATATTTGGGGCAAGTAACTTCTCTCATGTCCCTCGTCAGCAAGTCCAAAAAGGGTGCCCAAAGCTTAGCAAAGTCCTTACCTACTCCCGCCACCCTCATAGACATACGTTCCATTGCTATCAGGTGCCATAAGCGATGTATCCAAGATAACAGGTCAGGTTCTGAGGTTGTACCCCACAGAGCTAGTATAACCTGCCGAGCAGCCAATAGCGCAAGAGCGATCTGCCTACCCCGTAAGGACTTTAATGGAAAAACTTTAGGATGTGAAAGACCAAGGAGTGTATACTCTGGAGCTCTGGGCAATGCAATGCCGAAAACCGCGTCTATGTTATCGAGAACCTCAGACCAATAACGTTGCAATTTCGGACAATGCCACAGCAAGTGCGCTAAAGTCCCCGACATCCCAAACCCCCTCCAGCAGAGGTCTGTCTTACTCTTATCCCAACTCTGGATGCGGGCAGGTGTATAATACCAATAGGAGAAGAGCTTAAAAGCGGATTCCACCCCCGCTGTATTGTGCGCTGTGTGGTGAATGCAGTATAGGATGTGTTCCCACTCCTTGAATGTCAATGGCCTACCCAGCTCCGTCTCCCAGCGAACCTGCGTTTTCGTGCGTTTTGGGGTCGGGTCTGACTTTAACATAGTATACAATTCAGAAATGAGGCGACGGTCATCGGATTTACGGACCAACCATCTTTCAAAGGTGGTGAGAGGCCTGGACATGTGGGAATAATTAGAGGGCATTGTAACCCAGTGAGTCAGCTGCCGATAGGGGAATTCGTCAGTAGGCAAAAGGCCATAATCATGTCGAAGCTGCGCAAATGGGATCAGCCCCGCAGTGTCAAAGAGGGAACCAACTCTTTTACAGCCGGCTTCCCGCCATCGGTGAAAGACCGCCGAGCCCTGACCCGGGGGGAAATCAGGGTTATCAACGATGGGAGTCATCGGCGAGGGGAAAGAGGTCCAGCCCCTCTGGAGCGCCACCTTGTCCCAGGTCCGAAGTGTCGGCGCCGTGACCGGTGACGAGTAAAGGCCCCAAGCCCTATGCTTGCAGGGTAACCATAGTTCCCTCCAAATATTACTTCCTGCAACCGACTGGTCCATAAAGTTCCAGTGCTTGCTGGACATAGACCTGTTCCACTCCACTATGTAGCGGAGACTGGAAGCTTGATAGTAGCCCCTAATCAGTGGTAAGCCCACTCCACCCTGGGTTTTCGAACTTGCCTTCTGGGCAAACGAAAGACGCGGCTTCTTCCCACTCCATATAAACTTATTGATGAGGACCTGCAATTGCTTGAGCGCTCGGGGCGGGGGAGATATAGGAAGCAACTGAAAAATATAGAGGATGCGCGGAAGAATGGTCATAATCACCGCTGCTATCCGCCCAAACCACGCGAGACGCAGACGAGACCAAGCATCCAGCGCTTTAGTCGTCTGTTCTAGAAGCCTCGCATAGTTAAGCGAGACCGTGCGGGCAATGGTAGGAGCCAGCCGAATGCCAAGATAAAGTATGTCTTGGTGTGTCCATAGAAACGGGAATTGCGATTGCATCGCTCTCAGCTCATCTGGGGGAATTCATAGATTTAAGATAACCGACTTAGCCAGATTGACCTTAAAGCCTGAGATATCGCTAAAAGAAGTAAGCTCTTCCAACAGTGCCGGCAGGGTGGTTTGTGGCTTCATAAGGGAGAGAATCACATCATCCGCATAGAGGCTAATTTTATGCATGTCCGTGCCGAATTTCATCCCGAGTATACGATTGTCTGCCCTAATCCGCTGCGCCAAAGGTTCCATGTAGAGCGCAAATAAAAGTGGGGATAAGGGGCAGCCCTGCCGGGTTCCTCTAGCAATTGGAAACGAGTGGGACCTAGTGCCGTTGACCCGAACAAAGGCAGTGGGAGCGTAATATATGCAGCGAATCCAATTGACAAAATTCTCCCCAAACCCAAAGCGACGCAAGGTTTCAAAGAGGAAGGCCCACCCCACCCTGTCAAACGCCTTCTCGGCATCAATTGCTAACAAGAAGGCCTGTCTCTGCGAGCGTTGGGTGCTATCGAGGAGGTGTAAGAGCCGTTTAGTATTATCGCCCCCCTGTCTAGAAGGAATGAAACCATATTGATGAGGCTCTACTAGGTCGGGCATGAGAGGGCTAAGGCGAGCAGCCAATATACCAGCAACATTTTTTGCATCAACATTAAGAAGAGAGATGGGCCTGTAAGAGCCACACTCTAGCGCGTCCTTACCAGGCTTCAGGATGACCGAGATCGCCGCCTCGGACATGGAGGGGGTCACCCTACCTGTCTCTAGAAAAAGAATTGAACAATTTTGCTAAAAAAGGAGCCAGCTCCGCACAGAAGGCCTTATAAAAAGAAGCCGAGAAGCCATCGGGTCCCGGAGATTTGGCGGCCTTCAGCTTAGAAATCACCTCCTCAATCCCAATAGCTCTATCAAGCCCCGCAGCTGAAGCCTCAGGGAGAGGCGTGATCCCGCAACTGCTTAAGTAGTCACTCGGAGCAAGCGCCGGGGGATCCTGCTCAGAGTATAGCGCGCAATAAAATGAACGGAAGGCATCCAAGATATGCGCATCCGAAGTCTGTTCCTCCCCCTGTTTGTCACGAATGGACTGTATACGCGAGGTCTGTGTCTGCGCCCTCAGTCTATGTGCCAACATCCTGCCACACTTGTCACTGCTGAGGAAGAACTTATGCCGGAGTCTTAAGAGGGCATATTCCGCTCGATCTAAATCTAGGTGCTTAAGCATGCAACAGCGCTTTTCCAATTCCCTCCAAACCCTTGGAGCCCCCGTGCGTTTATGAATTGACTCAAGCTCTAAGACCTCTTTTTCTAACGCCCCACGTTTCTCTTTGCGAAGATTGTTATGGGCCGCCGAGATAGCTATGAGTTCCCCCCTGACCACTAATTTTAGCGCTTCCCAAACAGAGGACAGGGATGCGGAGTCCACATCGTTAAGTACTAGATAATCCTTTATTACCTGCTTGAGGCGCTGCAGAGTCTCATCCGAATGTAGCAGAGACTCACGGAGGCGCCAGCTAGAGGGAAAGTCGCGTGAACGCTGCGCAGGGAGGTAAGTAGCGATAAGGGCGTGATCTGAGAGAGAGCGAGGTTCTATCGTAGTAGTGTAGAGGTGAGGAAATAGGGAAGCCGAAGAGAGGAAATGGTCCAGTCGCGCATAGGTTTTGTGTGCTGCAGAGTAATACGTATAGTCCCTTTCTCCGGGATGGTGAGCGCGCCATACATCAATTAACCCATTGTCTCTCAGCCATTCAATACCCCCAGCGGAGAGAGCCCCTGCTTGGTGTGTACGCTGCCCTGATCTATCAAGCCCAGAGTCCATAACAAGATTCAAACCCCTCCCCCACCCACTAAGAGCGCTGCGTCTGGAGAGGTAAGGACAACAGTAAGAGCGGATAGGAGGAAAGACTCTTGATGTGTGTTTGGAGCATAAAGTGACGCTACAGTAAGGTGAGTGTCTCCCCAAAGTATTCTAATAGCCAATAAGCGACCCTTTATTTCCGCAACAGATGCTAGTACCTTGCCGGAAAAACGGGCCCCAAATAAGATAGCTACCCCATTCCGCTTGGATGGCCCAGTAGACCAAAACTGTTGAGGGAAGCGTCTGTCACGCAACCGTGGTACATCTTTCGAAAGGAGATGGGTCCCCTGTAAGAGACATATGTCACCCTCAACACTATCCAAGAGGGACAAGATCGCTCCCCTCTTCACCGGATTATTCAAGCCCCGTACAGGGAAGCGTCTGTCACGCAACCGTGGTACATCTTTCGAAAGGAGATGGGTCTCCTGTAAGAGACATGTCAGCCTCTACACTATCCAAGAGGGACAAGATCGCTCCCCTCTTCACCGGATTATTCAAGCCCCATACATTGAGGCTAACGATTTTAAGATCCCTACCCATCCCAAGTATGGAACGCAGGCTGCGGGCAATGTAGAGTCCTAATAAGGCCCACGCAAACAGAAAACCAACAGATACCTAGCACATTCCAATTACAACCCCAAAACAGTGGCTGGTGCGGAGTCTCCAAAACAATAACCCAAACAAACCCCCCCCCCATGGCAAGAAACAGTGCTGCAGTCCGAAGAACTTACATGAAGACTGACAAATGTCCGTCAGACAAAGGGAAACCCGATGGGACATGGCACGAGGCAGCTGCTGAGCCCAAAGAGGGTGAAAACCCTGCCTAACTGCCAGCAGAGAGGCCGCCAACAGCAGATCAGGACAGCCCTCCGGTCCCCCCGACACCCAGCGAGGTGTCCCTCCCAGAGTCTGCGTTAAAGTACCTCATGGTGTGTCCGGCCGCTCCGTTACTTGCGACAGCGAGACGAAAACCGCTCCCCGTTCCTTGTCCTGCGTAGCTTAATCAGGCTTTTGCGTTGCGGGCCCCTTTCGGACCTTTTGCCATCCCGTCAAGCGACTGCGAGTTGGATTTCTTGGGTGATCATCTTGTGGCGACGCAGTAGTATCCCCCAGCCCAAGAAGCTCGGTGGCCTCGGACAGAGAGCGGATCTGAAGAAGCTTTCCTTTGTGCTTGAAGATGATGCGGAAGGGGTGACCCCACGCATAGGGGATCCCCTGCTCTCTGAGATGCGTCGTCACCGCCTTGAATTCGCGTCGCTTGACAAGCTTGGAAGCTGCCAAGTCTTGAAAGATAGCCGGGGAGTGACCTCTAAACTGTAGGGGCTGCGCCTCTCTCGCCTTTCGCACGATACGCTCTTTCAGCTGGAAGTCATGTATACACGCAAGGATGTCCGGCGGTGGGGAATTGGCGCCTCGTGGTAGGCCCACTCTGTGTACTCGGTCAATTTGGATGTCCATAGTTTCCGGTTCCTCCAAAACCTGGCGAAACAGTGCCCCCACATAGCTCCGTAGATAATCTCCTTCTGCCTTCCATGGCACACCCAGGATCCTCACATTGTTGCGCCGAGACCAGTTTTCAAGGTCCTCGGCGCGAGCCTGCAGGTCAAGGTGTTGGTCTCGCAGTCAGCATGTCTTGTTGAAGCTGATGAAGGTCCTCTTCACGGCTCACGTCATGTTCCTCTAAGGTGGCTACGCGCTCCCCAATGCCATCCACATCCCTTCGCACTTCACGTAGATCCGCAGCAAGCTGATCTTTGAGATCTTGTATGTCTTCCTTAATTGCCGCAAACAATTCCAACATAAACGCCTTTGTAGCCGGGGCGTCGCCCCCCTCACCCGGACTCTGCGTTTTCTCACCTGCCGTGGAGGCTGTCGCTGTTTGTTTTAGGAGCATGTCTTTTAGAGATTTCTCTTTCCTGTGGCGAGCCGCTGCCATACTCCACCAGCCTCACCAAGCCCACAGGCTGCTGTGCCCCAGCAGAAATTCCACCCAACAGCCTGGAGGGAGACACAAGAGGAAGGAGGTCGCGGTGATAAAGGCCCCAACATCCGGACTGGTAAACAGGTGTGACACACCCCAAGCAGATATGTTTCAGCAGTACCAGCAAGGATCCGTCACAACCCACAAAGGTAATGGCAGGAGCGGGAGCCAGACTCCCCTCACCACGCAGAGACCATTAGAAGGGCACAAGCAGGGTGAGACAGCCTCTCAAGCATCTGTAATGTACATGCCAAATGCGGAAAATGCGCAGCGCCCATCAGACTCCATGACGCCGCTCCCCCTCTCACCAATCTCTGGGCTCGCACCGCACCAGTCTCCAATCCCACACTCCACGTGTGATCGCAGGCCCGGGGCCGCCGCTCCGCTGAATCCTCAGACCTCCAAGGGTAGCGCTGTTGTGTGCGACTAACCTCGCTGCAAAATGGCGGATCGCCGCGCAGGCCGGGGCAACCAGCACTCACCCCGCTCCCGAGGACTGCACCGAGCAGCTGCACTCTGGGGAGGCTCGAGGGCTATGCTTCTCCTACCGCAGGGGCCCGTCCCGACAGGCACCCCCATGGCACTCCTCCGCACCGCCGCCGCGGGAGGCGCGGGTGCCGTGAGCCGGAGTACGATCCTCCAGCAGAGGACCACGAAATGGCCGCCGGCCGCCAGCAACACTCGGAGCAGATCTCCGCCCCACTGCCCTCAGCGAGAATCAGCGACAGAGGAGCACCACCAACGCCGTCAAGCGACCAGCGATCCCGCTCTCTGCCGGCTGCCGTCACCAAATGTTGCTGCCGCTGTCTCTCCGGGGCTCACCTCCGCCGAGGACGCGCAGACTCAGCACCTGGCCAGGCCTCAGTCGCCACTCTGCCGCTTCAGGGCAATCCGTAGAGCCGGTATTGCCCCCGCTGATGCCCGATGATTCACGGAGACAGACCGGACACGACACGCTGTTATAGACTGCCGTAGAGAGGTGCTATAACAAGGCTAATGCGTAGCGGCATCGGAGGGACTCGGAATTGCTCCCTACCAAGCCGCCATCTTGGCCACACCCCTCTCAAATCTATTTTTAAGTTTAAGAAGAGTCTCTTGGTACTCGTCAATGTTCTCACCCTCAGTTTGTGGGATATCCGGTAGATGTTTGAAGATGGATCTCCCTTCAAAACCAAGTGAATGAAGTAACAGGCATTTTTTCCTTTCCGCACCAAATCTAGATACCCCTATGGCTCCTAAGTAAGTTTCAAAGGCATCAAACCACACTTCCCATCTCACTGGTGGTTCACCTGGATTGTCTAAAAATGATGTGGCGGTGTTACAGCTTGCATAGTGCACATAATTAAAAAACAACAGCTAACTGGAAGAAAGTGTAGAGCAAAACCGCTCACTGGTGGGGGAAATATTAGAGAGTGCCACCAACAGTGATCTGCTGTGTTCAAAATGTAATGTGAGTCAATAGACGTTTGAACTATGTGAACATAGAAAGGTAGGAGAAAAGGCAATTGAAAACAATTATTAGGTGTGCAAAAGGAAACTACTCTATGATGTTGTAAATGTACAAAACCTTGGCAGATTGTCCGCTGAAACAGCACTAAAGGATAAACTGTGGTGGTATTCTATATCTCAAGAAGATATAGAAAATAAAAAAACACGTAGAAGGTGTGCGAATCACTGGTGGTGACACGCAAAATAAAATGCATGAATAAGATGTAGAAAAGACAGCATAAGTGTGCACATCACTGACGTGCAGAACAGGATATGGCAAACAACATAAGTGTGCACATCACTGACATGCTGGACGATAGAGGATGGTTGCCAAGAAAAATAAATGCAGATGAAATTACAACATAGTCGGAAAGAGTGTGCACATCACTGATGTGCTGCCCAATCAGCAATGGCCGTGTGCGAATCACCGTGGTCCGCAGTAATTAATTTTTTAATTAAGGGGAAATTACCCAATTTGTAAGGTGTGCGAATCACCGTGATCCGCTGTGGTGAAGAATAGTAAAAAAAAAAGTAAAGATGTAAATACCTTCCAGGGTGTGCGAATCACTGCGATTCACGACTTACACGATTTTGTGAAGAGATTGCTGCATAGACGCTGGGGTTCTGCGTAGGCTTCCATAGCTGAAGTGTTGCTAGGTAACAGAAATAGCGTGCAAGTTCTCGTGCGCAGCTTGTAATGCGAGAACATGCAACCAAGTAGCTGCGCACAAGAGGGAGGCACACGCAGTTCCAAAAACTCACCCAGGCAACAATGGGTGGACCACCAAACACAGGCAAGAACAGATTGCCCATCACCGCACCACGACCGTCTCCTCCGGAACAAGACGGGACTGCTTGGCCCTCGCGGCACCCGCCAGTGAAGACCGGCAGGAGTAACCGAGCCAGGGCAGAGACGAGACGACGACCACACTCTCCGGCAGAGGAACAGTCGGCAGGAGATAAGAATGCAGAGGCAGCAGGGCAAACAGCATCCACCAGAACAGGATCTCCAAGAAAGGCAGATGCAAGGCGGCACTCCGAGAGGTGAGGAGAAAATGGGTTCGACCGTGTAGCCAGAAATCGTCGCCAAATAATTTGTAGTAATGATGATGGTCGTAGATAGGTAAAAGAGGTTTATTCGTTAGCTACACGGTTGTGGAGCAGGAGACAGCTCCACCATGTACAGCAAACATCAAACCGTCCCTCAGTTTCAATCTAAACATTCTCAGAACCCCTCACACCAAAATCCCATCACTAAGGAACCAAAAGAACTCTGGCAGAGAATGCCTCTCCACGCAGCCTGGGGCACAGGCAGCATGAAGGAGCATTCTCATCCAGGAATACAAAGAAATACAAATACTACAGAAACATTATGACATGATTAGTAAAAAAGCCTGTAAGAGCATGGTAAAAAATCACTATGCCATAAGGAAGGCCAGGGTCTCCTTTATAAGTGTGAAGATTGAAAACGCAGCCAACTCAACAAAATAACTTTGTAACGTGGTTAATACTTTTATGAAGTCACTTGCACTCCAAGCAGGACAAATAGCCTCTGAAGCCAGATGTAATACGCTCTCAAGCTACTTTCAAGAAAAAGTCAATAACATCTGTGCTTCCATGCCAAGGTCGGGCCCCTAATCACCATTGCCACTATTAACCCGCCAAACACATATGAAGGAAAATCTTTCATCCTTCACTGAAATCAAAATAGAAGACATCATAAGTCTTCTTACTACAATCAAATCGGGATCTCCTCTTGACGCCGCTCCTCCCAATACCCTTCTTAAAGGCAGCAATTCCATTTGCCCCTTCATGGCCAAAATACTTAATCACTGTTGAGATAGGTGAAGTGCTCCCAGAAACAGGCCATGCTGAAGCCACTTCCCTCATTACCCGAAAGTTATTGGTCAATTTCTCTTCTTCCATGTATTAGTAAAGTTGTAGAACAATTTGTGAATAAAAAGCTCTCCACATTTTTAGAGGATCATGGACTCCTGCATCCCATGAAAAAAGGTTTTCGAGCAGGAAATAGTACGGAAACAGCTTTGTAATCTGTGATTGAAGAGCTCAAAGGAATCTTAGACTCCTGTGGTACAGCGGTGGTCATCTTCTTAGACCTAACGCCTCATTTGATACGGTGTCCCACCCAATTTTTATTAAAAGACTGGAGGAAGTAGGAATCATTCGCTTAGACCTTAAAACGAGTAACCTAATTTCTAAGGAGCAGAAGTTTCCAAGTGAGCGAGGAATCCTTTTGCTCTGACACTTTATCACTGGAAAATGGAGTACCTCAGGGATCCTCGTTAAGCCCCACTCTGTTTAACGTCTATGTGCAGCCCTGGCAGACTTTATAGTGGGGTATGGTTTTTCCACATTATCATATGCTGATGATACTCAAATTGTCATCTATTTAACATCTGATACAGGAGTACTTTCCACCAAACTTAATGCCTGTCTAAGAGACGTTACTGACTGGATGTGCAGCAGTAACTTAAAACTCATTGGAGACAGAACAGAGGTTCTGGTAGTTTGGAATACCCTCACTCTTTGGTCTGAACTTCAGTGGTCCAGCCATCTAGGTGAGCTTCCCCCTCCCAAAACTAAAATTAAAAGTTTGGATTTTGGATAGGTAGTAAGAAAACTTGCTGCCTCATGTTTTGGTCTTCTCTGGGCCCTAAGGAAGATCTTGAGTTGGCTTCCCCCTGCCCCTTGAAGAACCATGGTCCAAGGTCTTATCTTGTCCCGCCTTGACTGACACAATTCAGTCTATTTACGGAGCCCTCAGTACGTGGTCAAGCATTTACAAATAGTCCAGAATCCTGCAGCACGCACCTTGTTGAAGATTTCAAAGCATCACTCGATCTCTTCCTCCCTTGCATTGGTTACCTGTATGCAAAAGAATCAAATTTAAGTCCCTCTGTCTGGCCCACAAATGATGCACAACAAAATTCCCCCTCTATTTCAGAGGTTTCTAAATCCTTACATCCCCATAAGATCACCGCGCTCAGCAGACTAGAGGCTTTTCTTAGTACCTAGAATTAAGAAAGCAAGAAGCTGGGGATGTTCTTCTGCCTATTTGGCAGCTAAACTTTGGAACTTCCTTTCTCTATCCTTAAGATTAACCAACGAAGAAACCAAATTCAGGAAGCTTCTCAAAACCCACCTCTTTTGAGTGAATTACCTACTGCACTAGCTATAGGTAGGACATGATTTCAGCTCTGGGAAGTACGTTGAGAAGCTATACGCTTTACAGATACCTAGCATAGCATTTAATAGGATTAATAATGTTCAATAAATTATTTAATATTATTCCTATCCTCAAATCCTTCTTAAGCTATAGCAGCTAAGTGCACAGATTCAACTTGGTAATGTAGTGATTGCTTGTCCCACTGTTTAGGCCTCGCTAAAACTGCTCAATCCAGAGCAATTGTACAGTGTGATGTATGATACAGTATTATATTGTACTACACATATGAGTTCCGGTACTTGCTCAAGTTGAATAGTCTTCTGCCTGGCAACAAACGTTCTCCTTAACATGACACATTGAAAACCAAATACCTGTTTCTCTTCTCAACTTATTGGGCCTTATTCTCACCATACTTTATATATTTCAGGTCACTAGATCAGAAACCCAGTACTAAAGGATGGCCCTTGTTTTTCAAAGACATCCAACTCCTACAAGATCTGATTCTCAATACACCGAACATCAGAAGGAAGGTTAGAGACATACGTCCATAGTAACCGCCCCCCACACCCACAACAACTAAACCCAACACACCATATGCATCCGCCCCCCCCCCGAGTTATCTGACACCGAAATGGAGAACTGTCCCATACCCCAACGCCACATCTCGACCGGTACGTAGAAATGACCCCTTGTCATCCAATGACATACACTCCCTACTCCGCTCCTACGAGCTCCCCTATCCCACCCAGAGTACAGAATATCTCAACATCAGAAATGAACCCTCCCTAATCCAAACCATCCCCTCTAATTCACACAGAGCTCCTAGACACAACCCTAGAGGAATATCCCAAAACAATCTAACGCGAGTCCCCATCACACAAGAACATCAGACCACCATCAAGCCACATCTCAAATGCATCCTACTCAACTGTAGATCAGCTTCAAGACACGCAGCTGACATAGCAGACCTCATACTTACTCATTTACCAGACCTCCTGATATTGACCGAAACTTGGTTAACTGATTCATCTACTCCTATCTTAGACATTCTGGTCCCCCCAAATCACGAAATCATCAGACTTGATAGATCTGATAGACCAGGGGGCGGTATTGCCTGCATTCACCGAAATAGTCTATCAGTGAACCGATCACATTCTCCATTACTCTCATCATGTGAATACCTCTGCATGGACATCATAAGCAACAACAAACCAGTTTGCTCATTACACACATTCTACCACCCCCCAGGCGACAACCTCATTTTCGCCGAACAATTCATAGATATCGTAACGACAAATACCGGTCCCCAGATTGCCAAATATTCCTCGGAGATCTCAATCTCCATTGGAACGACATCAATGACCCCATAGTCAATAGCCACCAAGACTTCCTCACGGACCTAAACCTCACCCAAATCTGCAACAGCCCCACACATGACAAGGGCGCTACCTTAAACTTAGTCATCTCCAACGCCGACTCCATTCAACTGAACACGATCCTCCCCTGCGACTGGTCCGACCACCATTACATCACTTTCTTTATTAATAAATCAGTAAGAACACACTCAGCCCAACCCACGAAACCCAAAATATGGAAAAGGAACCTAAAGAGTGGCAGCACAGACTTACTCCTATCATCTAGTGCCAACTGCCTGTTGCCCCCTACAGAGCTATCGGATGTCCAAGCGCTGACAAACCACTACTTCACCTCTATGACCGCGGTAATAGACACAGTTGCACCGCTAAAATTGAAAAGGATATCCACAAAAGATTCCAAACCTTGGTATGACGGCAGACTCAATGATGATCGACGCTCCCTAAGACTAATTGAACGCCAATGGAGATCATCTCCATCCCTTGACCACCTTAAGCTTCTAAGAGCTACCAGAAATTCCTACTACAGAAAAATCAGAAGATCAAAAGCTACCTTTTAGGTACCAGTTAGACCAATCCAAAAATAGACCTAAAAACTATTTGAACTAATTAAAGCACAATCTAAAGGCTTACCTCACACCCCACACGCTGATCCCAGCTCTCAACCCAGCTGCGAAAACTTTGCTTCCTTCTTTACTGAGAAGACAGAAAACTTAAAAACGGACCTGCTTAAGACCCTAGCAACTCTAAAAGGCACTCACGAGAGCACCCCTCCTCCCCCTCTAACCTCCCCCTGCCCAATCCCTCCAAAGTTCGACCTAAAAAAATAATGCAAAATGGACCTCCTTCAACCTCTACACAGAAGATGCAATACTAAAAATAATCACATCACTCAAACCCTCTAACCACTTCATCGATCCTCTTCCTGCCAAATATCTAAAAGAGTTCATACCGCTGATTCTGCCTCTATGGACCAAGATTATCAACACTTCCCTGCTTCAAGGAGTCATTCCTGAAAGCCTTAAATCTGGGCAGGTATCACCCATCCTAAAGAAACCAACGGCAGACCACACTGACCTGAATAACTACCGCCCGATCTCTTAACATTCCAACTCTGGCCAAACTCCTCGAAAAATGTGCCAATAGCCAACTGGGTAACCACATTGACCATTTCAACCTGCTCAACCAATTCCAATCCGGCTTTCGTGCAGGGCACAGTAGGGAATCGGCCATGACTCGCATAATAGATGACGCACTAAAAATCCTTGACCAAAACAAAGCCTGTCTACTAATCCTTCTTGATCTCTCCTCGGCATTCGACACCGTCAAACATGATAATCTTCTAGACCTTCTAAGATTTAGAATGGGCCTATCAGGATCAGTCCTAAATTGGTTCACCTCTTTCCTCCAAAATAGATCCCAAAGATTTAAGGTTAATCAATCCCTATCTACGGCCGTACCAGTCACTGTAGGAGTTCCACAGGGATCATCCCTCTCGCCTACACTCTTCAACCTTTTCATGGAACCCCTGACTGAAATTCTCAGCTCCTCAAACATCCATTATCACATGTGCGCTGACGACACCCAACTATACTTAAAGATCACCTCTCTGGACTATATCACAGCCCTCAATTCAACTCTGCAAAAAACCCAGACCTGGCTGGCGAACAACCACTTGAAACTAAACACCCTCAAGACTGAATTCCTCCTAATCGCCCCTCCCAACAAAACTACCAGTATCGAAGAATGGATTAAACCACTCACAGCGCTCAATTGCCAACCTCATATTGTTGACTCAGCAAAATCGCTAGGTCTAATACTGGATAGAAATCTTAACATGCAGAAACATATCAGTGCTGCAACAAAAGGCGCAAATATCCAGATCTCCAGCCTGAGAAATCTAAAACCATTCCTTCCCGCAAATGACTTCAAACTGGCTGTTCAAGCATTAGTAATCCCAAGACTTGACTATGGGAGTGCAACACTAAGCGGTCTTCCCAGATCATCAACGGCCCCTCTAAGAGCTTTGCTCAACTCAGCGGCTAGGCTAATCATGGGCTCAAAAAGAAATTCTCATATTACCCCTGACCTTAAAACTCTTAACTGGCTTCCTTTCGAAGCCAGAATTCAACTAAAAATTGCCTGCATGACATACAAAGCCATACCTCACAATACCCCGAGATACCTGGCCCAAAAACTGGTGCTATCTTGTGGAAACAGATCCTCTAGAAGTACCAGCAATCTTCTTCTGAAACCACAACTGTTTACCAAAAAGAAAACTTACAACCGTGCCTTCTCTGGAATCGCTCCTAGGATTTGGAACGCACTGCCCCCCGAAACTAGACGGAACCCTTCTCTCATCTGTTTTAAAAAAGAAGTAAAATCCCTACTTTTAAAGAAATTCTCATGAATCTTGGTACATTTTGAATCTACGCAACTGAGATCCGTAGGTCAAGTCTTGTACACTTGTATCTACGCAACTGAGAACTGTATCTCAAGTTTTTAACTATGTATTCCTACGTTCCTTTTGTTCCTACTCTAGACCTATGTCAAGTTTTGTACATTTGCATCCACGCAACTAAGACCTGTATTCGAATTCTTACCTATGTTTTCATATGTTCCTTTTGTTCCCTACGCACGACTCTTGTAAAGCGCTCTGATACCCGCAAGGGTCATGTTCGCGCTATATAAAACCTTCAAAATAAAAAATTGACACTATAATTCTGCTCTTGGCCAGAACAAATGACAACATTTATTAATGTACCATGATGTGAATAGGGGAGATATTCAGAATAAATCCTGTTATTTTCCAAGCTTCCACATTGATGTCCTGCATGTTTATCCTGACAATCCTTTCAATTTCTGAGCATCCTTTGTACCTAGACGGCGTTCTCTAAATACCTTTATTAATGAAAGGAAATGTAAGAAATGGGGACTTTAGAAGTGCGCTATTAATTATGTCATCTTGTGATGTTCAAAGATAAGATATAAACAGTGTATGATCTGCATATTATGATCACTGGTGAGCATTGGGGTATGACAACATCATCCTTTACTTCTAGTTATGTAGTCAAGCCAACTTTATTTTCGCTTCACAAACTTTTCTTTATTATATTTCAATTCTATTTTAAATGTACCTGTTTCTTTTGTACCCTTGACGCACACATGTTTAACCTTCTTTGCTTCGGCTTCACTGGTTTGTGGCAGAAGGCCACATTTCTAAACCAAACAGCATTTTTCAAATCAAACAGCAGAACATGATGCCTTTACAAACCCTTCTTTTTGCCAGACCTACAATTCATACTATTCATTATTTGGTCTCTTTCTTAAGAATCGGCACCCCTGCAAGCCTCCTCTATCCATAGTTTGCGTTTACAGAATCGATTGAGGATGGTCATTTATTTCTTTTTTGTTTGCGAGGTATTTTGATTGAAAGTAGGCCCAAGTACACATTTTGCAATAAATAGCTTATTAATCAACCGGTGTGTTTCAGATGAGTTTAGTAACACTGACTATTTATAATATGTAGATATCTTGCAGTTAAGAATTTAGGTGTTTTAATCTCTTATTAATGTAAAGCTATCGTAGCTCAGACTCCTGGTTTCCTTAGCTCAGTAACTCGAAATATTAACAATGTGACTTCTTAACTGCTAGGCCCATTGGGAATCGCAATCTTATGTTATCTGTTGCAATGTATTTAGTATCTTTCTGTTGTGATCCCTATTAAATTACTTTCAAGAGATCTGACTCTGCTCAGAGGCCCCCCATCCCCTGCGCCTTGAGTATCTCACAGGTGAGTAGCGCGCTTTACTTATTTATTTATTTTTTTAAACAAATTTTATTATTTTCAGACCAGAAAAGTGTCACAATATGGCATTACAGTTAGTAGTGAGGATAGACAGCACTTCTCGTTATACTTCAAGAACGTTATTACAATGCCTCACATCGTCCTGTTATTGTCATGTCTTCCATCAAACATGTTATACCTCCTTTTGCCCACCACGTCATCTTAGTAAGAATCCTGTGAGACACTTACATCTTAATGTTGGACCAGTTAGTGTCTACAATATAAGTTCCGACAATAATACGATTCATTGTAAATAAAATAAAATAAACGATATTATCAAACAACTTTGAAATAACAGTCCCACCCTAACCCACCCACCTTCTCAGCTGTGATGCCAATTCTATGTGATATTATTAACTCGTACTTTAAGATCCGAAGCACTCCCAAACCATTTTCATATGTTGCTTAATCCAGCAGTTAAAAATTAAAATGTACCAAGTTTGATAAGAACAACCATGGTCTCCTTTACACCAGAAAAGCGCCTCCCAACAGCCATAAAGGCAACTAGTGTTCTCACTCCGTGCGAAGCTCCATTTCGGCAAACTCCTCCATTAGTACATTCCAGTCTAGAGATATCAACCTTTACGCAGCCCCTTTGTTCTTCGCGTTTAATCTCCGCACCCTCTGCTCTACCCCATTGTATCATTTCTTTGTGCCAGTCTGTAATGTTAGGTGGCTTTGCCGCTTTCCATCGCCTTGTAATAGTCCGTTTTGCCAATATAAGAGCAAAGTTCATGAATTTGCGTGTTGTGCCAGACTTCTTGCCTGTAGGGCCTAGTCCTAATATACAGTACTCTGGCGAGTCATCGTTCCGCATTGGTGCAATATTTTATTCACCTCAGACCAGTAATGTACTATTCTAGGGCAGCTCCATAGCATGTGGAATAATTTCGCTTGTGGCGCATGGCATCTTGGGCAGCAGTCCGAAACTGCAGGGTACATTATATGTAATCTATGTGGTGTTAGATATGCTCTGTGTACAATCATCAATTGTATGAACTTGAATTTCGGGTTTCAGGAGGTTTGTCTCGGGTACTCCACTATCCGCTCCCATTCTTTGTCAGTGAGAGCACGACCCAAATCCAAGTCCCACTTATCTCTAAGGGATTGCAACGAGATCTCAACCACAGTGCGCACACCTCTATACAACCATCTCGTAACATGACTGCCATTTCCCATTAGATATTGCATGTTCGTCAAGCCATGCATCAATGGTTCCTGACCTATCGGAGCCCATACCTTGCGTATATATCGCGTTATCTGAGCATGGATCAAAAATAATGTGTGAGTCACCCCATGTGTTCTAACAAATACATCATGCGTTACAAGAGTACCATCCACAAAAAAGTCGCCTATGCTTGTAACCCCCTCCTCGCTCCATGCCCTAATTCTCCTGCTATTAATAGTGCCAGATTGCAGCGGTAAACCCAATATAGAAATGTTAGGGGCGTACGGGGTCAATTCCTTAGTATAACGTAGTGCCCTTTTCCAATATGTCAACGCCATTTTCAGTAAATGAGGTGCACTTGCAGGTATCTTTCCACCTGGCAGCAGTAGCCTATGTAAGTAGCCATTTGCCCACGACTGGTGTGACAATGCGATTTCATGCAGGTTCTTGCCCGCTAACCAATAACTCAGCCATTGTAGTTGTCCCGCATAGCAATAAGCTTGCAAATCTGGAGCCCCTAGTCCGCCACGTCTAACATCTAACTGTAGTTTCATTAAACTTATCCTTCTGCGTCCCTTTCCCCATATTAGTTCAATCAGTAAGGTGTCCAGCATCCGAAACACCGATGCCGGTATTAATATTGGGAGGTTTGTAAAATAATATAACAACCTGGGCAGTAACACCATTTTACTGAGTGCCACTCTACCCGCTATTGAAATGGGAAGAGAAACCCAACATTTTATTTGGGACTTTAGCGAGGAGATCGCTCGCATTAAATTAGCTTCCAGTAAGTCCTGCGATTCCCTGTAGATCTGAATACCCAGATATCTAAAGGTCACAGGTGCTGTCTGGAAGGTCCACTGTCCAAATTGAAGTGCCTCTACACGTGTGGTATCTCCAAAACTATATCCGTATGATTTGTTCTCATTTATTGTCAACCCTGAAATCTTCCGGAACTTGTCAAAAATAGTCGGTAGCGGTTCATATGTGTCATTTAAGTCATTAAGGTATAGTATTAAATCGTCCGCATACGCTGAGACTATATGTTTATTCATGCCAATGGTTATGCCCTTATGACCCGCCACTGTACGAATAGCGTGCAATGAGTAGCGCGCTTTATAAACCCCTGATTGATTGATAAAAAGTCCACAGAGTATGCTGCCATCTATGATGTAGAAGTGATCGGTGGCAAACTATTTTGGGTGATTTCATCGCCTGCCCAACAAAAGATGGTCACATCTGCCATCTTCTCCCCGATGGTCGTATTTGTAACAAATACAAACCTCTGTTGTGTTGTCTGTGTCTAAAGCAACATGAATACTAATCTCCACCAATGTCCCTATAAATAGTTGTCACATGATATTTTTACCCTTGGCTTTTGTCATATGAACAAGGCACAGGGAGCCTTTTGCAAGTGTCCTAATTAAAATATTTGGGTGTAACGATAGTGAAGGGACAGGCAGCACCACACGACCCGCTTTAGTAAAATAATACAATCTCCCCTGTCAGATGGGTTAAAGTAAACTGTGACTTGTTGCAGCGTTTTATTTGTTTTTCTCGAAGGTGTAGGTGTTTCCAGAATCTTTTATTCTCTGGTATTAGTCGAACATAACACAGTGGAATTCTTTGAAAATTAATATTACATAAAAAGAGAGGTTTACGAACCCTATTTCATTCCCTACAAAACCCCTTGTCATGGAGCATGGTGTCATGTGCAAAAAATGTATATTCACCATCACTGTGTTCTATTAAAGGGACATTTTGTTTTTAAAGCCAATAATGTGTACTCTGGGCTTGTAACATAATTTAGAGTATTGACAGAAGTTGTGAACCAGTCGGAGCTCTTGCGAGTTCACTCCTTAATCTGCCTTATTTAATCGTGGGGAGTTCTTATTTCCTTTATTATTTTTTTTACTAGAAACAGAGCAGCCTTGCATGTCTTCGTGATTACAAATATGTAGCTTTCAATTTGGCTTTATTTGCATTTTTAGCCGGGTTAGTACAGTCATTTACATGAGAAGGAAGAATATCAGCATAATAAAAGGATAAGATTATTATGGATCACTGATTCCAAGATTCCTATCTCCTTTGTTCAAAACAACTAAGCAATTTGTAACCTTATAACTTGACCTTGTTTGTTATGCTTCCAAATTTAGTACTGTTTCAGTAACTTGTCTTTTTAGCATTATATCCAAAATAGTACTCACACTTAATGTGTCATTTACATTGATAAAAAAGGATACTTTTATTTAACAGTTCTTTTTATTGAATTTCCACAGTAACCTAGGAATATACAGCTTACAGTGCATATCAATGATAGAATCTGTACAATACTGAAAAACAATCGAAGTAAGGAATATTTTCAGCTGCAGTTGTTACAAGAGCCCAAACAAGGATATTCTGCGTAATAATAGAGGAACAGCCTTCAGGAGGGGGAAACAGAAGGGGAAGTAGGCAGAAAAAGGAAGTGGAATCACACAGTTATAAGGGGGTATGCAAATCTGCATAACAAATGCTGCAGTAGACAGGTGAACGTGTCTAGTGCAGCAGCAACGCCAGGGTCTGGTAGTGCCTGTTGCAGTGTAATTAAAGTGTCAGCCAGGTATACATCCCACATGGTGGTAAGGGCCAAGCAGCTCACCCTGTTGCGCACTCCAGCATCTTGAGTGAAGGGTAGAGCCGGATGACAGAGCAGGGGAATCGAGGGAGCAAATAAAATGTCTAGCCTTGCACATCTGTGCAGCTCACCCCACACTCCTATTGTGCAGCCAACCTCATCTATCATTGCTCTTGGTCTGCATGGGGACAGATATAACGAGAGGGCAAGGCGCAACATGGTCATGCTCAGGTGACATATGTGACATGAACTGCGTATGGTATAACCAATAGAACGCAAATTGCGCTTGAGCACTACAATAATAGAGATCCATGTCCGAATTTCCCAGGCCTCCCTCCTCAATTGGGAGAGTGAGAACCTCCCAGGCGAGCCTCGACTGCTTTCCTGCCCACGCAGGTGCAATCATATGTGATCTAAGTTGTCGACGAAAACAGCTAGGCAGTGTAAGTGGGAGATTAATAAACAGATAAAAGAACTTGGGCAGGACAATCATTTTCGCAATCACTAGTCTTCCAGCCATAGAGAGTGGGAGATTCGACCATTGCGCTACTCTGCTCTCAAGCCATTCCATCAGATGGCCATATTTAGATTTCCAATGGTCGTCTATAGCACGGCGAAACTAATTTCCCAGGTATTTTATCGGGCCTTTGCCCACTGTAATGGAAATCCTTAGGTGAACTCCTCAGTGGCTTCCGTGAGCGGGGCGGGAAGATCACAGATTTCGCCCAATTGATGGTAATCCCGGAGAGCCCACCAATTTGAGTGAATTCCCTAATCTGGGATTTTTAACATATAAACTGACATCATCAGTATACATAAATACCAATATAGCCAGAGGTGTAAATGCCAGGCCATGCTGAGAATTATGTTGCCTTAGTCGAGCCGATTGTGATGGCAAAAAGGATGGGCGACAGGGGGAAGCCCTCTCGTGTTCCTCTAGAGTCCGGAAAAGGGGCGGGAGGTGGTGATTGCCCCTTTGATCCCGATAAGTGCTGTTGGTTTAGAATATAATAGGCCAATTAATTGAAGAAATTTGGGGCTAATTCCTAACCGAAACAATAGCACAAAAAGGTGCGACCACTCAAGGGAATCAAACGCCTTGGTAGTGTCCAAGAAAATTGCAGCTGCATCTATAGGCTCTATAACCTGCAGTATGGCAAAAAAAGGTGCAAATATTACGCGTGGAGGACCTGCCAGGGACAAAGCCCGATTGATCTGGGCGGACTATAAGAGGAAGCAAAGGAAGCAGCGGAGAGGTGATCAGTTTGGCTAAAATCTTATTATCTACATTAATGGATAGCAGCTGCGCAAGTCACAGCGTTGGGGGTCTTTATCCGGTGTTAGAATAATGATTATAAGTGCCTCCCAGAGGGATGGAGGCAGCTCGCCCCTCTCCAGAGACTCACTGTACGTATTGATAAGATATGGGGCCAGCAGAGGTTCAAATTCCTTGTAGAATATAGTTGTGAGTCCGTCTAGGCCCGGAGCCCTGTCTCCAGGGAGTGCACCAGTGACCTGTATAACCTCTTCCACTGAAAAAAGTTAATTTAGGAATCTACGGTGTCCTTCCTCTAGCGATAGCAGTTGTATAGAGTTGAAGAAAAGGTCAAGTGCCGTCGAGGCATGCGGCTGAGTCGTGGTATATAATGAGGAATAAAACCTAGTCCTCTCCTCCTGAACTCTACCCGGATCATCGACCACATCATCCACGTCTGTGAGTAGGTCAGCTATTGTAGTCACTGGCCCAGGGACGTTGCAGGAGACCCATCAAGGTGTTGGATGCCCAATCACCCTCCATATCGTCTGGCGCGCGCTTCCCTGCCTACATAGTGTGTCTCTCTGTGTGCTGCCTCCTCAAAGGCGGCAATCTTTTCACGAATGTTTGCAAGTGTGGAGGTGTCTTAGGAGAGTTCTAATTCTTGGATTTCTCCTTCAAGTCGCATCAGATCTCTGTAAAGTGTTTTCAGCAGGTCTTGTCTGCTGGGTGTCAGGGCCTTGCAAAACCTGTGGGTGCCACATGCTAGACAGTGGATGAGGGCCCTTTAGTGGTGCCTGAAAGTGCGATGGCACCACATTCAAGAGAGCAGCTTTGTTCATATTCATATTTTTGAGTCTGTGCACTAAGATCTACTTCTGGATGGATTTCTCAACCTATTGTTAGGTCAACTGTTCAGTCAACAGCACAGGCTGCAGTCATGGATGTCTCTTCATTGGGCTGAAGTGGCACCTGGGTATTTGTGTCGCACAGGGCATTTGATGGGGCACTGAAAATGTGTTAAGGAATTGAAACCAGCGAGCTGATCGGTGCCTAATGTTCTCTGGTGTTTTCAGGTCTGAAGGCATAGTCGCAGCTGGAGCTTCATGGAGCTCCATGGTGCCACATGATGGCACAGGGTTGTATTGCTGGGAAAAAAGATGTTCAGGACCAGTTTGAAGCCTGTAATTAGATTTATAAAGTAAGAAATCTGTTGTAAGATCATTTATCCACAGAAATATTGTTACTGAAGGTACGTAACTTTTTCTTTGGTTTCAAAAGGATACAACATATGTCTTCTGCTCTCATGCTTTGAAAGAGGTATATTTGTTTTTGTGTGATAAGGGGATAAATACATTTTGACTAAGAAATTGCAAGTCCTCGACTGCACATAAATGTTGTTACTGTCCTACTAAAAGTATGTCAGTCCAATGAGACACTAGTTTTGTCCATTGATGTTAGTTCTGCAAAAAATGCTGGTACTGTCTGAAAAACATTGTGATTGCTTCCTAGAGATAAACCTTTATTTCATCTACTTCTCCTGTAAAAAGAAACCACTTGCCTTCTCTGGCACTATGCAGTGAGGTGACAAATTAAGGCAGTGTTCTCAATATATAAGGGCACTGATAATTATATTTGCATTCTAGCAAGGCTCTGGCTTTCCCATATCTCCGCAAATCTACATATGGGGACTGAAGTAGATGGAAAGCTGCAGTGCCAGAGTTGGGGTGTACTGTGTGCCTGAGAACACCCGCTGATTTCCCACACTACAAAGGGTTGGAAGGTTGACATAGACAGCTGTAGAACTTTTTTCAGGCTGGGGAACGAAATGGGTGCAAAAAAGAGGATTTGTGATATCTCAGCGGATGTTTGAATGAGCAAATAACAATTATCTAAAGTGTGTATTTGTAGTGTGTGTTCACCCTAGGGTCTCCTGGCACTGAAACAGATGTTACCCAACTCAGTGGTATTAATTTTAATCAACCTCAGAAGGATGAGCGGTTTTTCGAACCTGCCAGGATGCAAAGCTGTGGCCATGTATATTTTCTCATTCAACAACGGAGTTAAAAAGAATGTTTGCCCAGAATATGGTTTTCAGTCCTACTTCGGTAAACTTTTATGAATGCCTCAAAGTCTTAAATCTGCATCAATGCATGGACATGTATCTGTGGGTAAACATTTGTGCCTTACTTTAACAGTCGAGCTCCTGACTTATTTTCATGTTTACACAATTCACAAAGAGAGGGACAGGGAGCAAAGAAAGAGAGGTCCAGTAACCATGCTCCCAAGAACACGTATGAAAAACACTGGAGGGTAACTGTTCCTAGGGAGGGAATCCAGCCTATTATGCTACGGATTCAATAAGGAGGAGGGATAGAAGAATTGAAATAACGAACTTGAAATAGACGAGTATCAGGATGGATACTATATTTTTCTGAGGGATAAATCCTCAATTTTGAAGAGTTGCCCTCACACACCCGTAAAGGTGTCATAGGGCGTTTTTGCTGCTCGTGGGGTTGGCGCTACAGTCTCCCACGGGCCCAGCAAGAGGGCTCTTTAGCGGAGATCTTTTAAGTAAAATGCCGTAGTGGTGAGTGTGGGTGTGTGGGGTTAGTGCAAAGTTGGGTTAAAAATACTGTGATGTTAACAGTAATCACACTATGACCTTCCACCAATGAGGAAGTATAGTCTAGTTAAAAAAAGGTGAATAGTGAGAAAGGTCATGGGGTCGACATGTTTCACGCCCTGATGGTCCAGACAGGATCCTTGGCGCTTCTTCAGGACCAAACAGAATTTTGTGAGTAGTTTATGTGCAAAAATAGAAGAGAAGAGGGGAAGAAAAATACCCTGAATAACAAGTCTCAGTCAGGCTTGTTGTGACGTTGTCAAGAAATATATTGTTCAACAAACACCTAAAAATAATTATCCAACCGAGAAGAGACAAAAGAGGAGAGAGAAAATGCATTTGTGAGTAAAATGCGGCCACATAGAGTGATAAGCGGCTAAAAGCATGGAGGACACAACATGGTGTGCTAGAAAGTATGTTTATCACTTGTCCCAACTTAGGCTATACTTAATAAGATGCAACCGACATCAGGGATAAATATCCACTGGGAAGGAGTCAGTCAAAAACTCACAGCGTATTACAAGCCTGAGTACGTGTAAAAGAGAATTATGTAACGAGTTGTCTCGCTTACCGTAAGAAGATGAAGGGGAGGGCCTCAGCGGACGTGGCAGGCATACGTAAGGGTGACCTGTAGGGTGAAGTGAAAGCAGTAACATAACAAAGAGGTGTAGACAAACATAGAGGCGTGCCAGTAAAAGGTAAGGTACTTACAGTGACCCTTAGGAGCGTAAGGCAAACTCACCTACCTGCGTCCGCTACCGCCGGTGGAAACGTACAGACGGTGGTGGCTGGGTTTTATAGCGGTGGAGTTTGTGGAATCTTGAGCTGGTCCCTGCCGGGGAACGGACCGGGAGTCGGATGTGTCGTAGTGACAGTGGGTGTGTCATTGGCAAGATTTGGTATTGTATCCCGTAAATGGTGGCCATCTTGGAGTGGTAGAGGGATCCCGCCTGGTATAGAAGAAGGTATAGTAAAAATGTGAAAGCACATGTTTTTGTCAGGTACCACGTTACTGAGTAGGGGTCCTGTAAAATTGAGAATGTACGTATCTGTGGGACTTGGTGTGAAGTAAGTATTGGGGGAGTTGCATAGAGGAAGAAAAAATGCCGGATGGAAATGTCCTACTGTGTAGTTAAAAGGACATGCCAGAGAGATTGTTGTGTTCTGGGGTGTCTAATCATTTGCTTCTCTGTGAGTGAGTAGGAGAGCAAGTGAGACACTATAGCTAGTCGGTCCTAGGCTCGTGGGCTCTAAGGTGGTAGGAAGACTCAGTCCCTATACACAGAGGACCCATAATCCTGCGCATAGTTCTGTGTTTGTGCAGAATCCCTGGAACATGGCGCCACCAACGTTTGGTCTGGTTCTTATTCGCAAGACTCCTGAGTAGCGCTTGTGCTTGTCCACAGTACCCTCTCACCGTTTCCGTTGACGTCCATGGTGAGGGGGCTTGGCCTCCTATATTTGTATGTTTATAGGTTTTTCAAGCTTGAATTTTAAAAGGTTTTGTTTCTCTGTTAGACCCAGTTTTGCGCTACCATTCTCTCTGTTTGTCTATTCCATTTCTAATATGGCACAAGCGATCGCTATTGCGGCACATAATCGTGCTGTGGTTCCTGCTCATGTGACGCAACAAGGAGTCCCTGTTGTGGGGGCTGATTTCATTTTTGTTGTCAAGGCGGACGCGGCTTACCGCTTTGAGGTTTTTTACTCTTGGGTTACATTTCCAGCAGTGGACGGGAATGATAATTTCTTTCATGAATATACACCAGCCGCGGTTCCGTGAAACTATCGCCCTTATCGATTACTTGAAGTTCAGTTGACGGCCTGGGAGCATACAATTTGGTTTAATGGCACCCTTCCTCACCCTGTTTTTGTGGTCCGTTTAGGACCGCTATCGGTCGATGGAGCCACATGGCCCGTCTTGGCTGGTTTCACACCTCAACCAAATTATCTTGGTGTTACACTCGCAGAGCTACGTCAATTACATACGTCTTTAATTCATATACACAGAATATATTTTGTACAATTTATGTCACAAAATGTTTAGGCGGCTCCGGGTGGAGCCGCTCCTCAACCACCTGGACATGGTGGTGGTCGTGTCATAAGTCCCATCATGATTAATTCAGTGATCGGCAAATGTCCTCAGAATAGAGATGATTTGCCTTATTGGCTTGCAGAAAATATTGAGCAGCTCGTGGCTGTTTTCCCACACACTACTCCTGTAGAAAAACACAGGATCCTTTCAATGAGTTTACCTAGTGGTATTGTTCCCGCTTTAGCTGATTGCACCACCTGGGGGACGGTGTTTGCTGCAGTGTATACACTGTGTTTTGGCACCCCCTCGATGATCGTTCTACCGAGCGTTCTCAAGAAGGTTCAAGATGAACACAGGGCTGGTTCAGCCCTGCAGTTGGGGATGAGATTAGTGGGCATGTTCCCTATTGTCTCTGACATGATTCTGGCCAATGTCAAAGGTGAGGCAGTTAGCTTGCAAGTGCGTCAACGCCTATCGGCGGTGGCGGACGTTGACAAGCAACGACAGTTGCCGATTATTATTGCGGATGTATACACATCATTAGGACGCAATAGTTTGTGAGTAAGCCCTTTTACTCGGGTACAAAATAAGCCTCCTCCTGAAAAGGAGGGTCGTCCAGTCTTTCATAAGAAGGCTTGGAATGAAAATCAGCGGCAGCAACAGAAGCCTGCTTCTCGTGCTGGTTCGCCATCACCAGACGCTTCTGAACGTAGATATGATTTGCGTGACCGCTCTAAAATTAAAACACTAGAGAGGTTCCAGGTTCCTGATCCTCGTTCTCCTCGTTCCTTCAGGAATCATCGGACCAACAGTTCGGTGGGGGAAGAAGTCAGGATCTCAGAGAAGGCTAGTCTGCTCAAGCAAGACGCGACCCGCAGCGCCAGTTTGACGTAAAAGCCAAGCCGGAGGGACCACCTCGATTTCGTGACCCATTTCAGAAGAAAAAAGTCGCCGCTTTGACTGCAAAGTATGCCTCAGACAGTGAGTAACCTGCTCCTCGATTGGAGATGGGCGGTGATACTCCTCGACAGCGCGGCAGAGGTTACCATAGTGCGGGAGGCACTCCATCGATGTCTGGAGGCGAAAGCAACTGACACGTTGATTTCAGTGGAAACAGCTGACACATGAGTTGCACCCCCTGATAGGCTTTATGAGATAGGCCTCCAAATTGAAGGTGATATTAAACGCACAAATAAGGCGGTCTTTTGGGACAAACTTACTTCTTCTTATGATATTTTGTTAGCTGAGGTTGACTGGCCTTCCCCATTTGTTCTGGCTTCTAAGGGGGAAGATGTTATTCTCCCGAGTTTTTCCCCGTTATGTCTCGGAGGAGGCTAAACGTGAGTACGCGTCGGAGTGGGCATTAGCCCTTGCTCCGGCTGTTTATCGTGATCAGGTGGGTTGGGATAAAGAATCGCCGGAACATGAAATTCCTTTGTGCTCTATGCCACAGCCCCAACCACAATACCCGATTAAGTGTGAGGCGAAGGCTTCCGTTGGTGAGATTCTAGCCCAGTTGGAATATCAGGGTGTAATTGAACCCTGTGTTTCGTTCATGAATAATCCTCTTTTTCCGATATTGAAACCGGACGGTTTTTATCGTATAGTTTTGGATTAGCGTCAGTTAAACAGTCATTGTGAGAAGTTGGCCTGGTATATGCTGTTCACTAATTAAAGTGGACACCTTGCACCAGAACAATTCGACTCTTATGGTAGATAGGTTTAAGACAACCTTTATAGAAAGCTATCCTAGTGGTAGCTGTGGAGAGCAGCCTTCAGGCTAAGTCTTGAAGGAATGTAAAGCAGCTTGTTTTACCACACAATCTCTTGAATCACCAAATGAAAAGACACCACACAGGTGTATATATATCAAATATATATGTATTTATTAATAAACACTCTCTACTAATCTCTTTATGAGATTAGAAGTCAGGAACATATGTACAAGTCAAATATTATCAGAATAAGTTTAGCACAATCGAATATCACAATCTTAGTTTGCTAGACCTAGGTCTAGGGCATCTAGAATCGAGGGACCCCCAAGAACCACCCCAGGTAGTTGTAGGAGACCCACAGGGGACGGACGCGGTGACCTGGCACCGGTGCGAGTCCTGTGCGAGTCTATGCACTCAGACGCGATTGAGATTTCAATGTTAAAGGTCCCTTGCGTGTTCGAGGCGAACACACCGATCGGTCCTTGTACGAGTCGAAGGACGCGGTCACAGATAGAGATGCAAGGGAGATGGACGCGCTGTGTCTAACACAGACGCGAACCTTGTGCGAGTCAGTGCAATGGAGATCTCAGAGTTACAGGCCCTTGGTGTGTTCGAGGCGAACACCGATCGGACTCAGTACGAGTCGAAGGATACAGTTTTAGATAGTGTTACAAAGGAGATGGACGCGGTGTGTCTAACACAGACGCAAACCCTGTACGAGTCAGCGCAATTGTCGCACTTAGAAAGTTAGAGTTTTAGGACACTTCTAGGGACGCTACAAGCAAGTCACTTACAGGGTAAGTAGTTCTAGGGCCCACACCCACAGGAGCACCGTAGGGCTGAAGTTACCTCACCCAGGGAGCCGGGTGCATAGGTGTTCTTTGGTGTCGGGTCGCGGCGTCGTTTTCAATGGGAGCCAGTGAAGACTTGCTGCTTGCGGCGACAGGAGAAGTGTCCGGAGGAATCCAAGCCTGGATTCGGAAGATGGAAGACCTGAAAGCAGAGGGGACAGTGTTCAAAGTCACTTGGCAGTGACTCGGGGCACGGAAGATGGATGCCCACCGTCGTCGCAAGGTTCAGGTCGTTCGCGGTTGCCTTGACTCTTCAGCCACGAGGTCCAGGAGGCGTCGACGACGACCAGGAGCTGGATTCGGCGTGTCCCACGATGTCTGCAGCTTACTGCGGTGTCGGCGACTCGATCGGAGCCAACAAGCCTTGGTAACAGCAAGTCTCGGGGAAAGTGTGAAGAGGCAATGGCGCAGACCAGCAAGGTCTGGGGGACTCACCCAGCGAGGGTAAGTCAGGGCAGGCCTGGAGCAACCAGGGGAGCCCTTTGGTTTCTTTAGGAAGTCTTCTGGGGACCCACAAGCCGGCTGGCAAGGGATCGCGAAGACGCCTCGGGAGGATTCACTCACAGGGGCCCACGGTCACTCGGGACGTGGTAGGCCTCTGATCTTAGGAGGGATTCCTGCTGGAGGCTGGGACCACACGTGGTCCAAAGCACAAGTTCGTGGAACGTTGTGAAGGGGTTGCACTCGACAATAGTGCACGGTACCCAGGGGTCGCGGTTCCTCGTTACTCTTGGGGTCCACTGGCCTCAGCTTCGCTGGGGACTCACGATGGCCTTTGAGAAGTCAGGAAATCCACTTCTTGGGCTGCAGGGACTTCGGACTCCGGCGGGAGCGGCGTAGTTTGCGACCGTCGTTTGTAGTTTTTGGTGCCTGCCAAGCAGGGGAGTCACTCCTTGACTCCAAGGGAGATTCTTCAGTCTTCCAAAAGTAGTGGAACGTCGAAGGTCCGGGATTCTTCTTGTAGAGCGTCGTCCAGGGAAATCTAGGGTGCAATGCACAGGTTCCCCCTCTTATACTAAAAGAAAGGGAGGGACTAGCTCTATGACCCTACCTATGGGAGGGTCAGGGGAGTGGGTGGCTACACCCACCTCCCTTTGTCCAGTTTCGCGCCAGAGCAGGGACAGGTAGCCCCTGAGCCGGTTTGAACTGGCATATGCACAGAGGAGCCTTCTGCTCCCCCAGTGCAGGACTTCAAAGCACTCTAAGAGTGCACCCACCCAGCCCCAATACACTAAACCCTGTCTGGGAGGTGGTCACACCCCCTTGGGACAGGATATCTATTGTTGGGCTTCCTCCACTGCGAGTGTTGGTCATCAGCAGGAGGGCAGCCCAGTGTCTGTGACTGGTGGCATCCATTTTGTGATGCCAGGGCTCTGCAGGATTCTACCGCGTTTCCACAGTAGGTACATGTCTATCCCTCTAGAAGGGTGGAATGCTTCCCCCGCCGCCAGGACTGGCGGGGGGGTAGTATTCCAAGGTGTTTGACACCAAACACGACATGTTTCGATGCAGCCATTCCAAAGTTAGCATTTTACAGCGAGGATATAATGCACTTAAAAGTATATGGTTTAACTGCATCCACAAACAGCACCAGAGAATGGACTCTGAGAGCTGCAGAGGGGCCCTGCTCAGGCAGAGGCACCCCCTCACATAGAAGCCAAGCACCCTGCCCTCAGGATTGATAGGGCCTGCCTTAGGGGTGACTGATAGGGTTATATGTGTGTGTAGGAGAGATATAGGGAACCTATATCTCAGTGAGGGGTGCTAGCACTTCCTCACTCAGGCTGCAGTAGCAGGCCTGTGGTGTCAGATTTAGTCTGCTTCCCAGGGGTGGCATAATACATGCTGCAGCCCCTGGTAGGCCTGTGAAGTACCTATGCCCTTGGTACCTAAGGTACCATATACTAGGGACTCATAAGGTGCCACAGTATCCAATCACTAGTGCACCTAGAGTGCACTCCAAATCGTTTAGAGAGAACAGAGAGGCTGGGGCCCTGATTAGCAGGGTCCCAGCCTGACTATAGCCAGAAAACAGTGTAAACATCAGAAAAAAGTAGGGGCAACATAAGAGGCAGATCCTACTCTCCTACACAACCCCCCAAACGCAGGGACACTAAACTAACCTTGACCAGTTGAGTCTTCGTGTTCAAAGTGGAAATACCTTGAGAGTCCATCTGCATTGGCATGTTGGGTCCCAGGTCTATGTTCCACTGTATAGTCCATCCCCTGTAGGGAAATGGACCACCTCAAAAGTTTTGGGTTTTCTCCTTTCATTTGTTTGAGCCATAGGAGGGGCTTGTGGTCGGTCTGAACTATGAAGAGAGTGCCAAACAAGTATGGCCTCAGCTTCTTCAGGGCCCATACCACAGCAAAGGCCTCCTCTCTATAGCTGACCAACGTTTCTCTCTAGGGGTCAGCCTTCTGCTAATAAAAGCTACTGGCTGGTCTTGACCTTCATCATTCAGTTGAGACAGTACAGCTCCCACACCCAGCTCAGAAGCATCTGTTTGGACAATGAACTTTTTGGTGTAGTCTGGACTCTGTAAGATGGGGGCAGTGCACATGGCCTGCTTTAGGTCTTCAAATGCCTTCTGACAGCTAGCTGTCCACTGAACCTTTTTGGCATTTTCTTTGAGGTCAGATCATTCAAGGGGGTCACTATAGATCCATATCCCTTGACAAACCTCCTATAGTACCCAGACAGGCCTAAGAAGGCTCTCACCTGTGTCTGGGTGGTTGGAGCAACCCATTCCATTATGGTTTGGATTTTGCTCTGTAAAGGCTGAACCTGGCCTCCACCTACAAGGTGGCCCAGGTACACAACCTGACTCTGCCCTATCTGGCACTTAGTGGCCTTGATAGTGAGGCCTGCTTTCTGCAGGGCCTCCAAAACATTCCTGAGGTGGACCAGGTGATCCTGCCAGGAGGAACTAAAGACAGCAATATCATCTAGATAAGCTGAGCAATAAGTTTCCATCCCTGTCAGAACTTTATTCACCAACCTCTGGAAAGTGGCAGGTGCATTTTTCAATCCAAAGGGCATCACCACAAAGTGGTAGTGCCCACCAGGGGTCGAAAATGCTGTCTTGGCTTTTGCATCATCAGCTAATCTGATCTGCCAGTAGCCAGCTGTTAGGTCAAACGTGCTTAGATACTTGGCTGAGGCCAAAGTATCAATCAGCTCATCTGCCCTTGGTATGGGATAGGCATCAGTCCTAGTGACTGCATTGAGGCCTCTGTAGTCTACACAAAACCTCATTTCTTTCTTACCACCCTGGGTATGAGGCTTGGGTACCAGGACTACTGGACTAGCCCAAGGGCTATCTGAAGGCTCAATTACACCTAGCTCCAACATTTTCTGGACTTCAGTCCTGATACAGTCCCTGACATGGTCAGGGTGCCTGTAGATTTTATTCTTGACAGGCAGACTGTCTCCAGTGTCCACCTCGTGGGTGCACCAGGAAGTCTGACTAGGGGTCAGGCTAAACATATGTCTATACTGTTGCAGAACTTGTCTGCACTCAGTTTGCTGATGGTCAGTGAGGCTGCTTGCCAAAGCAACACCATCTACTGACCCATCATCAGGGTTCTGAGAGAGCAGGTTAGGGAGAGGGTCACTCTCCTCCTCCTGGTCCTCATCAGTTGCCATGAGCAAGCCCATGTCAGCCCTGTCAACATATGGCTTTAATCTGTTGACATGGAGCACCCTCAGGGGGCTCCTGGGAGTTCCAAGATTCACCAGGTAGGTGACTTCTCCCTTCTGTTCAACTATTGTATGGGGGCCACTCCACTTGTCCTGGAGGGCTGCTGGGGCCACAGGCTCCAACACCCACACTTTCTGTCCTGGCTGGTATACAGTCAGTACAGCCTTTTGGTCATGCCAAGCTTTTTGTAATTCTTGGCTGGCCTCCAGGTTTTTGGTTGCCTTTTTCATGTACTCTGCCATTAGTCCATCACATCTTGTTTGGGGGCTTGAGAGGTAACTCCCAGCCCTCTTTTACCAAACACAGTGGACCTCTCACAGGATGCCCAAACAGAAGCTCAAATGGGCTGTAACCAACCCCTTCTGTGGAACCTCCCTGTATGCAAACAACAGGCAAGGAAGAAGAAGGTCCCATTTCCGCCTAAGCTTCTCTGGGAGTCCTTTAATCATTCCTTTCAAGGTTTTGTTGAAGCGTTCAACTAAACCATTGCATTGTGGGTGATAGGGGTGGTGAACTTGTAAGTTACACCACACTCCTTCCACATTGCTTTTAGATATCCTGACATGAAGTTGGTACCTCTGTCAGAAATGACCTCCTTTGGGAAACCCACTCTGGAGAAGACTCCAATGAGGGCTCTTGCCACCACAGGGGCTGTGGTGGTCCTCAGGGAATTGCTTCTGGGTACCTGGTGGCATGATCCACTACCACCAGGATAAACCTGTGCCCAGATGCCGTTTGAGGGTCAAGGGGACCAACAATGTCAATCCCTACCCTTTCAAAGGGTACCCCCACCACCGGTAGTGGTATCAGGGGGCCTTTGTTGTGCCACCTGCCTTACCACTGGCTTGGCATGTGACACAGGAGCGACAAAACTCCTTTGTGTCCTCTGACATATGTGGCCAATGAAAATGTGGAACAAGCCTGTCCCAGGTCTTGTTTTGGCCCAAGTGTCCTGCTAAAGGGATGTCATGTGCTAGGGTCAAGAGGAACCCCCTAAACTTCTGAGGTATTACCATCCTCCTGGTGGCTCCAGGGGCTGGGTCTCTACTCTCAGAATATAGGAGTCCCTCATCCCAATAAACTTTATGGGACCCACTAGCACTCCCAGCAGCAGCCTGCTGTCTGAGGGGGTTCAAGAGAGGGGCAGCACTGTTGCTCCTTACTCAGATCTTCCCTAGAAGGGCCCCTGTCCCCAAGAACTCAACCTGATCAGGCTCAAGTCCCTCTGGGGCAGTTCCTTCTTCAGGATCTGCTTCACCTCCCTCTGGGGGTGAATCTGTGATCTGAGACAGAGGGGAAGGCACTGCCTTTACCCTACTGCTCCTCCTCTTGGGAAACATCTGGTCCATTGTTCCAGGATCCAGAGCTGGTTCAGTGTTATGCATTCTTGCTTGTGACCTGGTCACAGCAAATACCTCTGCAGGGATGCCCAACATCTCAGCATGAGTCCATAACTCTACTTCAGACCAGGCTGAAGTCTCTAGATCATTGCCCAATAGACATTCGACAGGGAGTTCTGCACTGACTACAACCTTCTTGAGGCCAGTTACCCCTCCCCAGGAGAAATTCACAACTGCCAGACTATGGTTGGTCTTGACATTGCTTGCATTGGTCACCTGGTACATTTCGCCCAGGATGATCTGTCCAGGGTCCACAAGATCCTCTGCCACCATGGTGACACTAGCACCTGTGTCCCTAAATGCCAAAGCCTGTTTGCCATTTATTACAGGCTGCTGTTTGTATTTGCCCAGATTACTGGGACTCACTAGGAAGGACATATTAAGGTCTCCCTCACAAATCAGCATTGCCTGAGTGGGCACTCTGACTAGGTCAGAATCCACTTCAGAACCCAGGGTCAACCCTACTACACCCTTATTCTGAGTACCACCTCCACCAGTAGCTGAACTAGGGGGAACAGTTGCCTTAGGGGCAGGAGTGGTGGTGGTTTGGTCTTTGGACTTGTTACAGTCAGAAGTCCAGTGCCCTTTCTGTTTACAGAATTTGCACCAGGGCTTCTTTTGGCCTTTTCCCTTGTTGGATTGTGACTCCCCACCAGATGCAGATTTTTGGGGCCCTTGTGAAGACCTCTGGTCTTTTGACTTATCCCCAGAGCCCTTATTTCTCAGAGCCCTTAGGATCTTGCTTCTTGGTGTCACCCCCTTGGTTCTGGGGTTTCTGCCTCACCCTGGTTCTGACCCATTTGTCTGCCTTCTTTCCCAATTCTTGGGGAGAGGTCAGATCCGAGTCCACCAGGTATTGATGCAACAACTGGTTCTGGCAATTATTAAGGATCTGTTCTCTCATCATCAGATTATACAATCCCTTGAAATCAGTAACCCTACTGCCAACCAGCCAACCCTCCAGAGCCTTGGTTGCACAATCAACAAAGTCAGTCCAGTCCTGAGTCTGTGCCTTCTGGGTGTCTCTGAACTTCAACCTGTACTGCTCAGTGGTTAAGCCAAACCCATCTATCAGTGCACTCTTCAGGACTTCATAATCATCAGCATCCTCTTCTCTAACAGTGAGGAGCTTGTCTCTACCTTTATCTGAAAAAGAGAGCCACAAGATTGCTGCCCACTGCTTTTGGGGGACCTGCTGTACTCTACATGCCCTCTCCATAGCAGTTATCCACTTGTGGATATCATCCCCACTCTGGTAGGGAGGAACAACCTTGCTCAGGTTCCTATGGTCTGGAATAGATTCTCTGCCTCTAGGGACACTGTTGCTGCCACCAAGGGGTTCTAACCCTTCTCTTCTAGAAGCTCTCTGGATCTCCAGGGCTTCTCTATCCAGTGCCAACTGCTTAGTTCTGAGGGCAACTCTTGCTTCCTCATACTGCAGCAGTTTGCACATTCTTTCAGAGGAGGTCTCTCTTATGGGAAAGTATGAGTTCCTCTGGTGGACAAATTCTCTGCCAGAGTGATAAGAGTGGTCAGATTCCCTGGAAGGGGACCTATGCCTCTCCTCCACTCTGTCAGCTCTCTTAGGGAGAATTCCTCTGTCCTTTTCAGGCCCCTTGAGGCCTGGCCCTTCAATCACAGAGTCCTCGTCATTCTGATTTTCATCATCTGACCCAGATACTGTAATTGACCCACCCACTGATTCAGATCCATTAGCTCCTAGAGCCAATCTAAGATCATCTGCTGTCAGCAGATCTATCGGGTATAGGGTTGAGGGACTCTGTCCTAGCCTCAGGTGTCTTTCAACACACATGGCTCTCAAGTCAGAGAAAGCCATGTCCTTATACTGAGGCTGAGTGGATCCTCTGGTTACACCCTTTAAGGACATTCTAGTGTTGTGCAGTGTTGTACTACCTACACTAGTTTGTGGCCTACTGATACTAGCTTGAGCTGTAGAAAGGGTGTGCTATCCCTTGGCACACAGCTCTAAGTTCAGTAGAACTTATTGATACTAAGCTTGACTTTATATGTACCTTAAGTACCTATAGTGGTTTTCAGTTAGTAATTCAAATAGAGATTTTCTGGTAAAACAATAGCAAGCTGGAATCCCACACGCTGCCCACCAATGTGAGAAGTTGGCCTGGTATATGCTGTTCACTAATTAAAGTGGACACCTTGCACCAGAACAATTCGACTCTTATGGTAGATAGGTTTAAGACAACCTTTATAGAAAGCTATCCTAGTGGTAGCTGTGGAGAGCAGCCTTCAGGCTAAGTCTTGAAGGAATGTAAAGCAGCTTGTTTTACCACACAATCTCTTGAATCACCAAATGAAAAGACACCACACAGGTGTGTATATATATCAAATATATATGTATTTATTAATAAACACTCTCTACTAATCTCTTTATGAGATTAGAAGTCAGGAACATATGTACAAGTCAAATATTATCAGAATAAGTTTAGCACAATCGAATATCAAAATCTTAGTTTGCTAGACCTAGGTCTAGGGCATCTAGAATCGAGGGACCCCCAAGAACCACCCCAGGTAGTTGTAGGAGACCCACAGGGGACGGACGCGGTGACCTGGCACCGGTGCGAGTCCTGTGCGAGTCTATGCACTCAGACGCGATTGAGATTTCAATGTTAAAGGTCCCTTGCGTGTTCGAGGCGAACACACCGATCGGTCCTTGTACGAGTCGAAGGACGCGGTCACAGATAGAGATGCAAGGGAGATGGACGCGCTGTGTCTAACACAGACGCGAACCTTGTGCGAGTCAGTGCAATGGAGATCTCAGAGTTACAGGCCCTTGGTGTGTTCGAGGCGAACACCGATCGGACTCAGTACGAGTCGAAGGATACAGTTTTAGATAGTGTTACAAAGGAGATGGACGCGGTGTGTCTAACACAGACGCAAACCCTGTACGAGTCAGCGCAATTGTCGCACTTAGAAAGTTAGAGTTTTAGGACACTTCTAGGGACGCTACAAGCAAGTCACTTACAGGGTAAGTAGTTCTAGGGCCCACACCCACAGGAGCACCGTAGGGCTGAAGTTACCTCACCCAGGGGAGCCGGGTGCATAGGTGTTCTTTGGTGTCGGGTCGCGGCGTCGTTTTCAATGGGAGCCAGTGAAGACTTGCTGCTTGCGGCGACAGGAGAAGTGTCCGGAGGAATCCAAGCCTGGATTCGGAAGATGGAAGACCTGAAAGCAGAGGGGACAGTGTTCAAAGTCACTTGGCAGTGACTCGGGGCACGGAAGATGGATGCCCACCGTCGGCGCAAGGTTCAGGTCGTTCGCGGTTGCCTTGACTCTTCAGCCACGAGGTCCAGGAGGCGTTGACGACGACCAGGAGCTGGATTCGGCGTGTCCCACGATGTCTGCAGCTTACTGCGGTGTCGGCGACTCGATCGGAGCCAACAAGCCTTGGTAACAGCAAGTCTCGGGGAAAGTGTGAAGAGGCAATGGCGCAGACCCGCAAGGTCTGGGGGACTCACCCAGCGAGGGTAAGTCAGGGCAGGCCTGGAGCAACCAGGGGAGCCCTTTGGTTTCTTTAGGAAGTCTTCTGGGGACCCACAAGCCGGCTGGCAAGGGATCGCGAAGACGCCTCGGGAGGATTCACTCACAGGGGCCCACGGTCACTCGGGACGTGGTAGGCCTCTGATCTTAGGAGGGATTCCTGCTGGAGGCTGGGACCACACGTGGTCCAAAGCACAAGTTCGTGGAACGTTGTGAAGGGGTTGCACTCGATAATAGTGCACGGTACCCAGGGTCGCGGTTCCTCGTTACTCTTTGGGTCCACTGGCCTCAGCTTCGCTGGGGACTCACGATGGCCTTTGAGAAGTCAGGAAATCCACTTCTTGGGCTGCAGGGACTTCGGACTCCGGCGGGAGCGGCGTAGTTTGCGACCGTCGTTTGTAGTTTTTGGTGCCTGCCAAGCAGGGGAGTCACTCCTTGACTCCAAGGGAGATTCTTCAGTCTTCCAAAGGTAGTGGAACGTCGAAGGTCCGGGATTCTTCTTGTAGAGCGTCGTCCAGGGAAATCTAGGGTGCAATGCACAGGTTCCCCCTCTTATACTAAAAGAAAGGGAGGGACTAGCTCTATGACCCTACCTATGGGAGGGTCAGGGGAGTGGGTGGCTACACCCACTTCCCTTTGTCCAGTTTCGCGCCAGAGCAGGGACAGGTAGCCCCTGAGCCGGTTTGAACTGGCATATGCACAGAGGAGCCTTCTGCTCCCCCAGTGCAGGACTTCAAAGCACTCTAAGAGTGCACCCACCCAGCCCCAATACACTAAACCCTGTCTGGGAGGTGGTCACACCTCCTTGGGGCAGGATATCTATTGTTGGGCTTCCTCCACTGCGAGTGTTGGTCATCAGCAGGAGGGCAGCCCAGTGTCTGTGACTGGTGGCATCCATTTTGTGATGCCAGGGCTCTGCAGGATTCTACCGCGTTTCCACAGTAGGTACATGTCTATCCCTCTAGAAGGGTGGAATGCTACCCCCGCTGACCAGGAATGGCGGGGGGGTAGTATTCCAATTCCAAACACGACATGTTTAGATGCAGCCATTCCAAAGTTAGCATTTTACCGCGAGGATATAATGCACTTAAAAGTATATGGTTTAACCGCATCCACAAACAGCACCAGAGAATGGACTCTGAGAGCTGCAGAGGGGCCCTGCTCAGGCAGAGGCACCCCCTCACATAGAAGCCAAGCACCCTGCCCTCCGGATTGATAGGGCCTGCCTTAGGGGTGACTGATAGGGTTATATGTGTGTGTAGGAGAGATATAGGGAACCTATATCTCAGTGAGGGGTGCTAGCACTTCCTCACTCAGGCTGCAGTAGCAGGCCTGTGGTGTCAGATTTAGTCTGCTTCCCAGGGGTGGCATAATACATGCTGCAGCCCCTGGTAGGCCTGTGAAGTACCTATGCCCTTGGTACCTAAGGTACCATATACTAGGGACTCATAAGGTGCCACAGTATCCAATCACTAGTGCACCTAGAGTGCACTCCAAATCGTTTAGAGAGAACAGAGAGGCTGGGGCCCTGATTAGCAGGGTCCCAGCCTGACTATAGCCAGAAACCAGTGTAAACATCAGAAAAAAAGTGGGGGCAACATAAGAGGCAGATCCTACTCTTCTACAGTCATGTTCGTACCTTTGCTGTACAGAATACCCACAGCTCTGCGTTGGTTGATAACCTTGTTTGCAAAAAATATAAAACGACTCTTGATATATCCAGTGGTTTTTGGTGTCACAATTTGGCTCTTGGGAGCCGTAACTTGACAGCATTCAGCGCACTCGGCAATCACAAGAGGTATACACGCTTGCCTATGGGATATAAGAATTGTCCCAGCGCTTTTGTGGCACGCGTAATGTCTGTTTTACATGAAATTGACCCTGATGCTTTCTCATACGTTGATGACCTCTATTTGACGGATGATGAATTGATTCCGCATCTTGTGCGCGTGGACCGCATCATAATGTCTTTTGCTGACTTGGGTTACAAATTCAACTTTGCCAAGTCACACATTGCCTTTTTGGCAGTCCTTTTTCTAGGATATGAACTTAACAATGAAGGTCGGGGCTTAGTCCCCCACTTTCTGGAGAAATGTGCTCAATTGCAACCTCCTTCTACATTGAAAAAATTACAATCTTTGCTGGGTTTTTTAAACTTCGGGAGGATATACATTCCGGATTATGCCCAATGTATCAAACCTCTTTACTTATTGATACAATCTACTTACTCGGCTTCCTGAACACACCGCGATTCTTCGGTCTCTGCAGTCTGATCTGCTTGCGACCAACTTCTTGTTAACACGAGACAATTCTACAAATTTGATAATAAGGATTGTACCAGGCGCGTTGGGTTTCACTTACTTGACGTTCAATGAAGGGGACACGGTAACCATTGCTTACATATCGCATTTGTACACTTCAGCTGAGATGCGTTTCTCTTCTACAGAAAAAAATTTAACAGCTGTCCAGATAGCGCTTCTGAAGGAACGCGCTCTGGCTCAGGGTAAACAAATTTTTATGGTTTCACCAGTATCTCCTTTAGAAGCAGTTACAAAGGCTAGTATTTCAAATTCTAAAGCCATGCATCCGCATTGGATACAATGGGCTAGTTCTTTGACATTGGCTGATGTCAACTTTATCTTTGATCCCTCTCTACAGACACAGGAGTTTTTAGAATATGAACATGTACATCCTCCTCCTTTGTCTTTGCTACCTCTGGATCATTACAAATGTATTATTTACACTGACGGTTCTGCGCAACCGGCAGTAGGTTCTAAACATGCTTATTCGGCAGCCTGCGCAATTGTGGCAGGGAAGATTGTTGACTGAGATTTTAAGTCCCCCTTGGTGCACACACAGTCTCTTGGTGATTGCATGGCTCAATTGGCAGACTTGCGTGCTTTGGTTTTGACTCTTGAGTTTGCTGATCCAGCGGTTCCTACGCTTATAGTATGTGATTCTTTTTACTGTGTACAATCCTTCAATGACAACTTGTTCTTTTGGACACAAAATGATTTCCGTGATTCTAAAGGTAGCGCAATTAAGCATAAAACGCTTTGGGTTCGGGTGGCAGCTCTTCAGGAACGTTTGCCTCTCACACATGTTATCCATACTTTGGCCATCAGCGCGTGGGAGCACACGCTGTTGGTAATTCGTTGGCTGATGAGGCAGCCAAATCTGCGGTAGCCACATGCTCGGTAGCAGCAGTCACTTGGTCCATGACTAAAACTGATGATGATATTCTGGCGGCTATCGCTGCGACGAAGGAGGGAACAGAACTTCCCCAAGGTTTTCCTTCACGTTATTCATATCACATGTGTTCTGATCAAGTCCCATTCGCAACTATTCCGTCCGTTGGAGATCGGATGATTCCCAACGAGGACCGCAGACTATCTTTGATCATTGCCGCTCATGAAGGCGTAGCTTCTGCACATGCCGGAGTGACAGCGACAGTGTATTTTTTACAGCAACGTTTCTGGTGGCGTGGTTTACATCAGCAGACGTGTAAATATGTTCTTTCTTGTGACATTTGTCACCAGATTAAGCCTTCTACTGTTGCCCGTCCACCACATACTCAACTTTACATTTCAAATCAACCGTTTGTTTGTATCTATCTTGATCACTGCGGTCCTTTGACTTCTGACACTGCTTTCAAACATATCTTGGTTGCAGTGGATTCGTGCACTAGATTCCTTTGCGTTTGGCCGCGACGTAGTGCTGACGTTCAACCTGTCATTAAAGATTTCCGTGTCTTTGTCGGGACGTTTGCCTGTGGCACCTTCCTTTCTGACCAAGGTCCTGTGTTTACCTCTAAAACTTACCGGGATGCGAAGAAGTCACTGGGTGTGCAGGTGCAATATTCGTCTCCATACCGGCCTGAGGGCAATTCAGTTGTGGAACGAATGAACCGTGACTTAAAGCAATCTTTGACTGCTAGAGTCTTAGGTACTGGCAGGGGTTGGCTGACTCATCTCTATGGAGTGCAACGTGCACTAAATAATCTCCCGAGAAGATCCCTGGGTGGGCGTACCCCATACAAAATGCTCTTTGGCATTAAAATGTTTGTGCCAGACATTGATGGTCTAGACGTTGTGGCGGCTGCCGCAACCTTTGACGTAGATAACCATTGTGCTGTGTTACAGGATCTACAAAAAGTTTGTGATTCACAAGCAAAAGCACATTTGCCCTCTTCCGCAGATCCAGCGGTGCTGATTCCTGTTTCGGGCTGGCTTCCTAAAGTTGGAGACCAGGTCCGAGAGAAAGTGGAGAACAAAAAAGAATTTGGTCCATCATACCCTACACCAGTTAGAGTCCTTGGCTTGAAAGGCAACCTCCATTACCTGGTTGTAAGGAGAACCGATACATTTCAATAGAACATGTCAAGCTACACCATATGGCCGATACTGAATAGTATGCCTCCAAGTATTCCACGCTGAGATCTTTCCCTAAATCGGATGGCTTCAGCTTCTTCGACTACTCCCCAAGAAATGGAAGGGGAGATGGAAACTTCAATTGATTTTTTTTTACCTATTTTACCTTCTACTTCCACCAATTCAGACATCGAGTATGCTTCTCCCCCAGTTGAAGTCATAATTGACATTCCTGAGAGTACCAAACATGGGCCATCTGATGCTGCACAACCCCTATTGTTTCAGCTGGGGGCGAGTGGTTATTATATGGACCGTAACAGCTTTTCTTCTGATACATCTTCTTCATCCTCGTCTGTGGCAACTCCCCCTTCACGTACAAGCATTTTCATCTCCTGGTTCAAAAAGACTTACCTGGTCCCACCCTGGACATACATCTGGATGGTACTTACACTGATATTGCTCTTCATGTGGATTGGGTTTGTGACTGTTTTTTCTGCTCATCAATGGTCATTATTTGCCTGAACGCTCTGCTGTGAACTTGGTTGACGGAGTTCTAGCTCCCCACACATCATCACATATAATGAAAAGAGATCAAGCCCTTATGAACATTACGGCATTCCCTGTTGCTGATGGCATAGTTTGGGATAAAGTAGCATATGATATCCGTGGCCCGACTGAACTTTTAAACATTCCATACGTGTTCCACGTTTCATTAAGAGATGTAGTTTCACCGGACATACACTCTGACGACTGGGATGTTCAGGCCATTCATTCGTTGGTTTCTGATTCAAAATATTATGCAGCTTTTGACACTGAAGATTTGTATTTGAATTGGGCAAATTATGCAGATTTATTCTGTTTTCAACATTACGGCCATCATTTTTTACACAAAACCAGCACTCTGAGACCATTTTTTAATTTTACACAGTGGGAACATTGTCCGACACCTTTACAGGGGAGTTCAAAGACTCAACAAAATAAATTTATATATTTCTCTGGTTACAGTCTTTCAGACCCACAATCCTACTTTTATAAATTGAAAATGCCACCACAGACTAAATTTATGCTGACGTACACTAAATTGATTTATTCCAAGTCCTTCAGGAATGATTTATCTGTAAAAGGTTATGAACATTGGAAGGACACTTGATTTGAAATACATTTGGTGTACCAAAGATTGGCAGCTGCAGGGCACTGAAGCTTTGCATCGTGCATGTCTGATACCGACTCAAATTTTATTTTTAAATGCCACAGTACAACAGACTACTTGCTTTGGTTTAGCAACGGCCAAAAATCTAAATATTTCCTCCATTCCCATGTTGGCTGAGTATGATACATGGCGTACACACACCAATTACACGATTGAGGACTTAGTAGCCTTGTTCCAAAATGGAACCATCAACTCGTCTAACATTGACCCCTTGGGATGGTTATTGTGGCCAATAAGCTCCAATGCATGTCAACTGCGATTTCTGAATACCACAAAAGGGTTTACGCAGAGTAGACCTGATCCCCGTTTCCCACATTCCCATTCGGTTACCACATGTTCAGTGGGTAAATTGTGTCAGCAATGGTTGGAACACTCCACGCTGTCGTCTGTGAAACAACACCTTTCCCTTTTGTCAGGTGACATCCATTTGGCTGATTTTATTTTAGGTCCAAAAGCCCCTAGAACGAAACGATTTATTTATGAAGCATACAATGAATTTTGGAATCTGTCGCAGATGGAAGCTGCGCTGCGTCTCTGCCAAATTGACCAGGCTAATTTAGAAAAAGTCCTTGCAGTAGTAGATAATAGCATTAATACACTGTCTTCACGTATATATACTTTGGATAACATTGTATCATCTGTCATTGATATTGTTCAACATGACGTGTCTGTTTTGCAGCATGGTCAAAATCAATTATGTTCTGTAATGCAGTTTGCCTGGACGTTGCAAACACTCAAAAATGGAAAAGTGCCATGTGATTATTTGAATGCTTCTGCACTGTTTTTGCCGTTCAGTTTAACTGATAAACAGAAATTAATGTCAATGAAAGACGCAACATACACATTGTTACACATTGAACAATTAGAACAGTTACCGTTTTCTGTAGCAGAGACTGATTCAGATGTGTGGCTAATACATTGGGTTATTTTACTGCCCATCTCACTTTTTCAATTTACAGCCTGCATGAAACACTATCCAGTTGGTAGGTTTGAGCCCCTCGGCAGTACATTTATTCATAAATGATGGTCGTTGCCTTTCACATACAGATGTCAGCGCGCAGATAAGGACGTTTTCCTTACAGGCGAGGATTGCGATTCCACAGTAGGACATTCCCTAGTCTGTAAACAAGTTAAATTGCACGGCGCCTGTAACGTTTCGGCCCCTAATCTGGCTTGTTTTTTGTTAGGTACAGAAGTCGCATCTATTATTCCCGCATTAACTTTGCTCTCTAATGGCAGTTATCTTATTTTAAATAACCACGACTGCTGTGGCTTACAGGCTGGCATCCCGTATATAGTAACGGTTTCACAACGTGTTACATGTTGCAGCAATGTCCTGTTTCCACCCCCACATGGGATTGTAGATAGCTCGCTTTGGCCTTCCATTCCAACTTTGAAAACAGACCTCAATAAACTAAGCAGACTCAAAGCGCTATTGTTTCAACATGAAGTGGCTCTCACATCAGCTCGAGAGACCTTCGAATTGCAGGTGGCCGGAACCGCAAGTGAGATACACTCGCTGCTGAACACGAATCTCACACTTAATTTTGGAGAATTATTACACCAAATATTTAATGCTTCTGATACAGAAGGCCTTTCTCACTTTTTTAAACTCGTGGGATCAGACTATTTTTGGAGTAATACCAGCCTTTATCCATTCTATTTTTTCCAGCGCCTTCGGAGGGTTTCCCTTGGTGCTCCTGTTGATTTGCGGCGTGCTGGTGCTCTTACTATTGCTTCGCAATGGATGCTCGATTTGTGGATCTGCCAAACCCGGTCCAGTTGCAGCTGTACCGTGATCGATTGAGGCAGCTTTTTGGTTCTATGCCAGTGACGTCATTTGCCATCGACTACTGGCTGACCTTTTGTTATGCCTACTTCACCTGTGTGCAACCTGTGTTCCACTGCCTCCGGTGCCCTTTTCAATGGGCCCTGGATGTCTGCCTCTCCAATACCACACACGCTGCCCTGGATTACGATCTGCTGTTGGGTCCGTTTGAGGCCCATGATCAGACCTGTTCCGTGGGTCGGCGTCTGTTGTGCGATCCTCTGCTTGGACCAACGGCAGACTTGAGTGCCAGTGCGCAGCGCCTTACTGACCGGAGTTTCATCAAAGCTGACACAGGTTGCCCTGGCATGCTCCTGACGGTCTCTGGATATGAGGAGCATGTGTGCTCGTTCGATCTACTAAACTGGATAGCATCCCTCTTTACTATGGAAGGAACAGACAACATTCAGGAGTACATGGCTTTCCGCTTTTCCCGCCGCATTTCAGTCTCCGAAGAGTACATATGAAAGGATGGGTTTTTGAGTGCCCAATTGGTGAAATTTTTCCATCTTGCAATACATGAAATTTTGATTCGGCTTCATGTCTATCGTACTTGAAATACCACTTAGACGCTTTGCCTCTGCTTATTGTTTATTTTTGTCTTAACATAGAGCTAATGACCTGGCCACGGGTAGGGTGTTACGTGGCCCATAGGGACATTGACATTTTTCACTAACTTAGCATGAGCGCATTGCAGCTTGCCTGCTGCTTTTGCTCACGTTACTACACTGCTTTATTTTTGCAATATTTCAATGACTGCTTTCACATGAGAGCTCATCGCTGTGTTCACACTCTGCATGTTCCTGGGATTTTGACTGAACATTATGTGCAAGGTCGAACAACAATGCCCCTTGTTATTTTGTTCTGGCCAGACCTTAGCCCTTAGACAAAACATACCGATGCAGCTGTTGTTTGGACAACGTACTTTGGTTTTTAGTGGGATACACGAATTGGATGAGACACCCTTGGAGGGGGACCTTTCCAGGGAGAAGAGCGAGACAGCACCTGTGATGTAAATCTACCATTTATAGGCTAAGGTATGGGGTCTGCTGACAAAGCCCAGAGATCTTCTAATATATAATAATACTGCTTCTTAGCAAGGGGAGGGATGATAGGCTCCACTGTCTTTTTATGATGACATCTCCCTTCATGATTTATGGACTAGCTGCTATGCTGACTATATATGTACTATGCATTTTCCTGCTTGTCGTGGCACGTATACTGAATGTTGGGGCACGTTAGTTAAAATAAATATTTTAAACTGTTTCGTGTCTGTCAGTTCTTATTGTGGACGAGTACAAGAGTGTGAGCGAAAGGTTGTGTCTTGTTACCGCAATTCCTGAGAGATCTGGGAGTGTTGTGTTCTGGGGTGTCTAATAATTTGCTTCTATGTGAGTGAGTAGGAGAGCAAGTGAGACACTATAGCTAGTCGGTCCTGGGTTCGTGGGCACTAAGGTGGTAGGAAGACTCAGTTCCTATACAGCGAGGTCCCATAATCCTGTGCATAGTTCTGTGTTTGTGCAGAATCCCTGTAACAATAGTATGAATGCTCTTCTCATTCAGTACTAGTAGTGTGGGACTCACAGACATGTTATTTATTTATATAGCGCCTGAATCGACCCCCAAAGGGGTATCTCTGCGCTTCGGGCATACAGCGAGAAGTGGTACAGCTACAACTGAATCAGAAGCAGAAAAGGGTAGTTTTTAGCAGTTTCCTGAACTGAAGATGATCGAGACATTGTCTCAAAGGCAGGGGGAGTTCATTCCAGTACTGAGGGCCTAGGTAAGAAAGGGCTTTTCCCCCTAATCTAGTCCTCTTAACTCGGGGAATCATCAGGAGATGCTTGGATCCTGAGCGGAGAGATCTCGGGGGAAGGTAAGGAGTGAATTTCTTCGCAAGATAGGCAGGGCCAAGGTCAAACAGCGCTTTATGAATGATACAGCAGACTTTGAATCTTACCCGTTGCCGTATTGGGAGCCAGTGAAGCTGCCGCAGAAGTGGTCGTGAGGCAGTTCTGGCGGGGACATTAAGGACCAGTCGTGCCGCCGTATTCTGGACTACTTGTAGTCTGCTGAGCGAGGCCTCATTCGCAGAGATCAGCAGACCATTACAGTAGTCCAGACGGCTTAAGACAAGTGCCTGAGTCGGAATCTTCCGTGTAGAGTCAGGAAGCAAAGGAAAAACTCGGCGAAGCAGGCCCAAAGTATGGAAGCAGGAGCCTGCAGTCTGAGCCGCATGCTCCTTCAGGGTTAATGATTGGTCCAAACTAACATCTAGGTTTTTTACAGTGGATTTGGGGACGGGGGGACACCCAGGTCAGTCGGCCACCATTCCGGTGTCCATACCCGGGAGGCCTCGCCAAAAAGCAGGATCTCTGTTTTCCCAACATTACATTGGAGGAAGTTACTCTTCATCCAGTGTGAGATGGCTCTCATACCTGAGGCGAATGTCGACTGTACAGAGGGTGTTAGTTCTTTGAATGGAAATAGCAGCTGTGTGTCGTCGGCATATGATATGGGAGTGAACCCATGTGCGCTCAGGAGATTGGCCAAGGGGGCAACATAGATGTTAAACAATGTGGGGCTCAAACATGAGCCCTTAGGCACTCCCTTGGACAATTCCATCGGGGCCGATCGATATGGACCCAGGTTGACGGTCTGAGAGTGCGCGGATAGGAAACTCATCATCCACTGAAGGGCAGAGTTCCTTAAACCAATCTCCTTCAATCTCCTGAGCAATATGTGGTGTGAGACCGTGTCGAACGCAGCAGATAGGTCCAGCAGCACCAGAATCGTGGAATGTTAGCGGCTGTCCTGCTGGAAGAATAGTAGTCTGGGACTCAATCACGTTAGAAGCTGTACTACTGGGGGAAGGGGATCCCCCAGTCTAGTGTTGCGATGTAACTTGGTGCTCAACAGGAAAGGCCCGGGAGTAAGTGTAGCATGTATGGCCTTAGACGTGTTCTTGGAATAGTAGTGACGTCTCGATTATGTTGGCACTAAGGGAGTTGGTGTATTAGGCTAAGTACTGCAAAAGGAGGTTTTAAGCTGGATGATACTTAAGGTTTGACAGGTCCAGGGAGTAAGGGACTGGTGCGAACTACGTTGCGCATTCAGACCAAGGAATGTCGTCATTTAATCCCTGGATATGTGTTTTAAGTCGAAACACCCACCGCTGTTCTCGTCTAACAGACTTGTTATTCAGGGTATTTTCCTTCCCCTGTTCTCTTCTATTTTTGCACATAAACTACTCACAAAATTCTATTTGGTCCTGAAGAAACGCCAAGGATCCTGTCTGGACCATCAGGGTGTGAAACATATCGACCCCATGACCTTTATGACTATTCACCTTTTCTATTTGTTCTATTTGTTGTTTGCTTCAATGATGGTCCACCTCAGGCTATCCGCCGTGTGGTTAGACTCAAGGAAGTGAGAGCACATCATAGTGTTGGTTTTTTTGCAGCGTATCGTGCCTACCTCCACTGAGGCCCTCCCCTTCATCTTCTTGGGGTAAGCGAGACAACTCTTGTTACATATTTCTCTTTTGCACGTACTCAAGCTTAAAATGCGTTGTGAGGCTACGACTGACTCCTTTCCAGTGGATATTGATCCCTGATGTCGGTTGCATCTTATTAAGTATAGCCTAAGTTGTGACACGTGATAAACATACTTTCTAGCGCACCATGTTGTGTTCTCCATGCTTTTAGCCACTTATCACTCTGTGGCCGCATTTTACTCACACATGCATTTTCTCTCTCCTCTTTTGTCTCTTCTCGGTTGGATAAGTATTTTTAGGTGTTTGTTGAACAATATATTTCTCGACAACGCCACAACAAGTCTAACAGACTTGTTATTCAGGGTATTTTCCTTCCCCTGTTCTCTTCTATTTTTGCACATAAACTACTCACAAAATTCTATTTGGTCCTGAAGAAACGCCAAGGATCCTGTCTGGACCATCAGGGTGTGAAACATGTCGACCCCATGACCTTTATGACTATTCACCTTTTTTTAACTAGACTATGCTTCCTCATTGGTGGAAGGTCATAGTGTGATTTCTGTTTTTAACCATACCGAACGGACCCAGGAATAAAAAATTTGTTTCGGGACCATTGCAGTATTTTTAACCCACCTTTGCACTAACCCCACACACCTGCACTCACCACTGCGGCGTTTTACTTTAAAAGATCTCCGCTAAAGGGCACTCTTACGAGGCCCGTGGGGGACTGCAGCGCCAACAAAACGAGGAGCAAAAACGCCCTATGATGAAGCACGACACCTTTACGGGTGTGTGAGGGCAACTAATCAAAATTAAGGATTTTTCCCTCAAAAAAATATAATATCCATCCTGATACCCGTCTATTTCAAGTTCGTTATTTCAATTCTTCTATCCCTCCTCCAATTGAATCCGTAGCCTAATAGGCCGGATTCCCTCCCTAGGAACAGTTACCCTCCAGTGTTTTTCTTATTTTCATGTTTCCCATTATGGTTTTACATTGACACTGTGATTGCCTGTTGTTGCCGCCAGTGGAGGTGGTGGGGACTCGTAGTCCCAGGAGACCCTAACCACAGGAGATGGGGCTGTTCCTGTGTTTCCTGCACCGCCAGCGTTACAAAGCGCATTGTCGTCTCCCTCGGCGAGGGACGTGCCCAGACAAAGTTCTGACCAAGTGCGGGCTCGTTTTGCGCCCCTCGATGCCAAGATTAGGCAGGGCAGGGCCACCCCTTCAGCCCTGCGTGGGGGCATCACTTTGACTGGTAAGTACCTTTTGAAGCACTCCTCAGCACTCGGGCCGTTGCAGAACTTTGGATGGCAGTAGTTTTCTCTGCATTGTTTGGTGGGACGAGACACAGAGCGGAGCGCTAAATCTTTGCGGCTTGCCATGAGATAGCCCTCCAGTGCCGTCTGTGGCTGGTGGTGAACTCTGTTGGGGGGTCTGTGCTCTGCAGCACAGTTTCTGACTTCGATCGTGGCGTGACTCTCTAATCTGTTTGTGCCACAAGGAAGAGGGGCCCCCTGATTACAGTCTGCTTGACTGACTGCAAAGTCTCAGTAAGTTACCCTGTGCAACTGCCGGACTCAAGTGGGACACTCCTTTTTGATCTCTGGCACATGATTTAATGAACCATATTAACATTCGTTCATCTGTCTCATTGTTTGGGACCCTGCAATATTGTATTTGCCACCCTCCCTGGCTACTTCCTTGGGACCCGTTTCTCTATTGCCCCATCGGGAGCCAGGGGCACAGACTGCATGCCCCAGGCTCCCCTTCTATTGCCACGCCCACGCCGCATCATGGAAGCGCTCGGAGGCGCATAAAGCTAAACGCGAGCCCCCGCTTCACGGGACATGTGCGGGCAAAGCCAGGGCTAAGGGCAGGCCTGTCTGCGCCCGTCTGCAGCTGACCATGGCTGGGCTGGGCCCACTCTCTTGGCTCCTCGTTAGGCGGATGTCAACTGTTGGAGTTGCTCTTTAATATCTGCACTAACTTCGAGGAGCTGGACAGCGGCCGGGAATGAGGTAATGACATCAGAATTCCTACATGTGAGTACTTGCTCATCACTCTGAGACATTGCTATTACTTTACCCTTTGGGAGGGTCTACTGCACAAGGGCAATATGGGGAAGAGGAAAGCAGCACCCGCGAGTTCCCCGCAGGGCCCAAACCATGGAACTATTGACTCCTTCTTGGTAAAAGCAGTGGGTGCAATCACAAAAGAAATAGATAGGGCTGAGAGGTGACTTTCGCTCGACAAGACAGGTGTGTTGCCACCTATGCCGGGGGAGACCTCAGGATCAGCTATTGAAAATTTGCTGGCTGGAGAAATGGGCCAAGTACAGGAGGGTTTGGGCATTTCTAGTCCCAGTCAGAGCAACATCACTTCTGGGCATAATACACGCAACAGGGCTCTGATTGTTTCTAATCATAGCGCAGAATCGAGTGGCCCCCCTGCACCGAAAAAACTGCGGCGAGTGAACAGGAAAACAGAATCTGCAAAGAAAGGGGTGGGTGCTGCCAACGCGGACCTTAAGGGTATTGAAGAATTATGGGCCTCTCTAAAGCAAAAAATTGTGGAATTACTGATTGGTTTACTGACTAACTTTTGTAGTGAAATCACTAAAGTCTTGGAAGAAACCAGAGTCGGTAAAGTTGATAATGCATTGGCTCCCCTCTCACTCAGGTTTCTCAGATGGCTGTCCTGCAGCAACAAACTGCTCACCCTATAAATCCCCCTGTAGGGGCCCCAATTATCATCCAAAACCCCCCAATCATTCCTAGCGCACTAGGGACTGTGGTACTGGCTTCGGATCCTTTGATCACCCAATTTTGACTCACTATTAGCCGCCATAGCGGTCCAATCTATCGGGCCACCCGCCACAGCATCAGGTAGCTAACATAGATAGTTTATCTGCCCCAAACAGACCTGACTTACCAGTAATAGACCTCCCCATAGCTAGCTGCCCCTACACTGTGGTCTTTGACAGGGGTCCCAGGCCTTAGCACCCGAGGGATGAGTCCACTGACCAACTGATCAATAAGGTAACACATTGGTTATGTAAACACACTAGGTTTAATATGGCGGACCATAGGCATATCCTGATGGCTAGGCGGGTTGCCTGGATAGGACGGTCCAAAAAAACATTCGATGGCGATAGTGTGATTATCACGCTTAGACATCCAGAACTGGCCCACAAGATCCTGTATCATACCTCCCAATCATTCTCACTTTATTCAGGGATAAAGCCACTCCCATTGGGTTTCTTCTATAGGCCATCTCTCAGCCCTACACTTCCTGATTATCCCATAGATCAGGAAGGGGGCCCCTCCCTTTGTGGGGTACTGCCGACTTCAGTCAACCCCTTTATCCCCCTGAGGGACCTTAACGATTTAGACTGACAATGAGAGGGCATGGGCATAGGTGAAGATATCGACCTCCCCGTTGAGAGCCCTGTGATTGATGAGGTCAATTTCGGGGAATTAATAGGCCCCTGCTCTGGCCATAGGTGCCAAAACATCACAGGGACTGGCAGCCCAGGGAAGGCCCCTATTGCCCTCTCATTCAACCAGATCTGGGTTAGGGGGGGATAATTTAAACATTGTCTCTTGGAATGTGGCATGACTAGCAGTGAAATTTTCTGATGAGCAGTGGCTCCAATTTATCAGACACTTCCACATTATTTGTATTCAGGAAACGTGGGAGACTGGAAATAATTTTTTTCTGGAGGGCTATAAAACGTTCTTTTGCCCGGCAGAAAGCTCTAGAACGGGGAGAGCAAGGGGGCTTAATCATGTTCATAGACATTAGGATCCACAGCACCATGAAGCCCTTGATGTGGGATTCTAAAGTTGCACAAGGGCTCATACTAACGAGCAAATTGTATCGATTTGTTCTAATTAATTTTTATAATGCAAGACAGCAGCACCAAGGGACGGCAAGCCTTGTTGGGTTAAGTGGTTGTCTTGAGCAAACGCGGGGGGGGGCGGGGAGAGGCTTGTTGCAGACCCAATTAATTCTAGTGGGAGATTTTAACTGTCACTTATGTCCAAACTTAGCGGAGACTCATCGAGGTTGGTCCACTTGCACAATTAGCGAGAAAATGCATATGGAACACACCTCGGAAGGGCGGGATCTGAACGTCCTCCTAAATACTCATGGCTTAACACACACTCTGGACCTGCTCGCCATCTCCCATGATTCACATGTGCCCCCGACCTTTAAAGGCAGGGGTTGCTCAACATTTATTGATTTTATTTTTGTGTCCGTCGCACTGAGGAGGTTTATATCTCATTTTATAATATACATCACAGCCCATTTAGTGACCATAACCCTTTGATCAGAATATAGCACATTACAACGTGTGAATTCACAACGCGGTAGTTTACAACGCGGTCGTTACAACGACCGCGTTGTTACCACGTGTGCCATTACATCGCAAGTCGTATCAACGACTTGCTGTAGGGGGCACGCTGGACTTGGGAATAGTATTAATTACTATTCCTACTCCAGTTTGTGCAACAGCAGGTAAGGTGTTGGATTTAACCCCTTCGCTGCTAGGCCTTTTCCCCCCCTGTGCTAAGCCTTTTTTTGGCTATTTGGGGTAGTGCGCGCTTAGGCCCCTGTAACGTTTTGACCACATAAGGTATCCATGCCAAATTTGCGTCCTTTTTTTCTAACATGGGGATTGTAAAGGTACCCAGGGTTTATGGATTCCCCTGGAGGGGACCCAGAAATTAGCCAAAATACAGCTAAATTTTGTTTTTTGGGGAAAATGCAAAAAAGGGCTACAGATGAAAGCGTCTTGTTTTTTCCCTGCAAATGGCATCAAAAAGGGGTTGTGGTGCTGAAATCACCATCTTCCCAGCTTTCAGGGACAAGCAGACTTTTGTCAGAAAACCAACTTTTTTACACAGTTTTGGCATTTTTCTGGGACATAGCCTATTTTTGCTATTTTTTGTGCTTTCAACCTCCTTCCAGTTAATGGTAGAAATGGGTATGAAACCAATAATGGATCCTGGAAAGCCATACATATCTGAAAAGAAGACAAAATTCTGAATTCAGCAAGGGGTCATTTGTGTAGATCCTTAAAGTTTTCCTTATAGAAACTAACAGTTAAATAAAGGAAAAATTGAAAATTAGTTGAAAAAAACAGTTATTTGTGTCAACGTTTTCACCTGTAACTTCTTCTAATTATGACAGCTATTTGAAAGCAATATACCGTTATATCCGCTGGACCTTTCTGGTTGTGGGGATATATAGGACTTGTAGGTTCACCAAGAACCCGACGAACCCAGAGCCAATAACTGAGCAGCATCTTGCAATGGTTTTTTATTATGTACCGGGTATATAGCAATTATTTTGGGAAAATGTATACATGGAAAAATGGTTATGAAAGACACCTATGTATTTCTGAAATGGGAACAAAATGTAGATTTTAGAAACCGTAGATATTTGCACATTTCCGAAATTGGGAGTACCCATACTAGCATGAGAATTATAGGTCATTTTTCAAAATGACTTATTTTTTACACATTGTCTTTCATTTGGAAGGCAGAAATGCATCGAAAGTCAATAGGTAATAACAGTTGCTCTACAATTCTGTGTTACCCTAAGTCTCCCGATAAAAATGGTACCTCACTTGTGTGAGTAGGCCTTGTGCCCACAACAGGAAATGGCTCAAAATGCAACGTGGACGTACCACATTTTCACCATGAAAAATTACCCTTTTGTTGCAAAGTGCCTAGCTGTAGTTTTTGAACCCTAGCTCTGCGGGCACTTAGGGAAACCTAGCAAACCTATACATTTGTGAAAACTAGACACCCAGGGGAATTCAGGATGGGGTGACTTGACTGGCTCTCACCAGGTTCTGTTACCCAGAATCCCTTGCAAACCTAAAAAATTGGCAAAAAAACCACATTTTCCTCACTTTTCTGTGGTGGAAAGTTCTGGAATCTGCGTGGATCCACAAAATTCCACCCAACCCGCGTTCCCCAAGGTCTTCCAAAAAAATGGTACCTCACTTGTGTGGGTAGGCCTAGTGCCCGCGACAGGAAGCAGCGCAAAACGCAACGTGGACGCACCACATTTTCACAGTGAAAAATGACCCTTTTTTGCAAAGTGCCTAGCTGTAGTTTTTGAACCCTAGCTCTGCCGGCACTTAGGGAAACCTAGCAAACCTATACATTTTTGAAAAGTAGACGCCCAGGGGAATCCAGGATGAAGTGACTTGACTGGCTCTCGCCAGGTTCTGTTACCCAGAATCCCTTGCAAACCTAAAAATTGGCAAAAAAACACATTTTCCTCACTTTTCTGTGGTGGAAAGTTCTGGAATCTGAGTGGATCCACAAAATTCCACCCACCCCGCGTTCCCCAAGGTCTTCCGAAAAAAATGGTACCTCACTTGTGTGGGTAGGCCTAGTGCCCGCGACAGGAAGCAGCGCAACGTGGACGCACCACATTTTCACAGTGAAAAATGACCCTTTTTTTGCAAAGTGCCTAGCTATAGTTTTTGAACCCTAGCTCTGCCGGCACTTAGGGAAACCTAGCAAACCTATACATTTTTGAAAAGTAGACGCCCAGGGGAATCCAGGATGAAGTGACTTGACTGGCTCTCGCCAGGTTCTGTTACCCAGAATCCCTTGCAAACCTAAAAAATTGACAAAAAAAACACATTTTCCTCACTTTTCTGTGGTGGAAAGTTCTGGAATCTGCGTGGATCCACAAAATTCCACCCACCCCGCGTTCCCCAAGGTCTTCCGAAAAAATGGTGCCTCACTCAGGTGGGAGGCCCAAGTACCCGCGACAGGCAAGGGCCCACAACGTATTGAGGCGACCTCAAAATGGCCTATCACAAAACGACCTGGTTTTGCAAGGGGGTCCCATGATGTTTTGGCCCGGGGCTCGGTGGCCACCTAGGGAAACCTACCAAACCCACACATTTCTGAAAAGTAGACACCCGGGGATTCCAGGGAGGTATGGCTTGCGTGGATCCCCCAACGTTTTCTTACCCAGAATCCCCTGCAAACCTGACATTTTGCTGAAAAAATCCCTTTTTCACACATTTTTGTGTGGTAAAGTTGTGGCATCACGGGGCTGACACAAATTTCCTACCACCCAGCGTTCCCCCAGGTCTCCCGATAAAAATGGTGCCTCACTCGGGTGGGAGGCCCAAGTACCCGCGACAGGCAAGGGCCCACAACGTATTGAGGCGACCTCAAAATGGCCTATCACAAAACGACCTGGTTTTGCAAGGGGGTCCCATGACGTTTTGGCCCGGGGCTCGGCGGCCACCTAGGAAACCTACCAAACCCACACATTTCTGAAAAGTAGACACCCGGGGATTCCAGGGAGGTATGGCTTGCGTGGATCCCCCAACGTTTTCTTACCCAGAATCCCCTGCAAACCTGACATTTTGCTGAAAAAATCCCTTTTTTCACACATTTTTGTGTGGTAAAGTTGTGGCATCACGGGCTCAGGCAAGGCAAGGGCCAAGTACCCGCGACAGGCAAGGGCCCACAACGTATTGAGGCGACATCAAAATTGCCTATCACAAAATGTTTTGGGCCCTTTCCTGTCGCGGGTACTTGGGCCTCCCACCCGAGTGAGGCACCATTTTTATCGGGAGACCTGGGGGAACGCTGGGTGGTAGGAAATTTGTGTCAGCCCCGTGATGCCACAACTTTACCACACAAAAATGTGTGAAAAAAGTGATTTTTTTTCAGCAAAATATCAGGTTTGCAGGGGATTCTGGGTAAGAAATCGTTGGGGGATCCACGCAAGCCATACCTCCCTGGAATCCCCAGGTGTCTACTTTTCAGAAATGTGTGGGTTTGGTAGGTTTCCCTAGGTGGCCGCCGAGCCCCGGGCCAAACGTCATGGGACCCCCCTTGCAAAACCAAGTCGTTTTGTGATAGGCCATTTTGAGGTCGCCTCAATACGTTGTGGGCCCTTGCCTGTCGCGGGTACTTGGGCCTCCCACCCGAGTGAGGCACCATTTTTATCGGGAGACCTGGGGGAACGCTGGGTGGTAGGAAATTTGTGTCAGCCCCATGATTCCACAACTTTACCACACAAAAATGTATGAAAAAAGTGAATTTTTTCAGCAAAATGTCAGGTTTGCAGGGGATTCTGGGTAGGAAAACATTGGGGGACCCACGCAAGCCATACCTCGCTGGACTCCCCCGAGTGTCTAGTTTTCAGAAATGTGTGGGTTTGGTAGGTTTCCTAAGATGGCCGCCGAGCCCAGGGCCAAAAACCTCACTGGTGTGGGTGGTTCAAGTACCCGCAACAGGCAAGGGCCCAAACGTATTGAGGAGACTTCAAAATGATCTATCACAAAACAAGCTGGTTTTGCAAGGGAGTCACCTGGCTTTGGCCCCGGCTCGGCGGCCATCTTGGGAAACCTACCAAACCCACACATTTCTGAAAACTAGACACCCGGGGAGTCCAGCGAGGTATGGCTTGCGTGGATCCCCCAACGTTTTCCTACCCAGAATGCCCTGCAAACCTCAAATTTAGCTGAAAAAAATCACTTTTTTCTCAAATTTCTGTGTGGGAAAGTTCTGGAATCTACGTAGATCCACAAATTTCCTACCACATAGTGTTCCCCCATGTCTCCCGATAAAAATGATACCTCACTCGCGTGGGTGGGTCAAGTACCCGCGACAGGAAAGGGCCCAAAACCAATTGAGGCGACATCAAAATTACCTATCACAAAACAACCTGGTTTTGCAAGGGGGGTCCCATGAGTTTTTGGCCCTGGGCTCGGTGGCCATCTAGGGAAACCTACCAAACCCACACATTTCTGAAAACTAGACACCTGGGCAGCCCCCACCCCGGGCCTATAAAAATAATCCCTGGCATGTAGGGTGTTTCTGAACCCCGGGGGGGGGGGCAGAAAGACTGGAATTTCGTGGGGGAGGGGTGGGGGCATTGGCAGGCCATCTTGGGCAACCCCCACCCCTAAATGTATCGAGGGGGGAAAAAAAACCCTGGTGGCTACTGCCCCCATCTGCCCCCCAGGAGGGGCAGAAAGACTGTACCTTTGCGTCGGGGGTGGGGGCTTTGGCATGCCCATATTGGGCAGCCCCTACCCCAAATTATAATTAAAAAAAACCCTGGTATCTAGTGGGCTTCTGCCCTCGGGGGCAGATTGGGAGCTACTGCCCCCATCTGCCCCCCAGGAGGGGCAGAAAGACTGTACCTTCGCGGCGGGGTGGGGTGGGGGCATTGGCATGCCCATATTGGGCAGCCCCCACCCCTAACTATAATTTTTTTTTTTAAATCCCTGGTATCTAGTGGGCTTTCTGCCCCCCCGGGAGGGCAGATTGGGTGTTACTGCCCCCATCTACCCCCCAGGGGGGGCAGAGAGACTAATCATGCCAAAAATTTTATGGGGGGAGCAAAGGCCCTTGCCCAAGGGGCCGCTCCCCCCTCCCTGGTGCCTAGTGGGTGGATCCCTGCTTGGGGATCGCCATTTCAGGGAAACCAGGGGGGGGGGCCTCGGGAGCTGGGGAAGCTCTTCCCCAGCTCCCGAGGCTTTAGGGGAGAAAAGGGAATCCCTCTGGTGCCCGCACCAGAGGGATTTCCTGTGCTGGGTCCCATGACGAGCTGGACTCGTCATGAGCACACGAACACTGTGTGCCATGACGAGTCCAGCTAGTCATGAGCAAGGAAGGGGTTAAAATCCAACACATTCCCTGGTGTTGCACGCCCCCTACAGCAAGTCGTTGTTATGACTTGCAATGTAATGGCATGCGTGGTAACCACACGGTCATTGTAACGACCTCGTTGTAAACTACAGCGTTGTGTTAACAACGTTGTAAATGCTGTTTCCCCTTTGATCATGTCACTTGTAGCTTCATGGAACCAGCCCCCACCACGAAGGATAACTGGGGGAATGATCTCTGCTACTGATCAAGGAAGGTGTTTAAGGTGGTCACAAGTGGATGCTATCGCTTTTCATAAATCGCTGTTTAGTACAAGCAAGCAGGAGATTCTGACTTGTTTAGACCCACAAGATCAGGGGGAAGAAACCATCCTGGCCTTTATCGCTCTCGCACAAGCAGTCGATGGTTTGTTAACAGTCCCGGCAACTTCCTCTCATGTGGACGTCCCAAGATGGTTTGATGGTGAGTGCTTCCGGGCCCATAGAGATCTCAAGAGGGCCCTGAAACAGTCCCTGAGAGATAGATGCTGGGTGGCGGCCTGCCGCAGCAATAACAAGCGGGTCGTCAAGGGGCGGAAGCACTTACTGCAAAAACGTGCTTGAGAAGATCTAGCAGAGGCCTGCGAGCAAAAGGACTGCACCAGTTTCTGGAGGATTATTAATAACCCCTGTTTTACAGAACCAGATAAACCGGGGATAAGTCATAATATTCTACCAGAGCAATGGCAGGCTCACTTTGAGGCAGTCTATAATCATGACCATAGTGAGCAACCCTCTCAGGAACCAATTCCTTGTCATAGATCTAAACCCACTACCTTCACTTTGGATGAGGTCAGACTGGGAATTGAAGGACTGTCCCGGAACGAGGCCCCGGGACCCGACGGGATCCCTCATGACCTTTTCTGTTACAACATAGAGGTTTGGGCCCCACTCCTTGTTAGGGTTTGAAATGCAGCTGCAGCATCTGTCATGCCCTCATCATGGTCTACTGCCATTATTGTCCCGATCTTTAAGAAGGGAGACAGGGAGAGTCCACACTGCTATCGTCCCATATTCCTCATTGATGTTACAGTGAAGGTTCTTGGTAGGGTCTTACTTAATAGGCTGTCCGATTGGGCGGATTCCAATCAAATAATATCGGATGTACAATATGGATTCCGTGTTGGTAAATCTACCACAGATCAGTGCCTCAATCTTTACTAGTGGGTTCAGACAGGGATGTATATTAGAGCCTTTTCTATTCACATTATATATTAACGGCCTTGATTCTGACGGCCCTACAGGCTGACACCCTCAGGATAGGTACGAGATCGGTCTCCGTCCTGTTACATGCGGATGACGCGGTACTCCTTGCACGAACACCGAAGAGCTTGCAGGTTTTACTTGATGGTTTTGTGTCTTTTATAAACGAGATGGATCTGTCACCTAACTTAGCCAAATCATATATCATGAAAATTGGCAAGCAGAGCAGAAGGCCTAATACTTATAACGTAGGCACCCATAGTTTAGCGAAAGTTCCGGCCTTTACTTACCTGGGGATTTTATTTGATGAGAAACTCAATTTTAAACATCTACTGGAGGAGAAGCTTTTAGAAATGACTAGGTCAATGGGAGCAATTGCAAACTATGCTCACAGACTGGGAACCTGGTCACCAGGGACAATTTTAAAGTTATACAACTCTTTCTGTATTTCTAAAGCTCTAGATGGCACTGAGGTATGGGGGTACAAGGCGGCCGATAAATTACAAACAGCAGAAAATAAATACGTAAGGCGTATTGTGAAAGTCCCTCATAGTACTCCTTCGTACTCTGTACATGAGGAATTAGGGTCTAAGTATATTACGGATAAGATCTCGACTGCCTTTTGGCCAGGTTTGCGTTTTACAGATACCACGTACTTAGGCACACTCCTGAGCTGGCCAAAGTATTTGTCCTAAATGAAGGTCAAGCTTTAAGGTTTGGGTTAGAGTGCAGCTTTTGTTGGAGACAGATTTAATTTTGTATTACACCTCTGATTCCTTCTCTGCTTTTGAATTCTTTACTTTCCTGTGCTAAGTTTAATCATCTCCGCTTTTGGTACCTGAACATCTGTCTTGTGGCACTGAATGCCCCTTGCTCATTTTACGTCCTTGAGAACAACACATCTGGTAGCCGCAAGTCCACCCTGTAAAATTGCACACCTTGTGCAAACCTGCCATCCGACCAGCGATTAAAGTTGACCTTAATAAACGCGAGACATCTTTGTTGAGATTGGCGAACGGCCAGCCCAAGCGAATGAGTTTTGGTGTGTACGTCTTTGCTCTACCGTTGCTTATACTTAGGAAACTCTCTCCCACATTTCCTCAGCCTGCAGAAAACTATTCCTTACGCAGTTATGGTTACGTTAGACTTTCCTGCGAAATCGACTTCTTTAGTTCTTAATAACAGCCCTGGTGCTGTTTGAAGAATCAGCACAAAATGTGTGAAAAGGTGTGTATTTTTTTTTTTTAGGTTTTTTGATGGGGGCAGGGGGTGTTACATTTTTATGATAGTCTGTTTCTAAGGTACTAAGGGGCCCATTACGATTGCGGGCGGATCGCCGGCGGTGGCGATCCGCCCGCCAAATGTCCCTGGTACTCCCCCCGCCATATTAGTATGGCGGGGGCACCACGGCGGACGGAAAGACCGTCCGCCGCTTTTCCGCTGGTCGACTTGTCGACCGGGCGGAAAAGGGACACAACATGTTGTGCATGGCAATGCTGTGCACAATCCTTTTACATTGCGAGCGGGGCTGCAGCCAGCAGATCCACCCGCAATGTAAAAGGGCCAGGATGCGCCCGCCAGTGTGGCGGGCGCATCCTAATTTGCATGGCGGGACGGCCGCAACATCGGCGGTCGGTCCCGTGCTCCGTTGCGGTGGCGGGCGGACTTTGTCCGCCCGCCCGCCATCGTAATAGGCCCCTTAATTCTAATCTTTCTGTCGGTTTTTATTTGACTTCCGCTGTACCCCTCCATTTATATTATACAACTGTTTGTCTTTTGGCATTGCCTGGTGCTGAAATGCAGCTAATGTTGGGCGTTAGGATATTAGTCCGGAAGTGTTCTTTGAGCTTAAGCTAGCAGATTCCCTTTAAAGTGACTGAACTGACAGAAAAAAGTTCAAGACGAAAAAAACTCATTCGATAACCGGCGTGACATTCCTTAAACCACCATACCACGACCGAAAATATTTACAGGCCCAGAGGAAGCTCCAGACTTAAACTTGGAGAGTGAAGCAATTATTAGCTCTAATTTGCTGTCAGTATGAAAAAAAGCTTTTTGTATTGCCACATCTAGGCGTGGATAAATATTGAATATGTATAGACCTACATGCTGGTCATAGTACATATGAGTGCTGAAACCTGTAACAAAAATAAGCAGTTAAGAGGTTAACTGAGTAGTTGGTTCACTCCCACTGAGGGTCACAGCACCTACATTCATCAACGAGCATGGGAACTTGAGCCGTTACTAGAACTAAAAGCTGCTCAAAGAGCCACGCTTTTTAAATGTTCTTTTCCTTTAAAGTTGGTCTCCAGTATCGCAATATATATGTTGAGCTGACAACTTAACTTCATGTAACAAACTATTAAAGGGCTGTCCCCATTACAGCTTTTTTGCTCTGGAGGAGCCATCATCGTATCTGGCATTTATTTTTGTGCTGTCGCAGGGAACTAGGTTGTGCTCCACTTGACACTTGGAACTTGCTGTATCCCTCTTGCCTTGTCACTTGCTTTAAAATGGGAAGGGTTATTCTACCAGTATTTCAATTTGTGGTCATCCAACATTTCAGGGGGTCGCTCTTGGCTCCCATGGTCTGATTTCTCATGGTCTAGCATTTGCATCAAAGTCGATCCCCTCCTTAGCGGATTCTAGCCTATGGGCCCCAGTGAGGTGTAGTCTATGTCCATAGGATATAATGGTCCTTGCCTCATTTGTAAGATGCTTGCAGTGCAGTGGTGCTGCATCATTGTTTGGATGGCATTGTGAAGTAAGTGGAGTTGTTGCAGTGAGCTGGGCCGTAAAGCTGTCTGAGCATGGCTCTGATCACTTCGCTGTAGATTATCAATTGAACAAGACTGTCGTTCTGAGGACTATATTTCTTGTAGCCTTGCTGTCCAAAAAGCTTTGATATAATTTCTTCTTGGACTAAAGCATTAAGAAGGGCTTCCTAACATTGCTACTTACCCTGGTCAAATGCATGTCTCTCTGGTTTCTACAGGAGTCTGTTCGTTTATAGCTTGTCTTGTGGTTGTAATTTGTCAGGTTGCTTAATTCCTGGGTGTTTTGGGTTTTATTTAGTGTGGGACAAGCTATCATTTGTATTGCTCCCTTGAGTAGTGCGTCTTGAGGAAATGTGCCGCTCTGTGACAGGTCTTCATGCCACACCTTCTGTAGATTGTATTATTTTAACATTAATGCTTGGACGAATGCCGAGCTTGTGCTTTGTGTAGATCCTGTGCAAAATGTTTTTGCCTATGACTGGTTTGCCTGAGACTGCTGACGGTTGGGGCAGATCTTGACATCTGATGAAGAACATGAAATCAGGTCTCGTGGATCAGTGAACCAAAGCATCCATCCTAGAGATCTTTGTTTGACCCCATGATCACCGGCTTCCAATCTGTGCAGGTCCAGCCTTTCATTGTTCAAAAGTTGATAAAGTGAGTACCATTGAGTTTGGTAATGACAATGATACGTTAGCCCTCAAAAGCACCTAGAGGCGTTCCCTGGGGTGAAGATTTGAGTGTAAATCGAAGTAGTTACTTCCCCCTCTAGGAGCTTTACCTACCCACTCCTTCCTTTACTCTGCCTCATTGGGATTTCTATGACCTAGTCCCTAGTTTGGGGTTTCAGCTCTGTCTTCTCACGCAGTCACCGAGGCCCTTTTAATCTCTCATCAGTACCTGCTGTTGCAGCTCGGGGGCTGCTATGAAGTCTCACTGGCGGTGGGTGGGACTCAGCAGAACAGCAAATCTCTGGAAAGCAGAAGCAGGTGCTTAATTTGGTGGCCCTCTTTCGGGCTGCGGCAGGCAGTCGGCCAGCGTAGGCTGGCCTCAAGGATTTGTCAGGCCTGGTCCTATCGTTCGGTGCAGTGCGTCTTGCTCGGTCACACTTGGGCCTCAATGGATTTATGAGTACAGCCTATTCTAAGTCACATGCATGTTTGCCTTAACCATTACTATTGTATCTCAGCAAATTGCCTTCACCTTATTTCAAAGATCAGAACCTCTCCTTTAAATGTCATATTCTGCACCCTAACAATACCTAATTTCCTGTAGATCATTTATTAATATCAAAAATCAATGCATGAAATTCCCACATCCCCTCCTCTCCCACTAAAGATCACTCCTAATTCCTACTAATGCAATATACCACATAGAAACTGGAATAAAGGCATGGAGTGGTTCCTCTAGAACACATGACTAATCCCTAAAATCAACAATAACTACATAAAACCCACTAACCCTGTCGGGGCAGTAAGTGCTAAATAAAGCAATTACAATGCATTATTTAACCCACACTAAAACTAATGCCATAATACCCAGCAGCCAGACAGTTGATTGTAGTTTATACAGGCTGCTTAATTATTCCCTTTTTTCCCTTTTACTGCCTGACACTGTTACACTCACATAAGAAAAAACTGCTTATGGTCATGTCCATCACCGAGCACTAGACAACTCCCCAGCAATAAACCACCCATCACCATCTGAAAGGCGTGGAATAACTGAATACATCTGCCATAATGCATCATGCCATTGAGCTCTCTAAATGAGTCCATCACTGCAGAGCCCGACAAGCTACATACCACGGCCACCTGTTGGTATCTCACAATGACAATCCGATTTGGGATGATATTAAGAAAGTTCATCTCATCAGCTCTCTCCTCCACTTCTCCCTGAACATATGCCTGCTCCGTACCATCACCTTCAAAGACAACATCTGTGAATGGACAACCCACTACAGTAACCAGTTAAGAGGCCTATGAACATAACTGTAAACAAGCATTGGCATAGCCAATAGGTCTCGCTTTTTTGACCTTAAAAGTATTTAGTTATGCAGCATAATATCATTGGTGCAACAATATTAATTGTTGCATGGCTAAACAGTTATAATGTCCCCAAGGCGAGACCTATTGGCTATGCTAATGTTTTTTTTTTTTTTGGGTGGGCATAAAGAACAGGACGGTGAAGGTTAGTTTGTTAGTTATTTAGTTAGAGTGAGTGAGAGAGTTAGTAAGTGAGAGAGAGTTAGTTAGTGAGAGAGTTAGTTAGTGTTTTAGTGAGAGTGAGCGAGTTAGTAAGTGAGAGAGAGTGAGAGTTAGTTAGTTAGTGAGAGTGAGATAGTTAGTGAGAGTGAGAGAGTATTGAGAGTGAGAGTCAGTGAGAGTGAATGAGAGTGAGAGAGTTAGTTATTTAGTGAGTGAAAGAGAGTGAGTTAGTGGGATAGTAGGTTAGTGAGAGTGAATAATTGTTTTTGCGAGAGTGAGTTAGTGTTTTAGCTATAGTTATTTTTGTTTTTTAGCGAGATTTTTTTTGTGAGAGTTAGTGACAGAGTTAGTTAGTGACAGAGTTAGTTAGTGACAGAGAGTTAGTTAGTGACAGAGAGTTAGTTAGTGACAGAGAGTTAGTTAGTGAGAGAGTTATTGAGAGAGAGTTGAGAGAGAGTTATTGAGAGAGAGTTATTGAGAGAGAGTTATTGAGAGAGAGTTATTGAGAGAGAGAGAGTTACTGAGAGAGAGTTACTGAGAGAGAGTTACTGATAGAGAGTCAGTTAGTGAGAGAGAGTTACTGATAGAGAGTCAGTTAGTGAGAGAGAGTTAGTTTGCTAGAGAGTGAATTAATGAGAGATACTTAATGACTTTTTGAGAGTGAGTTAGTTAGTTATTGAGAGTGTTTTGGAAATTTAGTTAGTGAGAGATTGTGAGAGTTACTTAGTGAGAGAGTTTATTAGTGAGAGTATGTTAGTGAGAATGAGTGAGCTATTTAGTAATTGAGAGTGAGTTAGTTAGTTAGTGAGTGAGAGAGAGTGGGTGATTTTGTAAGTGAGAGGAAGAATGAACTAAAAGAATAGGCTGCAGGATCCTCCGCTGGCACAAGTGACCACTTTAAACTGCGGAGATCCGAGAGCCCCAGAGCAGTCTTGGAATCTAGAAGTAATCCAAGGTTTTGCACTGACTTAGAAGGCTGTGGACAAGAACGCATTGCTTGGGGCCAGAGACTGGGTTTCTCGTCGGAAGATTCTATCAGTGGAATTAGGTTGATCGTTAAAAAAATGTTTGCCAATTCACCACCTTATCGTAAAAATAGATAGATACAAGAGCTTCATGATATGATGGATGAAACTGTGGCATGTTCTCTCGGACTGAGATGACCTGTGCGTCATATGCATACATAAGAAGTGTGGGGGTAATCTCCACAAAAGAGGCTGGCAAAGAGCTTTTATCTAAGTTAAAAAGCAGCAGGCACACCACAGGGCTTCCGTGCTAACCACATTTCTTATGTGTGGAAGTAGGATCAAGAGGCAAGAACCACCCATGGAACACAACTAGAATGGGTGTATTAACGAATTTTTAAATTGCATGTTCTCCATTGGGTTTCCTGGCATTAAATAATACATATTGTCAATTTCTGCACAGGGATATGCTGTTAGAGTGCATTCCAGCAATTTTCCCCTAAAGGGTAACTGCAAAATTGGAAATTAATGAATTAAATATCTGTGATTTAGGAAAGTTTGTTTCTTAAGTAAAAGCATAATGCAGCAGTTTTCATTATTAATGAGATGGTACTGGTGGCTGAAAGGCAGCAGGTAAAATCCCAGATCACTTGGATTAGACAGAGCCCGTTTCTGAGTTAATTTAGTTGAGCAAGTGTTGATCCGAGAGCCAGGTGGGTGACAGTTTTGAAGTAGCTTATCAAAGTTTTGCGGAGAGTCAGAAGTTTAGATTCACTAAATACCAGAAAAATCAGGAAGCTTGGCAGCAATCTTAGGGGTGTTATGGGTTCTTCGATTTATAGACCTAATCTTAGACCACTCGTCCTCGTGCCCCACCGACAGCAGGGAGACAGAAACAGAAGGATCTTTGAGCCCTATTTATAAAAAAATTAGACGGAGTAATCCAGCATAATTTCATGAAATTTACATTACGCTTGTTAATCAAAATTACACCAGATGACCCAATAATGCATGGTAAAATTTTAGTGCTGGAGCACGAGAACAACGTAATTGACTAGAACGCAGGAGGCTGCTTTTTCTGCACTGTTATTTTTTTGCATGAAATGTGTTCTTGTGCCAAAAACGAAACCAACAAGGCGCTAAATATTGCACTAAATACTGGTTTTGCGTTTCACATATTTTAAGATAAGTTGCAAAATGTCACTTGATTACATAAAAACAAATGATGCAAATTTCACACATCATTAATAAAAACACCCTCGGTGGTGACCCGTGAGGGGTCATCTGTTGTCAGAAACATTTCCGTCACCCCATTGCTGCAGACCTCAACTGCGGGACAAACCCCGGGTTACTGTAAGCTGACCTGCCGACCTGTGTACTTAAGGGGACCCTTGACCGGATGAAGCACGACCACTGCTGTGTCCCTGCGCTGCGCCTGCTTGATTTTGTGACGGAGGGGGGTGTCTTGAGGAGCAAGGGGTTCAGGGGGAGTTTACAGCGGCTGGCCCGGAGGAGCTGCGCGCGGGCCCCGTCTGGCTGCGCAGGGAGGAGCGAGGCGCTGTTGACAGCTGGGTGAGCCTCAGCTATGCAACAGCCAAAGGTCACCATTCCTGGTGGATAATGCGCAGATACGGCGATACGGCGAGGGTGACCCTGTTAGAACCTGGACAGAGAACGTATGGACTGTCAGGAAAATCCTTGAGGCCCGTATTTAAAATGTTTAAGCAGAGTAAGGCATTTGTGTGCTGAATCGGTCACTATATTTTGGAGAGAGGGAGCTATCTGCTCTATTACTCTGTGCATAAAGGTGCCGCAATGCGTGGAACTATTGTGAAATTCACGCAGGGAAATGGTTTCTAACCAAATGACTGATCACTGGTGTCGGCACTCCGAGGACACAGGCTGTTGAAGTAAAAGTGCGGGGCGGGGACGGGGGGCGCAGGGGGGCATGAACGACAGGGACCCGGGTCATGAGCGTGCTATTGCTGCAGACAGTCTCCGCATCCTGGCCGGTTGACATTGTAAACCTAGACACAAGGGTTGTTTGAGGGGAGCCTGCCAGATTGACAATGTAAATGTGTAACACGCACACAGCCTGAGAGAGCGGGCTGTCGGCGGGTGGGAGAGCGCTGGCGCGGGGTTGGTCACACGGAGATTGAGTTTCGTTTGAATTAGATCAGAGCTGTGGGAAACGGCACCTCCCAAACATGCACACACGCGGGTGGAGGGGGGCGGACGCAGGCAGGCAGCTGTGCTCCACTATTAAGGGCACCTCGCAGGCGCTAACTGCGAACTTAATTACTGTATAACTCACCACAAGATGCGTGCCAGCATTTACCGTCTCCAGCGCCTACGATTAAAAGGCTCCACCGGCCATAAACTATTTTAGGAGAGGGAGTCAGAGCTGAAGGATGTCAGCAAGTTCCTATTCTTTTCCGTTTAAAGTGAAGGTGGAGGGTGTGGGGCGGAAGAGGTCTTTAGAAAGGGGCGGAGTCCTGAGATAAGTAGAAGTGCGCGTGAAAGTAACTAACAAGGAGGGAGGGGGAGAAGGGAGGGGGTAGTGAGAGGGAGGGAGGGGGAGAAGGGAGGGGGTAGTGAGAGCAGAGAGCAAGGGGGTGGAGGAGCATTAAAACGAAAGTGATTCGCGCGCTGTAAGGCTTAATGAGCCTTGACAAAAAGCCAGATGGCGGCTGCGCGCGTGCATGCACGCGTAACCGCAAGCTTGAGGCCAGCAAAAGCTTGTGGTAGCACTTTGAAAACCCACTTACTAAATGTCTCTCAGAGCAGCACATGCGCTGGCTCAGGCGAGACCTAAAAAGGGACCTGTAGAGCTGCTGAAAACTGCCAGTTTACTGACAACCATAAACTGGGCGCCTGTCTCACACTCTTCATCCATCACACTGCTAAGCGCTGCATCCCATAACACGATAATCGCACCTCGGTGTCACCACGCACAACATGGACGTACTTCATGCATAGGATCAAAGCAAAGAGAATGCTCAACAACACACTACCCTGTCTAGTGTGCTACCCAGGTAGTCAAGCGCTTCAACACCCCTGAGGGGGTTAGAAGCGCTATTTAAATGTTGCAATACATTACAAAGGTTTGAAAGCATGAACGGCTGAAGACCTCGTCGTGTGATCTGCAGGTCACATCACGTCACCAGCGAGCACTGAATTCAGCCATTTTGCCAACCACACACTCCATGTCTCTCGGGCCATAGGTTCTGAACATCGCTCGTTTTTTTTCAGGTAGAATTTTTTTTAACTGATTTGTCGATATAATTCCGTCTATGGAGGCTCGTACACGAGTGGTTCACTGAATGCGCCACACCTCCTTTTATTTTAATAAGTGTTCTCAAAGGGGATCAGGGGTACTTTGACGGGAGAGTAATATTCAGTAGTATGTCTAGTACTCCACAACGGTTGAATTATTGTCGCTGACTACTGAAAGCCTATCTCAGCCATTGGCTTCTTCGAGTAGCAGGGTCTTTGGGCTCTGTTATTAAAAGCACAGTGCAGAATTCAATAGACCCGAAAATGGTATGTAGAAGAAAGTTTTATACAAAAATAGCCCAGCAGAGGTCGCTCTTCCCTTTCGGGAGAAATTATCTTACTTCTGAAGCGCAAACGTCCAAGAGTATTTGATAATATGTTTCTACAATATCTAAACTGACCGGTAAGACCTCAAACTGTATTTTGAGGGGAAAAACGTGATTTCCTCTGTTCTTTTGAGGTCATGAAATCTCTACCCTTCCCCAAAAAACAGAGTTCAACTAAAAATAAGAGCTTCTCCTGCAGGGACTTTTCCGCACTACTTGGAGTCGCTTTTATCTTAAGCTCCACCCCTTCATGTAACCTGTGGTATAGCATCAAGGCTCACTCCTTCTGATGCCCTAGCATTGAATGTCATAACAAGGGGAGGCGAACGTGCCTTAGGAATGTAAAATGGGCGTGAAATCCACCCTCTTTATTTTATGTGAAATAAGGAAATGGACACATTCCTTGCCCAAACAGTAGTGTTTGTGTGCGCCAATACGGATGATTTGATCTTTAAGTCAGTAGACCTCGCCAGCCAGGCATTCAGGACTCCACTTGCTCTTAGCAGCGTGCTCTACCAGAGTGGGTCCCCATCCTTTTATAGTGGCATGCATAGTGGTGTTGGGTATTTTCAATGTACATCTACACAATGGCTTCTGATACCAGAATCCAGTGTTCCATGTTTCTGGATGTTGGCACCCAGTACGCCACGAGAAGAGGAATTTAATATGTGCAATTGTCCAGGGCATCAGAAATACAAGTAATGCCACATGACTCTGTATCCCTAGCCATAATTGAACAGAGCTGTTGACGCGGTAATGAACCCTGCATTTTACACAGGTATACCCCTGCCCTGTGTGAGCCAACTGCATGTGAAACAGGTATCCTGACTTTTTCAAGTGAATCTAGTTTTTGCGCTGTAGATTAGGCCTGTCCATGGCAATGTCAAAGTCCAGAACTTTTCAGTGACTTGGAGGGGCGAGGCAATTATGCCCTCTTTTTCCAACATGGCACTACTTTCCATGGGGTTGTTGACATTAAGTGGTGGTGGGGTGGTAGCGTACCGATTTTTTTAATTTTTTATTTTGATTCTCCTGAACAGACCTTTCTGTGTCAAAGAGGAATACAGCTTACTGAACCTGCTAGTCTAAAATTCATTTTCCACATGATTCCCAGACCCTGGTACTGACATCATGCGTCAAATTCATATGTACATTGTGCATGTGTGGTACATACCTCATAGCATGACTCTGTGTTTGACGTATGTTTGCTGGGAATAGTGGTTACTATTTTGGAATGTCCCTGATTTAGCATGGCACAAGATGAAGGGTGGATCAGCATCAATCAGCTTCCTGAGACAGTAGAAGGTTATTGCTTGGATTGCTGTGGCTGGGGTTTGGAGACCTGGATGCTGCAGTGATGGGATGTGGAGACACGGCTCCCTTTAGAATTATAGAATGACCTTCCATAAAGAGGTTGTTGATTAGATTTCGAGAGCACTGTCATTTCGTGGATAATGGGTGAAAAGGAGTGAGTCAGCAATACTATTAAAGATGAGGAGGCTTCTAGGCAAATCTGCATGGTTATGCTACCCAGCGTGCACATCACCATGAATGAGTACTCTAACAACTGCAGTACCCACTTTTCAATGAGCTGTGGAGGCCTAGGCGCTGACCTTTTAAACTGGGGAATTAGTGGCTTGTGCTCGATGTGGATTGTGAAATGCTGAATATACAGGTACAGGTAAAAGTGTCTGCATCAATGTATAGCTAAGGCTACTCTCTATTGGAGAATGGCTCTGTTGATTAAGGTTGAGAGATTGGCTAGCATATGCTACAGGGGTCCATTCCCCACGCTTTTGCTTTTAGGACTGCACCCAGTCCACTGGGGCTGGCATCTACGGATAACTCTGTTTCCTTTGCGGGTCAAAATTTGCTTGGTTTGTATGGGCAGAGAAAGCCTCCTGGGTATTCCTGAATGCAGTTTTGTGTTCTGCCTCCCACGACCATGGGGTTGTTGCTTTTGTGAGCTCACGGAGTGGGGCTGTGAGCGATATCTAGTTCCTTGTGAACTGTCTACAATAGTTCACCATACCCAGGAAATTCTTTAAGCCTGTCCCAGAGGCTGAGTGAGTTGCAGTTTTGACATCTCTTGCCTCAGCATGGTCAGGATCGCTCCACTGAAAACAGGTACCCATAGAAACTGAGGTGAGTTTGCTGTAATTCTCATTTCTCTTGATGTAGGATGAGGTCACAGTCTTGCAGTGTTTGTGCACCTGTCGTAGATGATCATGATGCTCCTCCCGTGATAGAGCAAACACTAGGTTGTTGTTGCTGACATTGAGGACGCTGCACAACCCAGAATACAGCGCTTGAATGGTATTTTGGAATACCTCGGCTGTGCTTGAAATTCCAAAATTGATTTTCTTATATCGGCGGAGACCAAGGTCGTAATGTACCTTAATTCTGGTGGTAGCCAGACTGCAGATCCATCTTGGAAAAACCAGAAAGACCCGCTGTGGTCACTCACATTATTATCGAGTGTTTCTGTGAAGTGTCTTTTTCTCTATTGATGGTCAGGTTTCAAAAGTACCTTGCTTGGCTGTTTAGGTTTTTGAGTCACAATCGGTATCCTTCACAGGGTAGGTCCTTCTACTGGCTCAATAATATCTGCCTCCTCCAGCTTCACTAAGTCTTCCTCTACTCTGAAGCGCAAGTGGAAGGCCACTCGAAGTCTCTGGGGAATGGGTTTTACGGTGGGGTCGATGTGAAAACTTACCGTTCTCACTTTTAAACAGCCAACTCCCTGAAACGGCTCAGAGAATTCATCAAGCAACCCATCCAATTCTGTGACGTGTATGGAAAGCAAACTGGATGAGTTGTAGCTGCTTGGCTGTGTGGCCACTCAGCAGCATTCCCATGCCGCCTTGAGTGATGTCCACCTTTGCTTGGATAGTGTGCTTGTAAGCAGTTAGCCCCGAACACCCCCGCCGTTGGAAGGGTATTAGTGTCCACAAGTATAGGCGTTTACCTTGGTGGTTTGCAGAGTCAGGCAGCTGTGTAAGGGTCACATGCATTTGCCAGCCTTCACATTGATGGACGCCTCTATATTGATGATGGCCGACCCTGGCCAGTCACCCACTAGTATCTGACATTTTGGGAATGAGCGTCACTTGGCTAAGCACTGGTCAATGGCACAGATGTTGTGTACTGTCCCTTCTGCATCGTTGTAGTCCATGGCACCTTCTCCCGAGTCACTTGTGGAGAGTGATGGCATTCATAGCTTTCGGTCATGCTGCTTTCAGACCGCCTGATGATCTACATACTTTTGTGTAATGATTAATATTCATGCACGCTGAGCATAATTTTTTCGCTCGCCAGGCAATCACCCTGATGTGGAAATCGTCCTCCGTAATGTTATGTTATGTTAATTATACTTGTATAGCGTGCAGCTGCCTCAGTGAAGAGGCATCCCGGCGCTGGTAGCAGTGTCAGTAGAAAACTAGAGGCTAGACCAAGGGGAACAGGTAGGTTTTGATGGCCTTCCGAAAGGTTAGCAAGCAATCCAGACGGCGAATCTGAATAGGGAGGGTATTCCACAGTTTCGAGGCTAGAAACCGGAAAGACCGGCCCCCAGATCTAAGGCGCTTCACCCGAGGGACCGTAGCCAAATATTGCTCACAGAGCGTAGCTGGCGGGTGGGTACATAAGGAACCAACAGATTAGACAGAATCTCAGGGGATAAAAGCTTTAGTATTTTGAAAGTCAGGCATAGCGCTTTGAATTCAATCCTTTTGGAAATGGGTAACCAATGTAGACGGCGTATTGCACCCGTCACGGAACAGGTTCTAATGGCCACTCAGCTGGTATTGTCCCGGGCGTCTGACTTTCTGGGGTCTTCTTTGGTGATCTGATTTATCGTTTTGGATTTTACCACCTTGTGCAAAGCCTCCTCCATTTGGAATGCCATACCTTTCAACAGTTCTTTTGAGCACCCCTGAGTCAGAATTTCTTGCACCAACTTGCAGAGTTCCTGCAGTATCTGCCCCCTTAGCTTTACGGAAGCTGCAGAGGCACACCGCTGGATGGACTGCGTCCTGATCTCCTCTGTCTCATCTTGAAAGTGTATGTGCTGGTCAGCTCCTTGAGTCGACCATAGAACGCTTCACTGACTCCTCTGGGCCTTGCTGGGCTTGTCTCAGTAGGAAGCGCTCCTAGACAGGATAGGCCATGGGTTCGAAATCACCATTAAAGACAGCAACGATGGTAGAGTAGATGAATGCTTTGGGAAGATTGTGGAACAGCTTGAAAATATCTTCCTGTGCAAGGTGCAACAGAAGAGGGCATTTCCAGCTGTCATTCAGTGCTGTTGCTGTGTAAAGTACATGTCTAAAATATCTATCCACAGCTTACATTTGGGTGCATGCGCTCAGGGCAGTCTGGAGATAACAAATTGCTCAATAGCAGGCTGCTTTGGTGCATTGCTATCCGGCAGATGCCTCCCTGCTCAGTGTTGTGATATGGTGTCCCCTAGTGCAACAGAGGGGTCACCACATACACGCACAGGACGCCATCAGCTGCCCCGTTTGGGGGAATGGGGTCTCGCCGTGGTGGCAGCGCAGTGTTCAGGCTGTGGACTGCCCCTGCCTTCCTTGCACCACGATGAGTGTTAGGGTATGGCCAGGGGCTCCACATCTTTGAGCGTTTGCGATGAGGGTGGCTTCACATTTCACTTTTGCGGTGGTGTGATTGTAGCCATCTTTGTGGTGACAAATGGTGTCTGACCCAAGACCCAGCTGCATAAATGTAGGGTGACCGCATTTTCAGATCGGAAAACCGGGACATAATATCAGTCCTTTCAGTGAAGGGCTGATTGCACAACACTGATTAATGTTCAGGTGCACCCGACGCTCCCTTAAAAACCGGGACATTATTGTGTTTTAGGAGAGTGTCGGGACGCCGGGACAGTCCGGGCAAATCCGGGACGTCTGGTCACCCTAATAAATGACATGTACACCAGATATTTATGCCTCAATGCTGGCCGAGTCCCCGACGCATGCTCCATTCCATAACTTGACCACGTCACACAGTAAAAACCAACTCTCTGGGTCCCTGAGTTAGTGGCACAGTCCTGGAAAATGCGCCTGAGCAGCATTATGGTTACACAGCTGCTCTGGCATCCTAGTTCAGGACTTCTAGGAGCACTGTTATAAGGTCCATGCATGGATGCGGAAGACCCCGCAAGGCGGAAAGAGACCACAAGGTAGCACTATGTAACCAGCAGCATGCATAGACCTCATCATCTCTGCTGCCCAACTGCGGCGGCAATCTTTTATGCATTCCAGTTTAGTGAGATGTGGGCTGCGGACACTTGGCACTGTTTGACGATGCAGAGGTCTTCACAAACTTTTTTGCTCAAAGCCCCCCCTAAGCAAAATGTTTTGAGGTCGGGCCCCCTCCAAAACTTTGTCAAGGATTGGGGGAGCAGGAGGGACATGGCTGCGTGCAGGGGGCGGGGCTTATGAGATGATTTTAGGAGTACTTTTTCTATAGCTCATAAACCGCACTAAATATGAGACTTATAAAACAACAAATGCATCAAACAAAAAACATGTATTATCCAAAACATACTTATCCCCATAATTGGGGTGTCATGAGCCCCTCACACTCTTGGACCCCAATGCAACTACACCTGCTGCACTAATCATAACTGCAGTCCTGAGTAGCAGGCTATCTCATCTGCATCTTTTACCTCTTCCTCACCATGAAGGACCATCACCTCGGTCCTAATGCTAGAAAGGAAAACTAAACCTTAAAGATCCTTTGCAGTTTTTGTACATTATGCATTACTACAATTCTTTTAACCTATCGTGCCTGCACTTTACAATGAAATTATGGAAAAACTCGGTCATGTTTTTTAATAAGTGTATATAATATCGAAGTTACCTTCTTGGATTCTGTTTTATAATACCTCTTGTATAATCTGTTTTTATCCTATCATCTCTTTTAATGTGTATGTTGAAATTTTTTTATGCTATAATATGATTTTATGGTTGTAAACTAGTACACCGAATAAAGCTTTATTTGATTTGATTTGAGAAAGGAAAATAAGCTGCCATGCCCCTTTTTTAAAGGTAGACAGTCATAATTGTGATGCAGTGGGCCCCTCAAACCCCTGGGCCCCAGTCCTGCGTTATCTACTTCCTTAATGATAACCAGCAGTGGCCACTTACAAACCTGGCAGCAGTACCAGCTTCACTAATGAATGGCCCTTTAAAAAAAGAAGAAAAAAAAGGGACCACTTATATTATCCCCATCTTTGGGGTATCTCTCTGAAGAAGCTGTCGCTGGCCATTTGTAAACATAAAAATGAGTCCCCATACAGTGCTCCCTATTCTGGGCCTTCACTTTGACAATATCTATGAATCTCAATCCTTTCCTCTGTCTCCTAGACCATTACTGTGAGGCCCAAGGGGCCGAGAGGATTAGGGCTCTGCATCTGAATGCAACCGTGCTGGCCTTCTACCTGCCACCCCATGGACTCCGCTTTCACACAAAAACTGCCCCTGAATGGTTAATGCTGACTTTGAGGAGCCTCTGCCTGAAAGTGAAAGGTGTGATGGTAGTCCAGAAAGTTAAAGAAGAAACCAGCCTTCTTACCAGCTGTTAATTGATTAAGTCCCTTAAAGCCAGGGCCACTGGAATTATGGGTTTCTGTAGCATCAGCGTTTTCCACATAATTATGAGTTTACCGCATTTGCTACATAATCCATAATCTGCAGATTTCAACAAAAAAACTTGATTCTATCTCAAACAGAACAAAAGTTACTTAAAACGTAGCAAAGTGTTGCAGAGCAGTGGAAGTCCCTTTGCAAAGATTGACTGGTAATCTTGTAGTTGCTTACTGCTGTATTTGGGTGTTAAACTGGTACTAATGAGGTGAAATATTTCCCCTGACAGCGTTGCCATGAGTTAAAATGACAAAATAATGAAGTAATGCTAACCACAAAATGTGCTGCAGTGTGCCGCATAATTTACCTATTCTTCATGCATAATTTAGTCAACCCTGCGGCATAATATGGTCCCCTCCTGCTGAATTACTCCAGCGGCTCTGCTTAAAAATTCATGGTGGCAAAGATTTATTCTATCAGCTGAGATCCGGAATAGTGGAGACACTTACAAAAAATGTCTGCATTAGATACAGTTTGATTACTTATTACTAAAAAGTATCTTTTCTTAGAACTTGTTTTATCTCAATCACTGCATCATTTTGCAGCAGCTGCCTAGCTTAGACTACGTAAATGCTATTTTAAAATAATGACTTGCATATCCACAATGCTTTCTGCCACAATATGGGCCCTCATAGCACTATAAACAGGGCCACTGGAATTATGCGGCAGGAGAAGGCCAAATTATGCAGCAGGGTTGACTAAATTATGCAGCAAGCAACGGCGAATTATGCTGCATAATGCTGCATATTTTGTGATAGCATTACTGCATTATTTTGCCATTTTTAGGTCGAGCCTAGAGTAGCGCGCAAGCGCTGCTCTGGCGAAGACTTTATGTAGGGGTTTCAAAAAGCTGACCAGACGCTCGTGCGTCATGGCCTTTTCTGTGCGGTTACCCGCACGGCCGGCATCTGTTTCCAATAAGCAAAAGGCCATGACGCACAAGCGTGTGGTCAGCTCAGCAGGCTGCTGCGCTCGCTCGCCCCCGCTCCTCTCTTCAAAGCTTTCTTTTAGTTGCTTTCACTTTCGCGGCCGCATTCTTACAGCGCGCGCAGGGGCAATTTTCTACAGTATTGTCTGGGCTTTTTCTTTTTCACAGCATCGGCAAAAAGCAATGGCAAATCCCATACATCCATACTAGCAGCTAAAACCAAAACCGATTGGCTATTGCCAATATCTGTTTTTGCCGGCCACGCATGCCAACATTTCGGGTACAGCCAACATTGCGGGAACAGCAAAAATGGGGCATTTAGACTGAAATGATATTTTCCCACTGGACTCCGTTATTAGTGTTAACTCGCATCCGTAAAAAAGTCGGAGACGTAGGACTCCCAACTAACGGAACGCGTCTCGAGCGCCCACCCGCCTTCCCCCGCCATAAAAAAACCCCCAAAAAACAGCGAGCTGCTCCGGAGCTGCTTGAAGGCAATTTAATTGTGTGCTGCCGAAGAAACCACGTTGTCTAGTCCTAGGGTTTCTTTGGATTCACACAATTAAATTGCCTTCAAGCCGCTCTGCAGCGGCTCGCTGTGTTTTTCAGTGAAATGTTAACTGGCGCGTATGGAGCCCGCGCGCCCCATCTCTTGACCCGCGCGCCCACTATAAGTCATCTCTCGCCGGGGTGATGTTAGGCTGCACACCCTGTTTACTGGTTGTCTGCGATGCACAGAAGTGTCACCGCACTAGAGGTGGTGTTTGTGCTCGTGCAGAGGGAGGGGGCTTTTTTAAAATAAACAGACCCAGACATAGCTTGTTGGCTGGGAGAGTAGCAGCTGGGACCCAGGTGCCGGGAAGGCATGTTTACCGCTGCCTAATGTGCAGCCCCAGGCGAGGGCTTCTAAGAGCTGCCCCAACAGGTCTGACTTCACCTCCCATGGCCCTCTTTCTATTTCTTTATAAACAGCCCAGTCCGATATCAGTTTTGACAGTGCTTCCTACCTCTCGCGATATCCCCAAATTAGAAGTTTACTTGGGAACTTCTGCGCGCGCTGTCAACGTAAGGTGCTGCTTGGGCGATGGTGTATTTCGTTATTTCCTCGCATAGTGGCCTGTCGTGCCATTCGCAATCGAAAGCCACACGATCAAGGTGGGAGTTTTAAACAAATGGAAGAGGCTGCGGAGAGCGCTGGGTTTTCGGGTAAGCAAGCCATTGTATTTTGTGATTAAATACAAAGCGTATCAATGACATGTTAGTAAATTTAACACGTTCCACCGTCATTCAATATTAATATAAGCATTTCAAGGCGATTGTTTGTAGACTATGAGGTCACCGTGTCAAATTCTTGTGAAAGATGAGGTAAAAAAAAGTATACTGTTCAGTTCAACTGCCCCTTGTTATATCATCTCCTCCTTTGTCATCAGGGTGTACCACGGTTACCTAGTTTATGTCCGTGAAATGTGGAACATGTCTTTGTTTTGGGTGGCTTGTGGGAATGCTTCATGCGGCAGTGAGTTGGTTGACTGGCTCTTGTATAGGGTAGGTCCAATAAAGTGTTTGACTTATTGAATTGCTGTTGTCAAGGTACATAATATTGGCCTCAAAGAGCCTATGCATTTCTTGTCCTCTGGGGTGTCTTGTTCCATACCTTACCACTCCCAGAAATGCCCCTGCAACAGGATACATTCCAGAAGTGATCTCCTCCAGATATAGGTCCTAGTGGAATTTCTTATTTTTGGGTGTGCGCCTATGCAGGGCTTTAAGCGGGATTGGCATAGCCAATAGGTCTCGCCTTTGGGACATTATAAGTGTTTAGCCATGCAACAGTTGATGTTGCACCAAGGATATTGTGCTGCATAATTAAATACGTATAAGGTCCCAAAGGCGAGACCTATTGGCTATGCCAATGCTTGTTACACTTGTTAACACTGTCCTGGCATATATTCTCCCTCATAAGTACCACTTTAACACCCACATACAGCAATAAGCAAAGAAAGGTGACCAGTCAATCTTTAGAAAGGGCCTTCCGCTGTAAGGTAACGTGTTGCTGTATTTTTAGTAATTTTTTAACCGTTTGAGCTAGAAACTATTTTTAAAATCTGCAAATTATGCAGCAGATGATGGATTATGTGGCAAATGCGGGAAATCCATAACTATGCGCAAAATGCCAAAACCGCACAATTGCATAATTCCAGTGGTCCGGACTATAAATACAAAGGTCACTGTTCCTCTACGCCAACTAGGCTTAATTATGTGTCTCTCAGCTTTAACACACACACAGACATCTGCAGTGATGGTAGTTGCTAACTGAAGTTTCATAACCTAAAAGAGTGCATTTATCAGTGGTTAGTTTAACTTGCGTTTATTTTTCAATTAAGCTTGTTGGACTTGGCATTTTTTGCAGGGTCATCCCATAACTTTTTGCCTTCCTCCAGTATTTTTTTTCTGACCTTTTGTTGGTGGTTTTCAGACTCTGGGCACTTTATCACTGCTGATCAGTGCTAAAGTTCAGGTGCTTTCTATGGTAAACTTGTTAAGATTGGTCTACACCTGTTTGGCATACTTAATTTACCTATCAGTCCCTTGTACAGTGGTATCCCATATACCGAGGGCCAGTAAATTTAATGCCACTGGTGGGCTTACAGTGCTGCTTGCGCCACCCACCAAAGTAGCCTTCCAAACCTGTCTCAGGCCTCTGAGCGCAGTTAACTGCCGCTGTGACGTGGCATATGAAGTGGTTGTCACGTCTGCAACTCCCCTTTTACTACATATCAGTCACCCCTAAGGTAGGCCCTAGCTAGCCCTATGGGCAGGGTGCGGTGTAGGTAAAAGGTAGGACATGTGCCTTAACTGTGTGGCATGTCCTGGTAGTGACTGACAGCCTATTTGTTTTCTCACTGCTCTGAGGCTGCCCTCTCATAGGGATGCATTGGGGATTCCCTGATATGTGCTTCAGTGGCAATTCCTGACATGAGGGGTAGCTTAACCATGTGTGGTATGTTTGAATAGTAGTGATAAATCCTGCTTATTGGTGAAAGCAGATTTATTATTACTATTTTAATACCACTTTTAGAAGTAGGCATTTCTGTGTGCTATGTGTCTTTGTGCCCTACCTGATGTGTATTGACCATGGTGGGAGGAGTTGCACCTGAATAGGGCTGCGCCTGCCTTCCATAATGATGGCTCCGTCCCCTGTGGTGTCTGGAGCCAAGCCTTACACTGTGAATGGGGGGATGTTGTGCACTTGCAAATGTAATTTTAAAGTGCCCCCAGAACTGGTGTGGACTGGGCTCGGAGCCCTGTGCCAGGGGAGAACAAAGATATTTGGACTATAAGTACTGGGGTTGTGACCCCATGTTGGGTGAACTGAAGAAGACGACGCTGCATGGGACTTGGGACCGGCAGGCTGCTGGTCTGCCAGGAGGAACCACCTTGGGACTGTGCTGAGGTGGGCTGATGTACTGTCTATTGGGTTGAGAGAAGGACTACCCCTCTGTTCTGAGGCCCTTGTGGTGGCCTGCCTAGCTGCGCCCTGCTGGCGCATCCCCAGCACTCTCCCAGGAGTGCTGCTGTGCCCCTGGTCTGGGCAGACTCGAGCGCTGTGTTTTCTTTAGGCTCTTAGCTCTAAACTTGGGCTGGGTGCGCGCTGGAGTTATATGCCTGAGCCCCAGGTGTGGGCTCACACTGCAGTCAAGCGTGTGGAGCGCTGTACCTGCACACCAGAAGCGCATGAGGAGCGTTTTTTTTATCTGCCCTGCAGCGCGTCACGCTGCACTGTCCAACTAATTCCAGAAGGGAAGGCCTGAAAAGTAACCAGCTGGTGCTGCTGCTGGTTCCGGAGTTCTGGGCTGAGCCCCCACCCCCGCTGCTGCCCTTGCCATGTGGAGGTGGAAATCGGAAGCAGCGTGGCCCCCGCAGGTCGTCGTAGCGACAAGGGAGCCGTGAAGGAGACTGGCCCTGCCCTCTGGTTGCCAGAGCAACCCCGAGTTGGACGAGTCCGGACTTCAGGATTCGTCTAAAACGAGTGCCTTCTTCCCAGTCACCAGATTGCTTGCGCTGTGCCTCCTCAGGAGGGAAGGAATCCCCTCACTGCAGCCAGCACCCGACAGAGTGCCCTTGCAGCTCCAGCTGCCGGGTTCCCTCCGAGGGGGGAGAACAACGAGCCTGCTCCCGGATCCCGCTGGTGGTATCGGCCCGGAGGGGACCGCATCGCCTTAGGCAGCTGGTCCGCAGGTTAGCGGCAGCCACCAGGTCAGTGGGGCGTGGAGAGCGGTGAAGATCTCCAGGGTGGTGAGCCCACTTGAGGCCCACCGTTGCTAGTCAGACTGTTGGGGGGAGCCTTGCTTTACTGCTGGGGGCATTTCGATTGCCGGCATTTCTGGAGTGCCAGCGGTCCCGTTGGCCTGGGTAGCGTAGGCCGAGCCCCGCCCGCTGTATTGGTTTCGGCAGCTGCACAACATGTCTGTGGGCAGCTACCTTGCACTATCGGGGGCACTTGTTCTTCGGTAGCATTGCGGGGCGAGCCCAGGACGGGGCCCCGCTTAGGAATCTGCTGCCTTGGGGACAACGTCAGTGGGAGTATGGTAATCCCAGTTGTGTGTGCGAAGATGCTGCTGTGCCCAGTCTCCGCGTGAGGAGTACCACGTCATATGTAAAACGAGCGCAGGAGCGTTATTGTAGGTTTCTGCTGCTGATGATGTTTATGCCTACTGGATTGTGCTGAGTGCAATCCTACCAGTAGTTACTGGGCGCCCTAACTGTGACAGTGGCCCTATTGGCCACGTGATTTATGTAATCCCTGTGAAGTCATGACAAGTGCCTGGTGGCACAGTGATATGTATATGTGATTTTGTTCTAATGTGTTTTTGTGGATAATACAAAGGATATTTTTTATTTATATATATATATATATATATATATATATATATATATATATATATATATATATATATATATATATATATATATATTTGATGTAGTGTCTTGCTTTAAGAGCAGGTTGTTCTGTGACCTTGCATGGAATGTGGAACCTTTAGGTTGCTAAGGAAGGCTGTGGAATTGTTCAGTTGACAGTCTTCGGTGTTGGATGGGGTCTCTGATGTCTTTGACTAAATAAAGACTGCTTATACTTCACTTCTTCTGCCTCCTGTGTTCCTGAGGGGATGGATCTTACATTTGGCGACGACTGGAAATAAGAAGAAGACCCACGCTTACCTACAGGAGACCCCAACACACCATTCTGTAGAAGACTCTTCCGTGGGAACAACGTGCCCTGCCTGCCTCGTCTCATTCAGAGGAGAAGACAGACGTCTTGTATCCTGTGCTCGTGTTTGTCCAGAAATTCTCATGAATGTCCAAGTACTTGTGAGGCCTGCTGCTGCGCGTGACAACTTCTGGTGAGGCGCGTGTATGTGACATTTGCCACGGAGGTGAGGCCTGCTGCTGCGCGCGACAACTTCGTTGGCTGGCGTTACTATTTATAGCGCGTGAAGGGAAACAAGTTGCCAAGAGACTGGTGAGGCGTGTGCATGTGACATTTGTCACGGAGGTGAGGCCTGCTGCTGCGCGTGACAAATTTGTTGGCTGGCGATACTAATTGTAACGCGTGAAGGGAAACAGGTTGCCAAGAAATCACCAGTGTTGTGCTTCGTTGGTTAGCAACCATTCCTCGTGCACACTCTCTTCCCCACATTGTCTCTTGCAGTATTAACGTCTACGTGTGACGTCCTCCCGCAATCTGCGCAAGATTCCATCTGGCATTATGCGTGTCAAGGAGTTTCACCGCTGACACGCACGGCGCTTCTACGTGTGACGTCACCTCGTCAGCATCGCCATTTTCAATTGGTATTACGCGTGTCACGGAGTTTAACCACTGACACGCACAGCATTTCTTCGTGTGATTTCATCTCAGAATAAGCCAAGTATTCAAGTGGCATTACGCGTGTCAACGCAGTTTAACCGCTGACACGCACAGCATTTCTTCGTGTAAATTTAATCCCAAAATCAGCGAAATATTCAAGTGGCATTACGTGTGTCAGTGTTTCACCGCTGTCACGCACAGCCTTTCATCTTTATTCTCCTTCTGTGCCATGCGCACTGACTCTCGCTGACACACACAGCATACCAGCATCTACATACGCTGCTGTTCTTAATTGTGCGCATAACTAAAATCTTTTCTAACTGATGGCGGATGTATAACAAAGTTCCTACTTTTCCCACACAGTTACTTAAGTTTATGATATTCTGTGTTATTTCACCTCTACATCTATACACTAAAGAGTCTGCGCTGATGCGCACGGCCTTTTATATTTCTCTTACAATACAATATTTGTAAAGTTTGTTACTTATATTTACCTTGTGTGTCTGCGTGTTCCAGGTTATTCCATTATGCAAAACGTACCTGCGCCTCCCTTTTTCTTATCTTCTCCTGGTGAGCCAGCTCTCCCGTGGCTGAAGTGGAAGAAGGTTTTTAGCCATTATGCTAGGGTCTGTGGTACATCTCTCAGCGCTGAGAGAAAAACCTCTCTTTTAATGCACTGTTTGGGTTCTGAGGAACAAGAAGTTTTCGAGCACCTTCCTGAACTCTCGGATGGTGATGCCACGGATCTAAATGAATTTGAAATCTCTATAAAAAAACTGGATTTGCATTACCTTCCAAAGATTAGCACTGTTCTTGAAAGGTACCATTTCGGAAGGAGGATGCAGAGGCAAGAAGAGTCTGTGGAGCAGTATATTACTGATTTGCGCAAACTTGCTGCCACCTGCAATTTTGCAGCATCTTTGGATGAACGTCTTCGTGATCAATTCATGTTGGGCTGCAGTATTGATAAAGCCAGGGATAGCTTATGGCAGAAAGACAATCCGTCTCTACATGAGGTCCTTACTATAGCTAAGACTCATGAACACTCAAAGGCCTGTGTTGAAACAATTCATAAAAATGAAACTTTAAAAAAGGGTAATGAAAAGGGGGCGTGGCTAGCGACCAACGAGAATGGCTGCTGCCTGAGTGGGCTCCTGAACCCCCGCTGTAAATCCTCTAATACCCGCCGCCATCCACTGTTAAAAATGCAGCAAATGTATGGTGCTTCACCCCTTACCTCCTGAGAGAGACTCGACGGGTGCAGCGACTCGGCTGGTGACTCCGGCGCCCTCCATGTGTTGCGTCCCTGACGAGGCGGTAATGGCGGCGATGGAGGACGCGTAAAGGCTGGAGGCGTCGACACTGACCGGAGGACGTTGGTAAAGCCCGGCTGTGTGATGGTCCGCGGGGGATCCCGAAGTGCAGTGATCCTGCGCAGAGCCGGGTGCGGACGAGGACGGGCGAAGACTGCCTGAATGCTCCCGCGCCGAGCGGGGCGGCTGTAGAGGGGAGGAGCCGGTGAGTGCCTTGATCACCTGAGCCCCCGGCTTCGAGGCATAGCTGCGCCGCGGCCGCTGCCATCGGCCCTGTATATCCTGAGGGGCAGTAGCTGGGAGGATTCCCCGCGGGCAGTGGTGGCAAGGCGGGATCTGGCCACTGGGTCCACTTGCACCACGAGGACCGGCGAACGTTTGGCAGCCAGTATACGGGAGGGCGCGTGGTGGCCCAGGGCCTGAAGCAATCGGCCTCTGCGGGGTGCGCGAGGCCCCGGCTTGCGGCCAGAGCGAGTGCTGAGAGGCGGGGCGGGAGCCCGATTTGATCACAGCTGGTGCGACGGCCTCGCCACTGCATGGGGGAACACGGCGCAGACCTGCAGGTCCTAGGGAAAGTGTTGGTTCTCTGTGACAGTCGGTGCGCTTCCCTGTTGGACATATGGCCCTGCGGCCTAATTCGAGGCACACTGCTCGATAGCCAGCGGCGGAAGACATCAGGAGGATAGAACGTCGGGGCCCACAAGCCATTAGCCCGCTGGGGAGCTCAAATAGTAGCCCTGACTGGCAGTTGGACGTGAACGAGGTTACCCTGTTGCGGGGAACGCTGCAGGTTCCAGCTCCGCAAGAGATAGAGAGATAGAGGGCCGTAAATAGAGTGAGGAGAAGTTTCCTGCAGAATGCTGGCGAAGATCATCCAGCCATACTGACCTGGCCTGGGGAACTCAGTCACTCTTGTCAAACGACCTGCAGTCAACCCTCCGGAACAGAGCCAGGTTCTCACCTAGGAGGACGTCCAGTGCCGCGCACCCATGGCGACGGGAGGAAGGGGGCCCAAGGCGACTGCCCAAAAGCAGCTGGCCAAGTTCGCATGGTCCAAAGTGGGTGACAGGGGTGATTCGCCGCAGTCGGAGAAAGATGAAGGAGCGGCAGCCTCCAAACAAGGCCCGGAGCCGACTTTGCATGATGTCATGGCGGCTATAAATGGAGTGCGCTCCTCGGTAGACTCGGTCACGGTGGAGGTCTCTCTCATCAGAGCGGACTTCCGGAAGATGGACGAGAAAGTCAAGGAGCTTAAGGTGGTCACCAATGCCCTACAGACGGACACCTCGGAACTTCAGACGCAGATGCTTGCAATGCAGAAGAAACAGGACAGGATGGAACAGCAACTCGACGACTATGAAGGCCGGGCCCGCCGAAATAACATTCGCATCCTAGGGGTTCCGGAAAGGACGGAGGGGCCGGCAGCGGACCTATACGTAGAAGACCTCATCCTGAAGCACCTGCGACCTAAGTCTCTGTCTAATTACTTCTCAATTGAAAGAGCTCACAGAGTACCAGGGGGTAGACCAAAATCAGGAGCACCCCCGAGGCCCCTTATTGCCCGAGTATTCAACTACCGAGATAGGGATGTTATACTACAGACGGCGAGGTCTAGTCCTCCGCTGAAAATAGACAACTACGAGGTGGCCCTCTTCCCGGATTTCACGGCCAAGGTTCAAGCCCAACGTCGCAGCTTTCAGGCGGTGAAGAGGGAGCTGAGGGACCGGGAGGTGAAGTATGCGATGCTCTTTCCTGCGAAACTGAGGGTGGAGTCGAATGGCAAATCGTGGTTTTTGACTCACCGGATGCAGTCTGGGACTGGATGGAAGGATGGAGCACGGTGGGAGGCCAGAGACGTGAACGCTCTGAAAAGAACAGCCAACGCAGGGGCCTCCGCACTGACGCGGCACCAAAGGGCCCTGCAGAAGAAGAGGGTCCGTTGAAGGAACAGGAATGAGGACTCCTGGCATCATAGAGGGAGAGCCGGCACCCAACTGACAGCGCAAGTAGGGGGGATCGGGTGAGGGGTTGATTTACCCATCGGGGGTAGGACTAACCAAAAGGTACCCGATACAAGCTCTGAGACCGATGGGATTAAACAGATGTGATTTGAATGTGACTGACCTATGCGATCAGTGGATGGGGGGGGAAATTTTAGTTAATTGTGATGTGAGCGGGCGGGGATGGGAGTTGATCGTCCCGTGCATTTCTAGCATTTCTGGGGGGAGAGAGGCACTCTGCCGGGTTGGGGAGTGGGTAGTTTTAAATCCACGGGCAGGGGGGCAGGGAGGGGGGACTGTTGAGGGGTTTGGGATTAGGGGGGCCTGAGGGCGCAACGGGAGGTAGATCGGGGTGCGGGGAGGGGGAAGGGACCGGGGGCTGGGAATTGGGGAATGTTACTGTTTTGACTGTGTTATTGGTAAGCAACGTGAAAATGTCATTCAAAAGCATAAAGTAGCCATATTGACCATTGGGCGGCAATTACTGAGTGGACAGGCTCAAGTGTTTTCCTACATATTAATGATCCGTGTATTGGAATTGAGTGCGTTACATGGGGATGGGGCAGGATAGGGGCCGTACCCTTTCAGTAATGTCCTGGAATGTCAACGGGGTTGGGGATAAAATCAAACGGGGTATTGTGCAACAATACCTGAAGAGACACTCACCTGATTTGGTCTTGTTGCAAGAAACGCATCTAGTGGGTCAGAAATCCAAAGCCCTTACTAGGTGGGGATACAAACTTCTGGTACACGCAGACTATACCACGGGCTCGAGGGGGACGGCTATATTGGTAAGGAAAAATACGCCCCTTATAGTTCATCGGACATGGGCGGATACAGGGGGTCGCTTTGTGGGGGCGGAGGTCCAGTGGGATGGAAAAGACATCAATATACTCTCTGTGTACGTACCGCCAGCTCTGGGTAAGGCGGCATTGGAAGAACTAGGAAGTAGGCTGACGAGACTCCGGGAGGGCACACTTATAATGGGGGGAGACTACAACATGACCTTAGATGACACTGTGGACCGCCACCCACCGAAGTCTAGGGAGAAATCTAACAACCTAATGGCTGATTTTGTGAAGGCCATTGGGTTTGACAGACGTGGGTCGGGCGCTTCATCCCACTGATCAACTATTCACGTATTTTTCTAGTGTCCACCGTAGTTTATCACGTATTGACTATTTCATTACGCATCTGTCCAAGATCGGTAACTTTGTCCAGTATAAAGTTCTACCCAGAGGTATTTCGGACCATTCCCCGGTATGGATGGAATATACGCACTGGGAACGACAATCACGCACCACTATTGTCCTTAATCCATGGCTCCTACATATACCTGATATAAAAACTGAACTCCGTACTCAAACGGGGAACTATTTTAATGAAAATGTGGGCTCAGTCGATTCCGCACAAATAATTTGGGAGGCATACAAAGTGGTTCTAAAGGGGCAAGCTCTGTCACTAAAGACGAGTTATATTGCCAAAAAGCGTGAACTTTTGGTTCAGTTGGAGTCCGACCTTCTCGAGCAGGAGCATTCACGAGACCCCTCGCCGGACACTAGTCATAGACTCCTATTGAAGCAAGACGAATACAGGATACAAACCAGGGAACAAATGGTGGCTAAACATTATGCCACCCAACATAGACTCTACGAGCTTGGAGATAGGGCTGGCAGGACACTAGCGTGGCTAGAACGGCGAGAACAGGGGTCTAGATGGATACACAAATTAATGACGTCGGGAGGTGAAGCAGTGCTTCATCCGCAAGAAATAGCAGAGAAGTTTGCTGATTATTTTGAAACTGTGTACTCCCCCTCCACTCAATACACGGCGGAGGACTCCCGTCAACTCCTTCAGGACAGTAAGGTGCCGGGCCTCTCGGAGATGGAACGGGAGGACCTGGAGGTAGACCTTTCAACCGAAGAAATAAGCAAGGCCTTGGGGCAGCTCAAGTCCGGAAAGGCGATGGGGCCTAACGGAATTCCAGTAGAGTTTCTGAAGGCTTCTGCCTCCCTGACAGTGCCACACTTGAAAGCCATGTATGAAGAAAGTTTAGAAGTTGGTGAGCTACCAGTAGATCAGCGGCTGGCCACCATAGTAGTCATCCATAAGGAGGGTAAGCCAGCGGATAAATGTAGCTCATATAGGCCAATCTCGCTGATCAACGTAGAGACGAAGGTGCTGGCAAAAGTCTTGGCGAATAGATTGGCGTCAGTTATTACATCACTGGTCCACCCAGACCAATCTGGTTTTATGCCAGGTAGAAATACGGCCCTTAATATACGGCGTTTACATAACGTGATGGCTCGTAGGAAATATGTGGAAGAGGATGCGGCGGTGCTATCTCTCGACGCCTCCATGGCATTCGACTCCATTGAATGGCCATACCTGTTCGAAGTCCTAGGGAAGGTAGGACTGGGCCCTAAATTTGTGGCATGGGTAAAGCTTCTATATACTGGTGTGCAGGGACAGGTGAGGGTTAATGGTTTCACATCTAGGACGTTCGAGCTGCGAAGAGGTACCAGGCAGGGGTGCCCGCGCTCTCTGCTGATCTTCTCTCTTATGCTAGAGCCTCTCGCGGCCTGGGTGCGTAGAGACATGAGGGTGCGTGGGTTGCGCTGGGCAGCTGACGTGGAAGATCGAATATCCTTATATGCAGACGATCTACTGCTATACCTGGCATCCCCGTATAAATCGATCAGGGTAGTGTTGGATATATTCACGAATTTTGGAAAATATTCGGGATATGCGATAAATTGGCACAAGTCCTCATTGTTTATGTTGAGAGGCGCAGTTCCCCGCCTTCCGGCTGAATGCGCTATAGCGGTCGCGACGGAGGGGTTCCGGTATTTGGGGATTTTTATCACTTCAGATCCGGCTTGTTTCTACAACTCCAATTTGGCCCCCCTTTGGCCCGATTGCGAGCTGACGTAAAACACTGGAGGTCTCTGCCCTTAACACTGGTGGGGAGGGCGGCACTCTTTAAAATGCTGGCCCTTCCTCGTTTTCTTTATATACTGCACAACTGTCCCCATCGGGTCCCGGACTCGTATTTTAGAGCGGTTGAAGGGGAGATTCGCACACTGCTATGGGATGGCAGGGCCCCTAGAATTGCAATGCAGAAATTGACAAAAGACTGGTACGGTGGAGGCATAGCTCTTCCTGACCTACAGCGCTATTACTGGTCGGCGCAACTGGTGACCGTCAATCACTGGATATACTACCCCCCGGATGACCCAGCATATGCCCTTGATCGATACCAAACTGATCGCTCCGGATATTTGGGGGCCCTGTATACTACTGATAGGAAAAATAAGGGGAGGTTCTTTGGGCCCACCCAACACACCTTGGAAATCTGGCGGGTGGTTACCTCCCGATTGGGATGGAAGGGCGTCCTCTCGCAGGCTACACCGCTGTGGTTCTCCCAGAAACTGGGTACACTGTGCTATCAGCCCGGGTTTGATAAATGGGACCTCATCGGGATATCAGCGGTGAGGGATTTGGTCAAAAAGGGAACAATGCTTACCTTTAGTGAGCTCCAGAAACAATATCATCTGGCGCAGGGAGAAATGTATAGGTATCTACAGATCAGACATGCGCTACAGGCGGCGTTTCCATCTTTTAAAGATATACCAGAGTCATCACCTCTGGAAGACCACTTGCTGGACGGGCCCCTTACTTCAAGGGCAATATCTCTGATCTATAGGAAATTGAGTAATAACCCGCCAGACACTTTCCCGAAGCTCAGGGAGCGGTGGCAGGATGATATCGGTCCTATAGATGACGAGGACTGGCAGATGGCACTCATGTCCCCTCGAGAAGCGGCTATCACACAGAGATTTCGGCTGATCCAGCTTAGGATACTACACCGATCATACATATCCGGGACAGTTTTGGCGAGAATAGGAACTAGACCTGACGACCGTTGTGTGAGGGGCTGTGGACAGCAGGCCACATTTTTTCATACCCTGTGGACTTGCCCAAGGATAAGGGCCCTTTGGGAGGGAGCCTCAAACCACATGCGTACAGCCCTGGGGAAGGACATAAAATTAACACCATCACTGGGACTGTTGAATATATGGGAGGCTACTGATCTCACAGAGGTTGAACAGCAATTTACGACACTGGGATACACGCTGGTGAAACGGGAGCTGGCTAGAGGGTGGGGGAGCGAACCCACCACTCGTCATCTTGTGGGCTAAAGAAATGGATAGATGTATGTTGGCGGAGACTGAGGTGTTCAAGGCTCGGGGTGTCCCAAAAAGTGGGATAGGAAATGGTCAAAATGGAATAAATATCGAGGGGAGCCCTGTGTGTCACCCACGGTAGAAATGGAGATGCATAGACCAGTAAGTCTTGTAGGAAATGCTTAATATGTAATCAAAGTACTGTCTGCTTGAGTATGTTGATGACAACCTCGAATATGTAGTCCAATCATGTTATATATGGCTGTGATTAAAACCAATAAACAAAGTTAAAAAAAAAAAAAAAAAGGGTAATGAAAATGGTGTTTTGGTTATTGAGAAAGGAAAAAGTAACTAGACCCAAAATCCCTGTTAAGGTAGAGAACAAACCTGCTATTTCCAAGTCTTTCTCTGGCAAGTGCTTCAGGTGTGGCAATCCTGGACATATGGCCAATTTTAAAGCTTGCCCTGGTTGGAAAGTCATGTGTAATGTGTGTGGACGCAAGGGCCATTTTACAAAATGTTGCAGATCGAGTAAAGATCTGAAGAAAATCAGGGAAGTAGATCTCTATGAAAATGATTCAGAGGTGATAAACATCTGTCAAATCAAAGGTTCTGGTAGCAATGGTCCGATGGAGGTGGTCCTAATTAATGATGCACCAGTAAAGATGTTATTTGGCTCAGGGGCCAAGGTGACATTGATCCCTAAGTCATTCTTTGAACAATATTTAATGAAGAAAGTTAAGTTGTCCAAACCTGATATCAGACCAAGGGGGTATGGCGGAGAAATAATCGATCTTTTGGGTTATTTTTGGGGAACAATCGACTTTAAGGGTAGGATTATCCCTGGAAAGGTGTATGTTTCCATGAAGGGAGATTCACTCATAAGCTGGTTCCATCAACGTGAATTACATGTGATCTTGGACCCCAATCGGAATCCTTCTGTATGCTTGAAAGAGATTCCGTCTGTTAGTCAAGTTGGTGACGGATGGTAACCATGGGTCAAGGAGTTTCCCGAAGTATTTGATAGTAAACTTGGGTGTCTCAAGAATTACTTGCATTACATAAAGGTTAGGCGTGATTCTGTACCAAAGGTTGCTAAAGTACGGAGTGTGCCACTCTTAGCGAAAGAAAGCATGAAGATTGAACTAGAGAAGTTAGTTGCCAACGGCATCATACAAGAAGTTGAAACCACGGAGTGGCTTTCTCCGATAGTCATGGCCCGCAAGGCTAACGGCGAGGCCAGACTCTGTGTGGATTTGAGGGAGCTAAACAAGACTGTGGTAGTTGATCATTACCCTCTACCCAACATCAGTGAAATGTTGTGCTCGCTAAGTGGTGCCAAACACTTCTCCTCCCTTGATTTGACCTCTGCCTACCACCAGGTCAAACTACATCCCATCTCTCAAGATCTTACGGCCTTTGTGACGCCTTTTGGCACTTTTAAATTTTTGAGGATGCCCTTTGGCCTCATTTCCGCTGCCTCCGTATTTCAGAGGGTCATGGAGCGAATCTTGAGGGGTGTGGACGGAGTGAAAATCTACCAAGATGATGTCCTAGTGTTTGGGGCTGACTCCAAAGAGCATGATAACAGGATGAGAGTTGTCTTAAGAAGGTTGTGTGATGCAGGTCTCACCTTAAGAGCTGACAAGTGCCGCTTTGATGTGGCAGAGATTGAGTATCTAGGGCATTTGTTGTCAGCTAATGGTATCAAACCTAAGCCTGCCCTGGTTAATACTATTGCCAATCTCAGTGCTCCTCAAGATAAAGACGATCTTGTAAAATTTTTAGGGATGACTGACGGAACATTTAAGAAATCTTTTTAAAAAGGGGTGTGAGTTTGTTTGGTGCAAGTCCTGTGATAAAGAATTTCAGAATTTGAAAGATTTGTTGAACAAAGCTCCAGACCTAGGTAGCTTTGACCCTAAGAAAGCATCTTATTTAATGACTGATGCCAGTTCAAAGGGTCTTGGTGACGTGCTCCTTCAGAAATTTGACGGTGAAGAGAAAGCCATATTGTTTTTGTCTAGGCCTTTGAGAGCTGCAGAGTTCAATTATTCAGTCATTGAGAGGGAGGCACTTGCCCTATTTTGGGCCATACGCAAGTTGCGTAAGTTTCTGTGGGGCTGTCAGTTCTCGGTATTAACTGATCATAAACCATTGAAGGAGGTGTTTTCGAGGAAAGGTATAGATAGATTTAGTGTCTCACCGCATTCGAAAATGGGTTGTGGCACTACAGGAATTTGATTTTATGGTTTCGTACCTTCCTGGTGCTAGTAACACGTTAGCTGATTGTTTATCTAGATTAGGTGATATGTGTGACGAAGAGGTTGCTGTTCCGGGTGAAGGTGAATGGTTTGGTGGTGAGGAACTTGAGGAAGAAGTTGATGTCTGTCTCATCAGTAAGGGCATAATTTCTGAAAAAGAATGGAAGGAGTCGTTGGCCAAGGATGAGTTGTTGCAGAAAGTTGTTTCCATGGTCTTGAGTGTGTGGTGTGATAAAAAAAGACTGCGGAGAAGAACTCAAAGGCTTCTGGCAAGTCAAGGAGTTGTTGTCTGTTGTTGACGGTGTTCTCTTGAGGGGCAGTAAGTTGGTTCCTCCTCGTGATCTTTGGGAACGTTTGCTGATGAGTGCTCATGCCAGCCACATGGGAATTGTCAAGACCAAAGAGAGAATAAGGGAAGCTTATTGGTGGCCTGGTGTTGATGCCCATGTAGAGAGGGTTGTAAGAAATTGCATTGAGTGTGCTGGCAGCGATAAGATATTAAAATGTAGGATGCAACCCATGGTAAAAAGTAAGCAGTCTGATGGGCCCTGGTGTGACATTGCTATAGACCTATTGGGCCCAGTCAAAAGGAACACATGTGATCGGTATGTGTTGGTATGTATTGATATGCACTCACGTTGGCCCGAAATTAAGATTGTGAACTCCGTGGAGTCAAGTGTTGTAATTGACTTTTTAGTCGAGTTATTTGAGAGGGAAGGTTTTCCGTCTTCTTTGTTGTCAGACAATGGCGTTCAATTCACTTCCAGGATCTTTGAAGAGTTCTTGTCTTCCAGAGGCATTAAGCACAAGAGGGCAGCTCTCTACCATCCTGAAAGCAATGGTGGGGTTGAGAGGTTCGTGAAAGTTTTGAAGGAATCTTTACAGCAGGCTAATGTGTCAGGAGTAAACTGGGAACTAGCAATGAGAAAGAAGGTAAGAGAATATAGGTTTACCCCACATTCTTCCACAGGGGTTTCTCCTTTCCGCCTGTTCAAGGGAAGAGTGGCACATTTTGAGGATTATCCTTCATGGGTATTCTCTAAGAGATCGTTGTTGATGAGAATGTTGGATGTGTGGAAGAATGGAAAGAGAAGGAGAGGCGGGTGTTGGCAAAACGTAAGGTTTGGTTTGATGATCGTAAAGCTGTGAAAGAAACAGTTGTTTCTGTGGGAGACTGGGTCAAAATTAAGTCACCCCGCCTGAGTACAGGTAGTTCCAAATATAGTAAACCCTTTAAGGTTATTAAGGTTTTTAGGAATGCCATTAAGACCAGTGATCACAGAGTTTGGAATCTCAACGGAGTTTCGAAATGTCATGCCACAGATGTGTCTGATTCAACTGGTTCAAACTCAGCCATGTCTCCTGTGGATAGGAGCTTGAGACCTCACAGAGCAGTCAGACGTCCTACCAAATTGCAAGATTTTGTGTAAGGTCCAATGCTTCCAGTGCTTTGTTTCTTTACTTCTTTGTCATCACACCTAGTGGCAATCATACTTCTTTTCAGATGTTCATACTTTCCTTTGTACAGTTATATCTTCATTTTGGGGTTATGTTATTATATATTGGGGGGGAGGTGATGTAGTGTCTTGCTTTAAGAGAAGGTTATTCTGTGACCTTGCATGGAATGTGGAACCTTTAGGTTGCATATATATTTTAAAAAAAATTAAAAAAATTATTGGTTCCATTGAATTACAATATTGTCTTGTGGATTGTTACCTGCCTTGTTATGTTGGCCTAGGCCTGGCTGCCATGCTGCTCTTCTTTGCGCACGTTACACTGAGCCGGGCCTCCCTCGCCCTTTGCTCGTGCCAAGTTCTTTTGCACTGTCTGCATTTTCTGTTGTTCACCTTTTTGGGCTCAGTCTGCACAAACATGTACAAGGTCGCATAACAATGTATTTTGGTTCTTCCTGATATGGCCAGTCTCGCGCACCCAGACATAACATTAGGTGCAATTGCCATGAAGAATTTGGTATGCTTTTAATACTGTGGTTTACTAGCGCTTAACACACTTGGAGAAATCCCTTTCAGTGAGAAGAGCTATGATGTCCTGCTGATGTAATTCTGCATCTAGAGACTGAGGTATGGGGTTCGCTAGTCAAAGCCCAGAGGTCTTCTCTTATTAAAATAAACTATCTTACTGCAAGGGGAGGGTGGTAATGTTATATATACGTTTATCCACTGAGCTCTGAGATGCTTTCCCCGTTTGTATTCTATGGAATTGTAACCATGCTGTTTATATTAGTCATATGCATTATGCTATTAGTGCTGACACGTGTACTGTACATTAGAGCACGTAAGTTGGAATAAACATTTTAACCTATTCAGTGTCTCTTCCTACGCACCTTGTGGACATGTACGAGTGAGTGGCGAAAGAGTGTTCTTGCTTCTGCGAGTCCTGGGATAAAGATACCGTGTTCTGGGTTGTCCAAACATTAGTACTTGGGTGCTAATGGGATGCTAAGCTAGTTGGGTTGGGGTTTTTGGGTGCTACGGTATATGGTGGCAAACCACTGTATTCCGGGGTCCCATTTTCCTGTGCATAGCTCTGTGTATGTGCAGAAACCTTATGACATGGCGCGACCACCGTGGGGCTGCTTATCTGCGAGACGCTTGAGTAGTACTTGTGCTTGTCCACAAACCCCTCGCGTACGCTTCCGGAGGCGTATGTGACGGTGATACCTCCTATATTGAATGTTTTATAGGTTCTTTCAAGCTTGATATTATTAAAAAAGGTTAGTTAACAGACCCATTTTGTGCTCCCTGATTAGGTTGTCGAATACAACTGTTTAGTCATGGCTGGTGTGGCGATAGCTGCACATAGTCGTGGAGCACTCCGAGACCACTTAGCTGTGTATGGAGTGCCCGATGCTGGGGTCGAGTTGGTCTTTGTGGTTCAAGCCGATGCGGCTTATCACTTTGAAGTGTTTTACACTTGGATCACTTTTGAAGCGGTGGATGCAGGTGATAAACTGTTTCATGAATATAAACCCACCGCTATTCCTGCTGCCTATCGACCCTATACTACTCTTGAAGTGCCTCTCACGGCTTGGCAGCACCGTGTTTGGTTTAATGGCGCCCTCCCACAACCAACTACCACAGTTCGTTTAGGCCCCTTATCTATTGAGGGGGCCACTTGGCCTGTATTGGCCGGGTATACCCCGCATCCAAATTATCTGGCATTACCGCTAGCGGAACTGCGCACTATGCATACCGAATTGGTGCGAGTGCATCGAGCCTTGGTGACATACGTTACAGGTAGCCTCCATGGAGCTGCTCCTGTAGTCGCAGGCCAACCAGCTGTTGCAGCTGGAGTGACTATAAGTCCTGTCATGGTAAATTCTGTGATGGGCAAACGTCCACAAAATAAGGACGACTATCCTTACTGGCTTGCAGAAAAGTTCGATCAGATAGAAGCAGTGTTTCCACATACATCCCCAGTAGATAAACACCGCATCCTCACGATAAGTTTGCCAAAAGACATAATCCCCGATTTGACATCATGTGAAAACTGGGGTAAGGTATTCGCAGCAGTTTATGCAAAATGTTTTGGAACTCCTTCCATGACGGTTCTACCCTCTGTAATTAAAAAAGTACAGGATGAACATGGCCCTGAAGCGGCTGTGGAATTAGGGATGAGACTAGTGGGAGTGTTTGATGTAGTAGCAGAGCTGATCCTTGGAAATGTCAAGGGCGATGCTATGAACTTTCAAGTAGCGAATGCTTTGGCTTTGGTCCCAGAGTTGGACAGGCCTCGCGAATTACCGAAAATTATTGCCCGGGCTTACAAAACAATTGGAAGAAATAGCCTGGGCAACAAGCCTTTTGTAAAAATGCAAACTCAATCGCAAACACAAGTTACACAAACAAAAAGTGCATCTGAGAAAGATGATAGACCAGTCTTCACTAAAAAGAGTTGGAGACAGAAAAAACAGGGTAAGCAACAAAAGAAGCCGGGGTCGAGAGGAGCTTCCCCAGTTTCGGTTTCCTCTGAACGTACTTATGATTTACGTGATAGGTCAAGGATTAAATCACCAGAAAGGTTTCAGAGCTCTGATACGCGTTCTCCTCGTTCTTCACAGGCCCAGACGTCGTCACAGGCTGGTGGAGGAGGACGGCAAGATAGAGGAAGGGGCCGAGAGGCTCCCCAGGAGCGAGACCAACCTCGACAACAAGTCAGAGGGAAAGCAGAAGACTTTCACCTTTCTCGACCGCAATTTCAGAAGAAAAAGTTGCCGCTGTAACAGCGAAATATGCCTCAGACCGTGAGAACGAGACTCCAGAATTGGACGTGGGCAGTGACCCTCCTAGACAGCGCCGCGGAAGTTACCATAGTGCGGGAGGCGCTACGTCCTCATATGGAGGCGACAGCAACTGAAACATTCGTTACTGTAGAGACAGCTGACACGAGAGTGGCACCCCCTGACAGACTTTACAACATAGTCATCCAAATTGAAGGTGATATACCGCGTGAAATAACAGGGATTTTTTGGGAAAATCTAACCTCTTCATATGACATTTTGTTAGCAGAGGTGGATTGGCCACCCCCATTCGTTCTCGCTGCACATGAAGGAGAGGAGGTAATCCTTCCAAGCTTTTCAAGGCATGTCCCAAAAGACAAAGCTGAAGCACTTGCAGCTGAGTGGGCTGTGTACCTGGCTCCAGCGTTATACCGCAACCATGTGGGATGGGATGTAGAATCACCTCCCCATGCAATACCTTTGCGGTCACTACCGCAGCCACAACCCCAATATCCCATCAAACGGCAGGCAAAAGGCCCCGTCTCCGAAATTCTGACACAGTTGGAATATCAGGGAGTAATCGAACCATGCGTATCACCTATGAACAATCCCCTATTCGTGGTTTCTAAACCCGATGGATCGTACCGCTTAGTTTTGGATTACCGGCATTTAAATTCTCATTGTCGGAACTTTGCGGTGCAGAATACACACAGTTCTGCGCTTGTAGACAGTCTTGTTCGTAAGAAATATAAAACGACACTTGACCTTTCAAACGGTTTCTACACGCACAACCTAGCCCCGGAGAGTGGTCAATGGACCGCATTCACATCCGGTGGTAAATTATTCCAGTTCCGGCGTTTACCCATGGGCTACAAAAATAGTCCGGGTGTATTCGCCGCCCGTGTTGTCTCTTTGCTAGACAGCATAGACCAAGATGCATGTTCGTACGTTGATGACATTTATCTAACGGACGACGAATTATTTCCGCATCTGTCCCGTGTGGACCGCATTATTCTTGAATTTGCGGAGCAGGGTTACAAATTTAACTTTGCTAAGTCACACATTGCTGAATTTACCGTTCTGTTCTTGGGCTATGAGCTCAACAACGAAGGTAAGGGCTTAGCCCCCATTTCTTGGAAAAATGTGCACATTTGTGCCCCCAAATACTCTGAAGAAACTTCAGTCTTTGCTGGGTTTCCTGAATTTCGGGCGTACTTACATTCCCGAATATGCCCAGCGTATCAAGCCTTTGTATGCTTTGATACAACCTACTTATTCAAGGTCTTGCTGGCTGCCTGAGCATACCTTGATTCTGCAGTCTTTGCAGACAGACCTATTGGAGTCTAAATATCTTTTGACTCGTGATAACCACACAAACCTGGTGATTAGAATAATTCCGGGGGCGGTGGGATTCACGTACTTAACCTTTAATGAAGGTGATACAGTACCCATCGCATACAAGTCGCATCTGTACACTTCCGCTGAATTACGCTTTACATCTGTCGAAAAAGTTCTAACTGCAGTGCAAATGGCGATTCTAAAAGAACGCGCACTGGCACAGGGAAAGCGAATTCTGGTGGTAACACCCTGTCCTGCCCTAGAGGCAGTGACAAAGGCAAGCGTACCGAACTCAAAAGCAATGCATCCCCGTTGGATACAATGGGCTACATCCTTGACGTCATCAGACGTCGCTTTTATTTTCGATTCTTCTCTTCAGACTCAGGAGTTCTTACAGTATGAATTCGTTCATCCTCCTCCTCTGTTTATATTGCCGCTTGAGGATTACAAATGTGTGATCTACACAGATGGTTCGGCGCAACCGGCCACTGGGTCCAAGCACGCTTATTCAGCTGCATGTGCTATTGTTGCGGGTTCCTTTGTAAATGGAACGTTCAAATCCTCTGTAGTGCACACTCGCACACTTGGAGATAGTACCGCACAATTGGCCGAGCTGCATGCATTGCTACTTGCGCTTGAGTTCGCTTCTCAGGATGAGACAACTCTTATTGTATGTGATTCCTTCTACTGTGTACAATCTTACAATGACAATCTGTTTTTCTGGTCGAAAAATGACTACAAGGACGCAAAGGGAGCACAATTAAGCATAAAATGCTTTGGGTTCGAGTGGCAGAATTGCAACAACGTCTGCCTCTCACACAGGTGGTTCACACCTTAGGCCATCAGCGGGTGGGCGCACACGCTATTGGTAACGATCTGGCAGATGAAGCTGCCCGTTCAGCAGTAGTCACGTGTTCAGTAGCAGCGGTTACCAGGTCCATGTCTAAAATAGACTCTGTTATTCTAGCAGCTATTGCTGCCACCAAGGAAGGTGATAATTACCCTACCGGTTTCCCTTCCAAGTATTCTTACAAATTAAGTCCCGATCAGGTTCCTTATGTAACAATACCTGACGTTGGAGATCGGCTGATCCCCAACGCGGACCGCAGGAGTGCCTTGATATCGGCTGCACACGAAGGCATGGCTTCGGCTCATGCAGGTGTGTCAGCTACAGTTTCCATCTTGCAGCAGCGTTATTGGTGGCGTGGATTGTATAAAGACACCCGTGCTTTTGTGCTTTCTTGCGATGTTTGTCAACAGATTAAGCCTTCCACGGTAACACGCCCACCACAGACCCCGCTCTGCATTGCTAACAGACCCTTTGGGTGTGTTTACTTGGATCACTGCGGTCCATTCTCATCAGACACTGCCTATAAATACATCTTAGTAGCAGTGGACTCGTGCACACGGTTCCTCTGGGTCTGGCCACAACGTAGTGCTGACGCTCGAAATGTAATCAGGGATTTGCGTGTCTTTGTGGGAATTTTCGCATGCGGCACCTTCCATTCGGACCAAGGTCCAGCGTTTGCCTCTAGGGCTTACAAGGACGCAATGGCTTCGCTTGGGGTGCGGGTGAAATTTTCGTCTCCGTATAGGCCTGAGGGCAACTCTATCGTTGAACGAATGAACCGTGACTTAAAGCAATCCTTAACAGCTAGAGTTATAGGTACTGGCAGGAACTGGCTGGCCCATTTGTATACCGTTCAGCGTGCACTTAATAATCTCCCTAGAAGACCTCTGGGTGGGCGGACCCCATACGAAATGCTCTTTGGCATAAGAATGTTTGTGCCTGACCTTGAGGGTCCAGACATCGCGGCGCAATCCGCCAAGTTTGATGTAGATAACCATTCTGCTATGTTACAGGACTTACAAGAAGCCCGAGACAAACTTGCAACTACACATTCGCCTTCAGCCACAGATCCTGCGTTGCAGATTCCGGTAGCCGGCTGGCTTCCGAAAGTTGGAGAACTGGTTCGAGAAAAGGTTGAAAACAAAAAAGAATTCGGCCCCTCCTTTCGTGCACCGGTTCCAGTTCTGGGCTTGAAGGGGACACGTACAGTCATTTTACCACCGCTTCCTGGTCGCAAAGAGAACAGATACATCTCAGTTGAAAATGTCAAGCTACAGCGCCTGGCCGATCCTGAATAGTGTCACACCAGCGGTCTCTTGTCCTGCCATTTATCGGACATATGTTCATAGTCCATCTGCACGAACGATCGCTGATGCTGTAATTGAGATGGTTGATTTGCCTGAATCCTCTATTTTGCCTGAAACTATAATTGATCCCCTACTCACCACCAACATCGACGAGGACGAGTATACTTATCCTGCATCTGAATCGGTGGCACATCAACCAATAACGCCACTAAGCCCGACTCGTTATTCCTTTGATTCGGATTCCACCTCTTCAAAAGTCCCATCCAAGTTCAGTATTTTTGTATCCTGGTTTAGAGACAATTTTTGATTCCACCCTGGACATACCTCTGGTTGGTACTTTTCTTGATTTTTCTGTTCATGTCCATTGGCTTTGTCACAGTGTTTTTTCTACTAATCAATGGTCACTATTTACCTGAACGCTCTGCTGTGGACTATGTTTCTGGAACTTTGGCTCCTCATTCCTCGTCTCACATCATGAAGCGTGACCACACATTTGTGAACATTTCAGCTTTTCCAGTTGCTGATGGCATCGTATGGGATGCAGTGAACTATCAAATCCATGGTCCGACGGAAATTATTAATGTACCTAATGTCCTTCGTGTTTCAATGGGTGATGTAGTACAAAATAATATTCATTCTGATGATTGGGATGTGCATGCCGTTGAAGCATTGTTTGCCGATTTAAAATATTATGCATCTTTTAATGCTGAAGATCTATATATGAATTCCGCTAATTATGCCGATTTGTATTGTTACCAACATTGGGGTAATCATTTTCTTCATAAGCCCAGTGCCCTGCGAAGTTCTGTTAACTTCACCCAATGGGAACATTGTCCAAACCCCTTGCCAGGTAGCTCTCAAAATCTTCGGAATAAGTTTAATTATTTTACTGATTTTAATCGGTCGAACCCTTCATCCTATTATTTTAGACTAAATAACACATCAACTCAGAAAATTATGTTGACACACACCAAATTGCTTTATTCAGGTTCCTTTCTGAGTGCCCTAGCTGTGGGTGGTTATGAGTACTGGGACAATACAGTGGATTTAAAATCTATTTGGGGCTCCAAGCCATGGCAGGTACAGGGAACGGAGGCGTTGCATCGTGCTTGCCTCATCCCTACCCAAATTATGTTCCTGAATGCTTCCATCTATCAGACTACATGTTGGGGCTTAGCAACCACTAAACAATTGAATACGCCATCAATACCATCCCTGTCGAGTTTTCCAAATGAAAGCATACGATTCAATATGTCCATTGTGTCCCTGCAGGCAATGTTACAGAATAATTCGTTTAATGTTTCTAAGCTGGTTCAGTCACCCTGGTTAATATGGCCTATATCATCTAATGCATGTCAAAGGCGTTTTCACGATTCTGGTGCTAGCTACACACAGGATAGGCCTGATCCGAGATTTACTGATTCCCGTACTGTCACTACATATTCTGTTGGTAAATTATGCAAACAATGGCTGCAACATTCGTCCCTTGATTCTGTTAAACAACATTTGTCCCTCCTTTCAGGCAATATTGATCTGTCCGACTTTGTTTTGGGACCTCGTGGTCCCCGACCTAAGAGATTCATTTATGAAACATATAATGAGCTCTGGAAGCTATCACAAATGGAAGCTGCTTCCCGTCTTCGGGAAATAGATCAAGCAAATATGGAAAAAGTGCTCGCTGTTGTTGACAATAGTATTAATACCCTGTCTTCTCGCATTTACACTTTAGAGAATATTGTGTCCTCTGTTGTCGATATTGTACAGGATGATGTTTCTGTGTTATATCATGGTCAGAATCAATTGCGCTCAGTTATGCAGTTTGCATGGACTTTACAAACGCTTAAGTTAGGTAAAGTGCCTTGGCATTTTTTGAACACCTCTGCCTTGTTTCTACCTTTTAACTTAACTGACAAACAGCAATTTATGTCCATGAAAGATGCAACTTACACTCTATTACATATCGAAAAGATGGATCCTTTGCCGTTCTCTGTTGCAGAACTCGATTCTGCTGTATGGCTAGTCCATGGGGTTATAGCTTTACCATTTTCCCTGTTTGAATTTGACTCGTGCATGAAACATTATCCTGTGGGCCGTTACCGGCCATTGGGCAGTGCTTTCCTGCATGAACTCTGGTCCTTGCCTTTCATGTATAAATGCCTTCGGGACGGCAAGGAAGTCTTTCTCACGGGGGAGTACTGCGACTCGACTATAGGTCATTCGCTTATTTGTAAACACATTAAATTGCATGGCTCATGTAGCGTTTCTTCTCCTAATCTTGCTTGTGTGCTGAAAGGTATTCCTGCTCCTGTTATTTCACCTACTTTCACACTCCTTTCCAATGGTAGTTATTTACTTTTAAATAACGAAAACTGTTGTGGCCTGCAGGCTGGCATTCCTTACATTGTAACAGTTTCGCACAGAGTTGTCTGCTGCAAAAATGTGCTTTATCCTCCCCCTCATGACAAGGTTGATATCTCTATTTGGCCTTCCATCCCTACCATGGAAGCAGATTTCAATAGACTGAGCAGAATAAAGGCACTATTATTAAACGAGGAAGTTATGCTCACGTCCGCCCGGGAGACATTCATTCTCCAGGTGGCGAGTACCCACAGTGAAATACAGGCCCTTTTAAACACTAATCTCCCCCAACATTTTGGGGAGTTAATACATCGTATTTTTAACGCATCTAACACTGAAGGCCTAGTACACTTTTTTAAGGTCGTTGGGTCGGGCTTGGTGTCCTCCTTCCAAACTATTTTTGGTGTCATCCCGGCTTTCATACATTCTATATTTTCCAGTGTCTTTGGCGGTTTCCCATTGATCCTCGCTTTAGCGGCTGGTGTCTTGCTCTTAATTTGCTTTCTGCGCAATGGCTGCTCCCCGATGGGACCTGCTCGATCCAGAACGCCTCCAGCTGCTCCGTGAACGCCTTTTGGCCGGTTTTGGTGTCTTGCCATTGGCGACACTGAGTGTGTCATATACTCTTTCATTTCGCTTTGCGTATTTCACTTGCGTGCAACCCGTGATGACTTGTGTCCGCTGTCCTTTCACCTGGACTCTGGATTATTGCCTCTCCAATTCGTCATTGTCTGTTCCGGATTTTGTTCAGTTGATGGGTCCCTTAGAGGCCCATGAGCAGGACTGTTCCGTCGCTGGCTGTATGGCGCGTGCGGCTGCACTGGGGATTTTGGCGCAATGGGATATCTGGGCAGCTGCCCAGGATCTCCTACAACGAAGCTGTTTTAATTATCACGCAAGCTGTCCCGCATTGCTTATGGATGCTCCCTTTGCTGAGGAGCATTCCTGCTCTTTTGAACTCATGGATTGGATGGCATCTATGTTTTTTGACGGTTCCAATGATGAACTCTTGGAGGGTATGGCTTTTTTCTGTACTTTCACTTTCATGGATTGACCTGCCCTTCGCCGTTTGGGCGCTCCCTGTGCTCCAACGGCTCTGTTTTTCCTCTGTCCTGGCCGCTGGACTGACCAGGGGAGGGTGTCTTGTGGATTGTTACCTGCCTTGTTATGTTGGCCTAGGCCTGGCTGCCATGCTGCTCTTCTTTGCGCACGTTACACTGAGCCGGGCCTCCCTCGCCCTTTGCTCGTGCCAAGTTCTTTTGCACTGTCTGCATTTTCTGTTGTTCACCTTTTTGGGCTCAGTCTGCACAAACATGTACAAGGTCGCATAACAATGTATTTTGGTTCTTCCTGATATGGCCAGTCTCGCGCACCCAGACATAACATTAGGTGCAATTGCCATGAAGAATTTGGTATGCTTTTAATACTGTGGTTTACTAGCGCTTAACACACTTGGAGAAATCCCTTTCAGTGAGAAGAGCTATGATGTCCTGCTGATGTAATTCTGCATCTAGAGACTGAGGTATGGGGGTTCGCTAGTCAAAGCCCAGAGGTCTTCTCTTATTAAAATAAACTATCTTACTGCAAGGGGAGGGTGGTAATGTTATATATACGTTTATCCACTGAGCTCTGAGATGCTTTCCCCGTTTGTATTCTATGGAATTGTAACCATGCTGTTTATATTAGTCATATGCATTATGCTATTAGTGCTGACACGTGTACTGTACATTAGAGCACGTAAGTTGGAATAAACATTTTAACCTATTCAGTGTCTCTTCCTACGCACCTTGTGGACATGTACGAGTGAGTGGCGAAAGAGTGTTCTTGCTTCTGCGAGTCCTGGGATAAAGATACCGTGTTCTGGGTTGTCCAAACATTAGTACTTGGGTGCTAATGGGATGCTAAGCTAGTTGGGTTGGGGTTTTTGGGTGCTACGGTATATGGTGGCAAACCACTGTATTCCGGGGTCCCATTTTCCTGTGCATAGCTCTGTGTATGTGCAGAAACCTTATGACAATATACATACAACTTAGGACACAGTTACATCATATCGAGGCATACCAGTACACATGGTTATTAATACTGAAAGACATGAATCAGGTATTTAAGGGACTCCGTTTGTACAGTTACATCCATTGAAACAATCGTGACCCACGTAGTTTTACCATTCCATTTTGCGGACAAGAGTCTTATGTGAGTTCCGACTCTTACTCAGTGGCCCAGCTGGTGGAACCCTCCCACAATCTGTGGACTCCCCACACTTCTATGTTCCTACCTTCTGTGACATTGCCTCATTAACAGTAATCTGTGGGTCTGGGTTTGCACCAGCAGTTTTACTTAAGAGATAGGTTTGGTATGGTACCCAGCAGTTCCTGGGACGGCTTCTGGGTGGGAGCAGCTCATTATATATATCGGCCTGTGTGTTGCAATACAACATATCAGCATGCCATTCTTTAATAAGCGGTAGCGGGCCACCCATTCAGCGAATTGCCACTCAGCGTTTAGCCAGGAGAAGTCCGATGGCTAGTAAAGGACGCACTGTCTTATCTCGAACACCAAAAGACCGTCACTCACGCCCTGGTCACCAGCAGACTCGACTACGGCAACGCACTCTACGCCGGAATAAACAAAAACCTCACCCGCAAGCTACAGAACATCCAGAACGCCGCCGCAAGACTGGTCCTCAACCTGCCAAAACACTGCCACATCTCCCAGCTCCTGCGCACCCTCCACTGGCTCCCTGTCGAGGCGAGAATCACCTTCAAGATGCTCACCCACGCACACAAGGCCCTCCACGGCACCGGACCAGCATACCTGAACAGCCGACTCAAATTCCACGCACCCCAAAGGACCCTACGATCAGCCCAGCTCTCCTACGCCGTGGTCCCCCGCACCAGAAAGACCAGATCGGGAGGCCGCTCCTTCTCCTTCCTCGCGGCCAAAGCATGGAACGCCCTTCCGCTCCACCTCAGACAGACAACATCGCTCCCCATCTTCGCAAGAAACCTCAAAACCTGGCTCTTCGACAGACCCCCTCCTTGATGGATGGAACCTGCACCTCCCCCCCCCCCAACCCTAGCGCCTTGAGACCCTTACGGGTGAGTAGTCGCGCTTTAACAAACCCCTGATTGATTGATTGATTGATTGATCCCACCCTAGCAGTGCCATCTTTGGGTCTGGCTCTAGATCTGCACTAATAATGGTTCCGAACTCCTGAAACACTTTGCCCCAGAATAGCTGAATCCCGGGGCATTGCAGAGCTAGGTGCCAGAATCCCGCTTCTTCCACACCACATCTTTGGCAGCGGGAGTTCTCTACTAACCCACAGCGAAACTGGCGCTCAGGGGTGCAGTAAGCCCTATGTAAGAATTTAAAGTGGATAAGTCTGTGTCTCCCATTAAGAGAGACCGACCGGGTGCGGGAACAGCAATACTGCCACTCTTTGTCACTTAGTGGAGTGCCCAAATCTCGCTGCCAATCCAGTCTAACTCTGAGAACTTCAGATCGACGAGTTTCCTGCATACTAGTGTAAAATTTAGTGATCAGTTTAAGGGGTTCTTCGACCTTGATAAGGGTGGTGAATGCCCCCATAGCCTGCGGTTCCAGCAAATCTTCGCCCAGCAGGGCGCGCCACGTATGTCTGTCCCTGAAGACATGAAACAATGCTGTGCCTACTGGCTGCATACCCGGCCGCTGCAAAGCCTCCCAAGTAACTAGTGTACCATCCTTGAAGAAGTCTCCCATTATATTAATACCTATAGTTTGTAGTGCCTGCCTTGCCCCCACATCTTGACCCAGCAGGAACCATACACACCAATGAAGAGGCATCTCTGGAGAGTACAGGAAAGCCCCTGCCTGCATGTGTAATAGTGTCTGCCAGGCCTGTGCAGTGACCGCTAGGGAATCAAAGACGCGCAGTCGCCTGGAAGCCGAATGGATAAGTGTCTGGGGTAGCGAGCGCGGTTCCGCTGCATTCCTTTCCAAATATAAAAAGGGTGTATCCTGTGGGCCATGTATCAAGTAATGGGCGAAAGTACTGTTTGCAGATCTGTAATACTTCTCTAAATCTGGGGCCCCCAACCCACCTAACTCATAGGGCAAAGTGAGGGAATCCCACCGTATTCGAGGCTGTTTACCGGCCCAGGCGAGCCATATCAACTCTGTACGCCAGTATTTGAATAGGTGTTTTGGTAGGAGAATAGATATATTTTGGAACAAGAAGAGGAATCTTGGAAGAATCACAATTTTCATAATAGCGATTCTCCCCATTAATGAGAGCGGAAGCCTAATCCACTTATCTACATCTTCCGTTAGCCGTTGGGTGGCCCTGCCGTAATTCTCCCGAATCACAAGCGCTGGGTCGGTATGAAATTGAATGCCTAAGTACCGCACAGCCTCAGTAGTCCAGCGCAGCCGAAACTCCATGGTCGGCTCTGCGGTGGCGGGAGTGAGGGGAAATATGATGGACTTATCCCAATTTATTCGTAGCCCTGAGTGGCCACCAAACTGGACCACCTCTCACAGTATGGGGGACAGGTTTACCTCCGGGTCATAAATGTATAGCAAAGTGTCATCCGCGTAGGTGGAAATATACAGTGTCTACTCTGGAAGCCCTAGCCCTCTATGTGTGTGATATTCGGGGATGGCGCAGGCCAAAGGTTCAGCAACTATCGCATACAACAGCGGGACAAAGGGCAACCTTGTCGTGTTCCCCGTGTAATATTGAATGACTGGGAAACATCATCCCCAATCCTCACTCTGTCAGTGGGCGATGTATAATACTGACACTAAGCAAAGAAATACATCCTGACCCCAATCCTGCGCAGTACCGCAAACATGAAGCCCCAGTCGACAGAGTCAAAAGCTTTCTCGGCATCGAGAAATACTGCCGCAGCTTTGACTTCTGGATTCAATCTCTGCACCACTCCAAACAAGGTTCTCAGATTTTGAGGAAATTACGACTAGGAACAAACCCAGCCTGTTCTGGTCGGATAATACCGGGCAACAATGGAGCCAGCCTGTTGGCCAAGATTTTGGCGTAGACCTTGGCATCCACATTAAGCAAAGACAAGGGCCTGTAGGAGGAGCAATTACTGGGTGACTTTCCCGGCTTAAACAGCGTGACAATAACAGCTTCGCGCATAGAGGGCGGCATGATTCCAGACTCCGCCATCTCTTCATAAAGCATTTTAAGATAAGGAATCAATACATCCTGGAATTCTTTATAGAAGGCCACCGAGAGTCCATCCGCCCCCGGGGCCTTCCCAGCTGCCATCCCATGCAATGCGTCACATATCTCATCGGACGTCAGAGGTGCCATCAGATGCTCTCTGTGTTCAGTGACTAGCCACGGCATTTTGATATATGACAGGTACTTCTCCAGGGCATCGCTGTCCGTTGGGATTTGGGAAGAGTACAGCGTCTGGTAATAAGAGCGAAAATGAGCTGCAATTTCCTCAGTGGTGCGCAGCGGACTCCCATTATCGTCCATCATGCCTACCATTTTATCTAATTCCCTCTTGGGCCTCAATATCCCTGCCAACCTGGCGCCTGGTCTCTCCCGCTCCCCTTAACTGCGTGCTGTGGCGTATTTCCCCATGTGCTTGAGTTCCTCATTAGCTGTATCTAGGAACTCCACCAATTTCTGCTTGAGGTTTGCAGTAGTTTGGGCAGCCCCCGCCCCGTTCAGATCTCGTTCCTTGTGTCCTATTTCCCGTTCTAGAGTTTCTAATCTGCCTCGAATAGAGCGCAGTACTCCCGCTTGCGTAGAAATCACCACTCTCCTAATATATACCTTAAATGTTTCCCAGACTGTGGCAAATGATTGTACCAAGTCTAGGTTATTGGTAAAGAAATCTTCTATCGCCGTTGTTGGCCCCGCTTTAAACACAGTGTCTAATAATGAGTAAGGTGGGAAACGCCATGTGTATGCAGGAATTTGTGGGGCGCTGAATCGTAATGCGAGTCGAACTGGGGAGTGGTCAGAATATGTTCGGGGAAGATGCGCGCAGGACATTACTCTGTTCTCCAATCCTCCGGACACTAATTAAAATTCTACACGGTTGCGAGTATCGTAGACAGAGGAATAATGTGTGTAACCCCTCTCTATAGGAGATCTATGTCTCCAGATGTCTATGAGGCCTTCTGTGTGCATTATGTCCTTTAATGCTACTGCGGCAGCCGCTGGGCGCCTGGGCGGGCCTTGGGATCTATCTATATTTGGGTCTAATATACAATTAAAATCGCCTCCCCACACCTGCGGGACACCCTTCCACTGCACCAGTTTGGCCGCCAGCGAATTATAAAATTGGGGATCATCATAATTCGGGCCATACACTCCCACCAAAAGGAATTTCAAATCACCCTTTTTGCAGAGGGCTACCGCAAACCTACCCTGTGGATCTCTGAGCAAGCCTGTCATCTCCACTCCCGCCTTTTTATCTATCCATATCAGGACCCCTCTAGATGGGAGGTTTAGTCTGCAGAATAGCATATCCCTTGTAATTTACAGTGTACCGCCCCACTGCGTTCCGTGGTGAGATCTCCTGCAGGATCGCAATAGTCACAGAGTGTCTCTTTAAGTAGTCACATACTCTTCGAACCTTCCTGCTATCATTTAGGCCACGAACGTTCCAAGTCATAAGCTGAAGACCCTGTTTTCTCTCACCCTCAGAGGCCATTCGGTGAGTATAACCACTGCAATGAGCGGACCCCTATACCTGCGGTATGCGCTGTGTAAAAATGTCGCAGCAATTCTTCATCATTGCATTCAATCTTACATATAAAACTAACCTTCCCTCCCACGCCACGAGAAACCACAACAGTCGCGGCTATCTGAATTCCTCCCCCCTCCCTCCCCGTTCCCTAGAAACAAAGAGACCCCAACGAAAACAATGCAAATAGTTTGATACACTTGGGGGCAGAAGTTGCCATCATTTCTGTCTCCCTACGCCACCCTAGCTACCCACCCATTCGCAAACACCCTAAGCAAATATCGCTGTGAGGGGCATCATGATATATTCTATGCATCTAGTGGAGTCGCACCTGTGTCAATCAATCAGCCATTGTACCCGAGAGAGTTTTTCGGATCCTCCCCCACCAATGCACTCAAACGCTACACATCTAATTAATGCCTACCACATCAGTGCCACATGGCGTGCTTGTTACCCTCATTGTCTCGTTTTTCTCCATGTGTTGTCCATCTCAGTACTGACCACTCAGTCACTCTTCTTGCTCTTGCTCGTCGTGAACGCTTGGGGAGTCCTCTGTGTGCGACCGAGAGGTGTTGGGCGAGCCCTGTCGTTCTTTATCTTTAATAAAGCGCAGCACAGCTTTAGGGTCAGTGAAGAAGTGCACTTTACCGTCCATTCTGACCCTTAATTTAGCAGGATAAAGCAGGCTGTACTCCAGGTTCAGGTCACGAAGTCTCTTTTTCGCTGGGATGAAGAGCCGTCGCGCTTCCTGCACTTGCATTGTGAAGTCGGGGAACAGAGATATTTCTGCACCCTCATGACGAAGAGTTCCCAGTTCACGTGCTTTTCGCAAGGCCGCATCTCGATCCCTATAGTTCAACAATCTAGCTATTATAGGCCGAGGGGCCGCCCCTGGAATCGGCCTAGGCGCCAAGGAGCGATGGGCTCGTTCTACGACAAGAATTTCGGAGAAAGTGTTCCGGCCAAGTAGTGTGACAAGCAACTTCTCTACATACTGCTCCATGTTGCCGATATTTGACGATTCAGCCACCCCCAAAATGCGGACGTTGTTCCGCCTGGATCTCGCTTCAAGATCCTCTGCTTTCGCCTGCAGCGCTCGCAGAATCTTGTCCCTTTCTTTGTCGGTCTCTGCGTCTGCTCGTACAACATCTTCCATGTCAGATATGCGCTGTTCCGCCGTGTCGAGCCTGTCCCCGTGCTTGTCCAGCCTTTCTGACATCCTGTCCATTCGGAACTATAATGCGTTAATTTTGCTGTCTATTTTTGAAAGACTTTGTTATATGGTGCGGAATGCTTGCTTCACATCTATATCTGCCCCCGCTTCCTGATCGTCCGAAGTGGCATCCTGCTCGGTGGGCGTGGGATCACTCGACCTAGGGGTTTTAGGTAAATCAAAGTGCAATTTAGACTGGAGCTTGCCGGTTTTGCCCATGATGAAGGGATTTGCGCAACTAGGGCGCACCTTGCAGGGAACCTCACTGACCCGAAGCAATGCTTTCCGGGGGCCCAATATTGCCGGTTTTCGAGGATTGTGTTGGGCCTCAGGGTCGTCCCCTGCTGTCGCACTTCAACTAACGCAGCTCACCTTCCGTTTCCTACAGTGGGAGCAGTAGATATCCTCACACCGCTCTCTGGCAACCTCACTGCGGCTCTATCCCACGCTCGAAAGAGTCACCACATATAGGCCTGTGCAGGACTGTCCAGCTTTCACACCACTGTACCACTTGACCGTTCTCTCCGGGCTCTCCGGTACCCGACGTGTACTCTGCTTCAGCTTCCGTGTTCCCAGGAGTCCTGTCTGGCTGCCTCAGGCAACTCGTTCACCCCTGCGCGAGCCAGTGCCAGCCCGGCTCTCGGCCCAATGCGCACCGCGGGTCTGCCACTGCTTCACTCTTCTCTGTTCCGGGCCCTCACGTCGGTGCAGGATTGTCGGTGTATCCGCCCCCCAGGGAAACTGCGACCCACGGGCGCGGAGCTGCTGCTGAATGGCGGGTGCCCTCCGTTGTGTGCTCCCGCTCACTGTACAAGCGGATGCCTCCGGGAGAGCTCCCAGCCCGTACTCTGTCACTTCCACCACCCTATGGCTCCGGGCACTTCACTCGCTGCGTTTCCTCGCTCGCCGTTGTTGCGTCGGGCTTATCGCAAATGTCACTCACGAAGCTCGCGTAACCCCAACAAGGGGACACACTCCCAGCCTTCTCGCTTCAAGTTGAGGCGTAATTGCTGGCTGCGTAGTTGGAGGGCCTCGCGATCCTCTGTGGCCGATGTGCGTCACTGCTGAAAAATTCCCGTTTGACCACACCAATTTGAAAACCGATGGGTGCGTTAAGTAGCGCTTAACGACGGTGAGACGGCGACCCCTCTCAGCAGCGTTGCAATCAGGATTTATGCTCGGATTTTGCCGGATTGATGGTGGCGATTGGGAGAGCTACCCTAACTCGTGGCCAACTTGGAGTCAGGCAAGCTCCGCCCCCCCAAAGGATATTTTTTATATAACCTTATGTGGAGTTTCTTTTGTGTTGTGCCTAGTGTATCACTGCTGTGTGAGTGTGTTGCGCAAACGATGTATACATTGCTTCTGGGATAAGCCTGACTGCTCTGCCATGCTACTAAGGGGGTGAGCAGGGGTCATCTATGGGGTGTAACTCCCTTGCCCTAACTAGAGTGGTGGGTTCTGCCTGGCTTGGGTGCATACCCTAGCCAACCAGAAACCCCATTTCTAACAAAGCTGTTATTGCATTATTTTATACACACTTAAATGACTGTGAAAACACAAAACACTTGGGCTTTTAATTTTTTTTAGCAACCTCTTTGACCCTGCCAGCACACTCGCTGCCCCCTGCCCCCATGGCACTCTGATAACAGTTCTCACTTTCACTTCAAGGGCTCAGAGTAAATGAAGACAGCCTGGGAACACAGCAAATAAACATCGCTGCACTTCCAGGCCATCTTCATTTACATGTACTTGCAGAGGCATTTGCGCCCCCCTGGGAACCCATCCACGCCCCCCCACAGGGGCGCGCCCCACAGTTTGAAGACCTCTGGTGTAGGGTGATCACAAGTCCCGGATTTTTCTGGACAGTACCAGTTATCAGAGGAGTGCCCAAACCGCTTTTCTCGATTTTCAGATTTATGCCCCGGTTTTTGAGACCAAGCCAATTCATCCTTCAGAGCAGAATTGAAAGGTATGCTCTTGTTTCCATAGGCGTTTCTAGATTCTGAAACAATTTAAGTAATTTATCTTTTTAGGTCTCGCCTAGCGATGCAGCGCAAAGCGCTGTCGCTAGCGAGATCTATTGTTGTCGACTTTAGTTGGAAGGGGGACAGGAGATGTGCACGCGTATGGCAAGACAGGAGATGTGCACGCGTACGGCTCGCGGCGTTCTCACAACTCCTGCTCGCACCATACGCGTGCACATCTCACGTCGCCCGGACAGGCCTTGTGCACGCTCACGGCGTCTTTCAGACAGCCGATGTGCACGCTAAAATTGCCCCCATGATGGAGCGGCCCGCTGTCTGGCGGGTCCGCTAAGCGAATGGGCGCCGGCAATGCACCCAGCCAAGCCCTCACTCACCAGCTGGTTCAGGACTCTCCGGCGTCTCTCCTCGGTGTGCAGGTTCCCTGGCCGTCTCCTCGGCACGCCGCGGGGCTCTCCTCACCACTCGGGAGCCCCGTCTTGCCTCTGGTGCCATGCAGTCTGCCTCGCTCTTCGCCCGGTCCCTCTGATGGGGCCGGGACTTCAGCATGGAGCCTGCAGGGTTCCGGACGTCCTCTCCGGCGGTTCCTTCCTGTTTCTTTGGCAGGCCCCGCCCACGTCCCAACGAAGGCTGCCTGACTTCCGGTTTCGCCGCCATCTGCACCGGAGTTCAGCTTGTTTAGATATAGTGGCTTCAAGAAAGAGCTCCTGGGGGCATCAGAAGAAGGACAATAGCACAGCACTCTAATGTATAAATTGAAATATTTCCAAATGCTAAAGGAAAAAAATATATATATATTAAAATGTAAAGAGTTGTTATATTCTTACATGACATTTATTGTGTGATTTACATACCAGATCTTGTGAGGGCTTGGTTTGTGCTTTGCCCCTTAGGGCAAAGCCAATTCTCAGTCTCGGCTCTGGCTTGGCTCCTTTTATGAATTTACTGTCTTGCAATGCACACCTCTACTCCGGCTACATAAACCATTGGACCCTTTTTTGATGATGTCAGAATTAAAGCGGCCCGACACCACTTTTGGTGGCACGTTGGCACTTAATGATTACCCTTAAACAGTAATCTGCAAAGGGCATGACTAGGGATGGAGGCAGCCTGAAGAGATTACTCGCCCTTAGAGCCCAGCTGAAGTTTCCTCATAACTGGAGAGCCGGTTTAAGCTGACTTGAATAAATAACACTATTTGAGAATACCACGCAGGAATGTGTGACTGAGAACGGGTCGGCTAAAATTATAACCCTGGTTATTCTTCCAGAATCTCGTAAAAATGAAACAAGTCCGGCACATGTCATTTGTTTTCTTCCTTCCTCGCCCCCACCTATTTGCGGCTGTTCCCCGGTCTTCACCTGAGGCGCACTGCACCGATCGTCCCGTTTACGTACTGTTTCTCTCAGGAGGAATGCGCGCGCCCCTTTCTCTCATGTCAGGTGAAGACCAGTGACAGCTGGAGGAGCACAGGAGTCCGCGGCTCCTGTTAATCTGTCAAAAACTGAAGCAGATGCCTTTGGCAAAGCTCTTTTAAATCAAAATAGAATCTTCAGCTCTTAGCCTGTCTTGGCAGCCCGGTAAACAGAGGGAGGTTGGCACGTAAACATGCATTGGCAATGTCAATAAGTTTGAAGCAAGAAAAACAACCATTTGCAATGCAATAGGTCTCGCATTTTAGAAACTCTGACCTATTGGTATTGTAAATGACAATGCCTTTTATTATTGCAGGTTTTTTAAACACATAAATAAAAGGCATTGTCACTTACAATGCCAATAGCTCAAAATCTTGCAATTGCGAGACCTATTGCATTGCAAATGCTTGTTTATTTGAGGCAGCATAGTAGGAGGTCAGGGGCATGCTGCCAGCAGAGCCAAGACAGAGCGGGTAACGGAGGAGGGCAGGGGGCATATGCTGGATGTCCTGCGCTAGCTAATGCTAGATAAATGTAGCCTTGTAAATGAAGAATTCAAGAGTTTAGAAAGGTTTTCACTGTTTGAAATATATATATATATATATATATATATATATCTATCTATCTATCTATCTATCTGTGTCTGGCCTGTACCGGCCTTTGTTTCTCAAAATCTGGTCCCCCTTAAGAGGCAGTAACCTCCCAGTACCATGTCATAGTGCAGTGTTTGCTCCATCTGACATGTCTGTGCATAACACAAACACATCTGAGAACAGTTCTTGAGGGCTAAACCCGCAAAGACAAAGAGTAGTAAAATGACACTTAACCCACTTCAGAGGAACTTGTGAATAAGAGTGGGCACGTTGTTTTCGAGCTCTGGTGTATCTTGTCCATTTTACAGCTAGTTATTGGATAAAGACTGCAGGCTGTTAGGCAGCCTCTGTTAGAATTTGGAGAGTAAGGATTGATTGGGAAGGAGTTATCAGTAACTTATTTAATGTTTTGAGTAACATTGGGATGTGAGCAAATGTATATGTAAGCCAAAATTGCGTTCCACGTCCCTTAGTTTGTTGATCAACCTATAACTTCACCCAGAAAAAACAGAAACTAAAGTAAATCTCTTTAGGTCTCACCTACAACAGCGCATGCACTAAATGCGCTCTCGCGTGCAAGAGATATTGTATACAACAAGGGACTTGCAGCCTGCCTGCCCATTGCTTAAGATTTGTTGGCTTCATAGTCATTTTTATTTGCTGCCTTCTAATTGGCCAGAGCTGGGTTGACTTCCTCTTCTTTTGACTGAAGCATGTGATTGCTTTTTTTATGTGATAAGAGTTTTTGTCAAATTACGTATTTGTTTTTCTTTTTCACGTATGGTGAGATTAACTCAGAATCACAGGGATGTTGTGCCGAGACCTGACAAGTACTGGCAAAGCCATTGTCTCTTGACTTTGAGACTGTTGGCTCTGCCATTACCTTTTGTTCATGCTGTACAGCATGGGCATTGCTGACTTGGGCATGGATTTGCAACCATGACTGTTGTGTAGCATTGCTAATAATAATAATAATAATATTAACAAGCATTGGAAATGCAATAGGTCTCGCATTTCCTTGAGTTAGAGCTATTGGCGTTGTAAATGACAACGTCTTTTACCTATGTGTTATGGAGTGTATGTATGTGGTGTATAGTGGAATTATGTGGTTTCATTGGAATTATGTGGCATGGTGTGCAGTGGAAATATGTGAATAGTAATTATGTGGTATTGAGTTACTTGAATTTTGTGGAGTGGGATTGTGTGTTATGGAGTGTAATTATGTGGAAGTGCATTTTCTGTTGTGGAGTGATATGTAGTGGAGTTTAGTTATGTGGTGTGCTGTTAATGTTTGTGCCATGATGTGGAATTTTGTGGTGTGCTGTGTAATTGTGTTGTTGAGTTGAATTATGTGGTTTGGTGTTGAAGTATGTGGTGTAGATTGGAAATGTGTGGAGTTGAATTGTGTGGCATGGAACTGTGTGGATAGCATTGCCTTTCTGCTGACTAAAAGAAAAATATGTCACCACACAAGAACTGCTACAGGAACCAGGCTGGTTGCTACTATTTTCCAATACCTCTATACTTGACTGATTATGAAGCAATTGGCAGTACAAGAAAAAGCTAGTATGACAGGTCAATGGGTGGGCTTTATTTGTGGGCATATTGGTCCTTTTTTTTACGGTTGATTTCCCCGATATCACCATTAACATTGCCAGCTGCAGGTATAAATGCACGGTCTCCCATACCTTGCAAAACACCTATAAAGAGAGTTTTTAAGTTCAAAACTACCCCCACATGGCCCACTTTTTTAGCTGATTGACTATTGAGGGCCTCTTTCCTTTTAGTGCCCAGGCCTATTTGCTGTGTCAGACCAACCCAGGCCATACCTGGAAAATACTGGACAAGCTGCATGACCCGGTCAGTCAACAGTGCACGCGGAACTGCCCCTTAGCTTGTGAAAGATTTATCTAGGCTGCTTGCATAGAGTAAATACTGTGTGCGCAGAAGTGCTAGGGAGACATGAACTGTGGCCCAGCTCTGAATTAGGCAATTTCAAAGGTTGTTTGCATGTATGGGGAGCTTAGAACGGCCACTCTAGACTTCTACAGCAATGCCATTAGTAGGGGCAGAACTGGCACTGCCAGTGCCCCGTCTTCAAACACTTATGAAGAGCAGAAGTTGGGTGATCTCTGCAACTGTTGCAAATGAGTGTTTGTATGATTTCAGCTTTACCCAGTCCTCGAGTATTAACAGAATAATGCCCTTACCTGATCCTTGCAGCAGCCCCCGCACGTCCTTCTTCTCGGGCAGGCCAGAATAGGCCAGGCCCCTGCACTCCAGGATGCTACGCAGCTTCTGGAAGCTGAGGGTGACCGGGTCCACCAGTTGCCCAGCCAGCACGCCCGTCTCGTACCAAGCTACGGCCTCCAGGAAGCGTGCCAGGGCGAAAAGCACCAAGAAATAAAGCAGCAGGAAGCAGAGCTTCAGCCACATCCTGCCGGTGGCCGGGGCCCTGGAGTGGGCTGGGGAACGGGGGCCGGTAGGGGGCTGAACTGAGACCTGCGGCAAAGAGTTCAGGTCTCCGGGGAGGCGCTCACTGAGCGCCGCCCCCGCTCACCATACCAGCGGAGGTTGTCACAGCGGCCCGAGCGCAGCTGTCAACAGCGCTGTCACTGTGGTCCGAGGGTACTGTCACTATGCTCTAGGGGAGTAGTCACTGTGCTGCTGGGAAGCAGTCACTCTCTCTCTCTTCTACGACTGCAAAAAAGCGACTCTGTGTCTCCGTGTTGTTGTCTGTACTCGGTGTTCGGGAAGAACAGAAGACTTGTCCTTCGTCTATGTTTACTCACGAGGACACAGTTGTTGCCTGGCAGAACCAGAAGGGGAATCGAAACCCGAACGCGGGAATCGAAACCAGTGGTGCGCGCGCACCACAGAGGAGCGGGGGGGCGAGGGAGCCTGTCTCTGTGACGCGCGCTGATGCGCGTCCTAGACACGGACGGGAATGGGCGGAGCAAAGGCAAGACATGCGCCCGCCTTTGCCCAATTGCGTGCCGTTTTTTTTTTTTAAAAACGCACGCTACAGCCAATGCAGGCTTTAGAAAGCTAACCACACGCACGAGCGTGTGGTTAGCTTTCTAAAGCCCATACAAGAGGTCTCGCGCTGCGCGAGCAGAGCTGCGCACTGCAACGCAAGGCGCGAGACCTAAAAAGGACTATGATGCAGCCAGAGCTAATGCACTTTAAAAAAATAAAAAGAGCATTAGCCTTGGCTGCGCCATAGCGCTTTTAAAATTAGTTTTAGCCACACTGCAAAGCATCTGCGCTGCTGGACAGCATATCTACAACACATTGCCAAAGCCAGTAGCAATCATGGGCGAGATCTAATGGCTTTGCCAATGCTTGTTTAACATTACAAATTTGTCAACCTCATTTCTACTGTGATTTCTACTTCTTAAGCATTGCAAAAAACCTCTGTTTAGCTGGGCTGTAACTTTAGCACTCAGGCTAGCCCGGGCAAGGGGAGGTTCAGGGGAGCAATTAATGCACTCTTCCTAGTTTGGAATTTTACTGTTACTCTTTTCATCAGTTTTCTTCTTCTCCCAGAAAAGACATGATCCCTATGTTCTCTCCTTACTCAGACCCCTTCTCACTCAAGCGAATATTTAACTTGCAATCCTATATATGCTTGTAATGTTAAAGTGACCCTTCAAATGTAGTTCTTATTTTTTAGACTGTGCAGAGCAGATAATCCACAAATGGTTGTGAATAGCCAAGATAGATGTCAAACAATGTGTGACTCTTCGTTCACTTCCTGTAGGTGGCATCGCTGGAGGCATTGAAATCTGCATCACCTTTCCTACCGAGTACGTGAAAACACAGTTGCAGCTAGATGAAAGATCAAACCCGCCTCGGTACAGGGGCATTGGTGAGAATATTTATTTTCGTACATTAAAATGTTAATAAATCCTACATTATGTTGTCTCCCATATATCTTGTGAAGGCACTGACTCCGAAGAATACTAATAACGTGTTTCCGATCTCGAGGAAATGACGTGGTAGGGCTGTGGCTATCCCAACCATGTCAATATCTGTTCCATGACCTCATTTCAAGGTTAATTGTGGTGCGTTTCCGACCACGTGGTGGTCTCGTCTTGCTCGAACTGTCTTCTGACTGGTGGAATTCGTTTGTACATTTCTGATGGGATTTCTCCATCCTCTGTACTGCATCCTCTGTACTGCTTTATGCTTACGTTTTTTACTGTCATTCATCAATGTTTCTCCAATGCGTTCAGGACCCCCCTCACTACAAGGGGGCTGTTAAAAGGCAAGGTGCTTACCACGCAGGATAAATGCCGATCCCCTGCGGTGCAGCATTTAATGGGTTTAGTAAATGTCTCCTATTCGGGGTTTTCCCTTGAAAAATAGGGAGTTTTCTTACGAAATTGGGGTGATATACCATTTGTTTTGCGGTCATTGGTTTTTCCTTCTTTTCCTTATGGGCATTTCATCAGAGATCATCTAATTGTTTGTCATTTCATTGTACCGAATATAGTGAATGATATATAAGAAATACTAGATGCATTTTTTTAGAACAAAGTTGGGGTAGGGGTAAGAGGATAAGCATGTAAGGAGGAAAGGCTGTAATAGGCTTTGGGGTAAAAGGTTTAAGGATAAGGGGGGAAGGATAAAGAGCTATGCGGTAAAAGTAATGACGGAGTGCAAGGGGCTTGGGTGTAAAGGTAAGGGGTTAAGTGTAAGGATTTAGGCATAGGGGTTAAGGGTTTGGGGTAAGGAGTTACGTGCAAAGGGACATAGGGTGAGAGATTTGGGGTATAAAGTTAGGTGATAAATATAAGGGGTTATAGGTAAGGTTAGGAAGTTAAAGGTAAGGATTTAAGGGTAAGAGGATAATGGGTAAGAATTTAAGGATATAAAAGTAAAGTGGTAAAGGGATATAGGGTTAAGGGTAAAGGGCAGGGATTACTTGTGTAAATTCAAGGGGCAAAGTTAAGGAGTTAAAGTAAGGGGTCAAGGGGTTAGTGTAAGAGGTTAACGGTAAGGTTATGGATAAGATTAAGGGTGCTGGAAAGGGGTTAATGGTAAGGAGCATGGGTACAAGGGCAGGTGTAAAGGTAAGGGGTTAGAGGTAGGGTTATGGGTTAGGGAGTATGAATAAGGGTATTTTTCTTTTTATATATAATATTAAGGAATCAATTATAAGTCATGAGATAAATGTACAAATAACGAGATAGTGACAATGATATATATATGTGTATATATATATATATATATATATATATACAAAAGATTCAAAACCTCCCGCAACCTCCAAATGGCGATGAGGGAGAGACGGACCACAAGGTATCAGGCAAGATGTTTTTATTGCGACCTTCTCCTCACAAAACGATGACGCGTTTCGGGCTCAGACAGCCCTTGATATATATATATATTAGTAGAACAAATAAATGTCGCACTCCAAAGCTGTTCATTTCAGAGTTTTATTAAACACCACTACCACCAACGCGTTTCATCAAAAGGGCTTGTTCACTGTTGGGGAAGTCTGTCTCCCATTGCACTTTATACAGTTTTCCACTTCTGCCAATAATGAGGCATTGTGGGACATGTAGTTTTCAATGTATGTCAAAATGTACAATTATTTACAAATATTTAAAATGCATGGTTAATAAAACCCTGAAACGAACAGCTTTGGAGTGGGACATTTATTTGTTCTACTAATATACTGCTGGGCTGGATTCCGCCCTTCTTCATGTCTGCACCGGATGGGAGAGCGCGCTGTCTAAAGGAGTCAAATTGCTAATCAAAATATTTCCTGATGACAGCAGCGCCCGGTTCCAGCTAAACGAACTGATTTAAGCCCTGAACCTGACATGTAAGACGAGGATGAAAGAGGAGCAAAATTCATCCTACGGAGTATAAAACACGAACTGCTTTCGTCTATAATTACTCTGAAATTACGGAGAACTTTGACTTTTCAAACCGGCAGAAACACAAGTGTGTGAACATCCTGCTCGGCAACGAGAAACGTCAACCCTGCCAGGAGCCGATTACCTTTTGGAGGAAGCGGGGTCGGAGAACACCACTTAATCGTGAGTAAACGTAGGGAAAAGCAGGCGGGTGAGCGCCTAGCACGATAACCGGAACTAAGCGTGAATTGTGTCATAATACTAAATGGGACATGTATATTGCGCAGTAGCGAGTGAAAAGACAAAGTAACATTGTGTCAGGCGTCAGTAACGTGATTGGAAGTCAGACACGGCAACCGACAGCAGCGGCATGCGGAGTCAATCAAACGAATTGTTTTTCTCAAGTGTGTACTAGCCGCCTGAGCTACAGGGAATAAAACATAACCAAGCGATAAACTACCAGGGGATTATGTCTTTGCAACAGTGCTAAAAATATAATAAACAAAAACAAATCTAATTAATTGTTAAGTGACCGTGGAGACGGAAGACTTCAGAACATCCCAGTGTAGGAAAGGAGGCTCGATGACAAGGTAACAAGCGGCAGTCTGTTATTCAATTGACTTGAGCCCAGAGTCTTCACGAGTAAATATGCGGAAAACCAACTAATAACATCAAAGAAGTACATCGAAGCGCAAAAAGGGAAACTATCAAACCTCATGCCCACACTCTAAACGGAGAGCGCTTATACACAGACATAAATGTCACCGCGTAAAATTGTGAAAGCTTCATGCAACTGATATAAACGCAAGTATAGCCAGAGTGCCCAAGTTCAGGAAAGCATTAATGATCTGGAGCCGTTAAGATCATACACGGCACACAAAAACATAGAACTAGAAGTGTCATCGCAGTAAAAGAGGTTTAATTTGTGCTCTTAAAATCCTCTTTCGTAAACCTTGATCGCATCTCATTTCAACAAGGAAATACACAAGCGCCAATATCGGCGAAGAACATCATAAATCGAGGACCCAAATCCAAAAACAGGAAGCGCCCGCATGAACACTCTGATCAAGAAAACTTTTCATCAAAGATAATTACACTGACACTAGACTGCTAAACATTGCAATCAGTGATAGCGGCCACAGTGGAAACAGACAAAGAAACGCATAAGTCAAACAAGTGGGCCTCAGCGCAGAAGGGCGCCAAAGGATTTCAGCCCATACAAATTATCGAAAACAGAAACAAAGGGAAATGCTCGAGCGCAAGCCTAAGTGATAGCACCAAAGAAATCAATAGCAGAATAAATATATACTAACAAGTACAAAACACTAAAAAATTAAGTGGCACAAGCCAGAACCAAGTGAACAAAGAAATCAATAATATTTAAATTAGGTCGCAGATACGAATTAAAGGAGGAATCAGTCAAAGGAAACCAAATAATATCATAACGAAAAGAACAGCGACTGTCAGGAATACCAAACCCTCTGGGTCCAAGTACAAAAAGCAGATCAAACAAGAAGCACTTACAATAAAAACCAGGAAATCCACACAATAAAACCAGTAAACCTATAAAATGGAGGCAAGGGCAGCAAAACGGCTGCAGAAAGCGGAAACAATGTTCACTTGGGACAGTAGAACCAGTAGGCCAAACCAAATAACGGTAAACAAAACAAGTGACAAGGAAACCAATGTCAAAAATCTATTCACACAACTAGACCGCCAGCAAAGAAAAGAAATATCAAAGAGCTGGGAAGTCATAACAATGGAAAAATTTATGGAATTAGATAGAGTTCCACGAGGCTTATGAATTTTTACCCTCCCAAACCATCCAGATACAAGACCTGAAATGCTTGAAGAATGGGGTAGGAACAATATGCAGTGTTCAAAGAATATGATGTTAATCATAGCCAAATACTCAAAACAGGACATAGATGAGATTCACAAAACCGTCAGTGCATTAGAGTCTCGAATACAATCTCTAAAGATAGAAGAGGAAGCCTCAAAGTTAAGGAAAGAAATGGAAGAACGACTAGACCAATATGAAAAAGAGATTGAAGATAGGAAACATCGGAAATTTTTAAGAGATGAAAGGGATTACAAAGTGGGCACAATCCTGACTTTCGCAAAACGTTTTGATGTCTTAAAATAACAAATGAAGAACCAAATAGCTCCTACAACGGAATCAGACAACACAGTAAGTGAATCAGACACGGATGTCAGTGAAGGAGAACAAGGCACCTCTAGAATTCTAAATAACCACGAGCCAAGTTCTCGATCAATTGGAAATTGACACCTGTGGACATCCCAACTTTAACTTGAGAGGCAAATCAAAGTTCTGTCCAAATTTACCTCCAGGGTACAGTATTGACACTTACCATGACTTGGTGATCTCAGATTTGGAAAAATTAAATAATGTCAAACCAAACAAAAAAGAAAACTTAACAAAAGGCGAACGGAAAGCCTTAAAGGAACTAATGGACTGTGACTTAATTACGATAAAACCAGCCGATAAAGGGGGCAATGTTGTTATCATGGAAAAAACTCAATATATCAAAGAGGCAAAAAGACAGTTAAATGATGAAAGCAAATACATCAAACTAAACAAGAATCCAATCAACGATCTAACAATCAGTTACAAACAAAAAATAGCCTGGAGAGATAAATGCATCATCAATGATGATGAAGCCAGCTACTTAACCAATGACAGCCCAATAATTCCAACAATATATTTCCTTCCCAAAATTCACAAAACATTGGTAAATCCGCCCTGCAGACCGATCATTTCAAGCTGTGGCTCACTTTATGTAAACCTATCAATATACATTGATAAGACATTGGCTCCCATGGTAACAACTCTCAACTCCTATATAAAAGACACAGGGGACTTCCTAAAACATCTGGCCAACATCACATGGCAGAGGGGACTGCTGCTGGTCATAACTCAATGTAATTTCTTTATATACATCTATAAGTCATGAAATAGGATTGAAAGCAATTAAATATTTCCTATCACAACGGAATGTCCAATATTTGGAACAATCAGCAACCATAATGGAAATGACAGAGCTCTGCTTATGCAATAACATCTTCTTGTTTGACAAACAAATGTATCTACAAACCTGCGGAACCGCCATGGGGGTTTCATTTCCCCCGAGCTATGCAAACCTCACCATGGGATGGTGGGAGAAGACAATAGCTTGGGGAGAAGGCAATGAACAATACATGGATAAGATCCACCTTTGGTTGAGGTTTATAGATGACCTGTTTATAATCTGGAATGGTACGATCACGGAATTCCAGGAATACTTTTCCAAACTGAACAACAACGATGTGAGACTATCGTTCACATGTAACACCAATGACAAGGAAATACAATTCCTTGACCTCACGGTCTACATCGAGAACGATGAGATAAAAACAACCACATACAGGAAACCAACCGCCACGAACAGCATCGTACATGGAACTAGCTTTCACCCACGCGCCTTACTGAAGAGCATCCCATATGGCGAGTTCTTGAGGATGCGGAGAAATTGCACTGATGATAATGTCTTCAAAGAAAAAGCCATGGAAACATCAGACAAGTTCAAACATAGAGGATATCGAAAACTTGACATTGAGAAGGGCAAAAGAAAAACTGAAAATCTAACACAACTGGAAACCCTGACAAACAAAAAGAAAAGAGATGACGACCACAAGAAAGTAAGATTCATAATGTCATATAACAAAGAGCATAAGGAGATAAGAAAAATAATGAACAAATATTGGAACATAATAAGGAAAGACCCAGACATTGGCACAAGCTTGAGTGACAATGTAGAAATATCCTTTAGAAAAGCTCCATCACTGAAAGATAAACTAACAAAAAGTCACTTCACAAGAGGACAAAAAGAAACATGGCTATCAAACCGCCTAAAGGGATTTACCAAATGCGACAAATGCAAAGCCTGTCAAATTGGCAAAAATATGAAACAACTAATGGACTTCCGCAAGAAACCATTCACAATAATGCACAGAATCACGTGCGAAACGACTTATGTGGTGTACATGATTACATGTGACTGTGGAAAACAGTATATTGGAAGTACCATCTGCCCCCTGAGAAAAAGGATACTAGAACACATCAGGGCAGTATCCAATGGCGACACCAACTATGCCATGACGAAACATTTTGAATCTCACGAGAATTTCACTTGGATGAATATGAGATACTACGGAATAGCTCACGTCCCAACCCATGACCAGGGAGGAGATAGAACACTACAACTGAGAAGACTGGAATCCAAATTGATCATCAAATTTAGAACTAAACAACCGCATGGCCTCAACGTGGAAGAAGACCTCCATGTACACTTGTAAGGACCAAAAAAGCAACAAGTATGGGAAACTGTCAAGTCAAACCATCTCCAAAAGAAGAATAAAAAAGACAAATACAACAACAAAACAGATTCAGCTTGGGTATCAACCACGCCACCGAGGCGGAAACAACACAGGCTAAAAATGAAATTAAGCCACTTAGGCGAGAATTGACTTACCGGTAAACTGCCAAGACTGTGATAATACGACATCATTGAACTATTCAATTGGTGAATCAGCGTGCAAGTGTCAAATCACAGAATACCTGCAGCAACAATGAAATTAAGCCACTTAGGCGACAAGAAAGACTCATAACATTATGAACACTATGGTAGACAACATCATTGAACCCTTAGTATGTTTGTCTAGGGAAGAACTAAATTACCAGTAATGACACGAAGTCATCTTAAATCCACAGGCATTTCTAAACAATAATCTGGAAATAAGCCTATGTAAAATCCAAGCTGAAAACATATAAGGCAACCACATTAATCTAATGACTAAGCACTAACATGGATAGCATGCATTGCAAATATTTGTAAATAATTGTACATTTTGACATACATTGAAAACTACATGTCCCACAATGCCTCTTATTGGCAGAAGTGGAAAACTGTATAAAATGCAATGGGAGACAGACTTCCCCCAACCGTGAACAAGCCCTTGTGGTGAAACGCGTTGGTGGTAGTGGTGGTTAATAAAACCCTGAAACGAACAGCTTTGGTTTACTAATTTATTTGTTTTACTAATTTACTGCTGGGCTGGATTTCTCCCTTCTTCATGTCTGCACCGGATGGCAGAGCGCGCTGTCAAAAGGAGTCAAATTGCTAATCAATATATATATGTGAGACGCGAAGGGTGCAGCGGCATTCAGCAGTGCAGACCCTTTCGTAATCAAGCAGATTACCGCGATGTCGGCCGACATGCTACGGGACCGCGAAGCAGCGGCGTTAGAAATGTTTAGTGATCTGCCATCGATGACCCCCATAGGAGGAACAAGAAGCTATGTAACAAATAGTGTGACCAGTACAACAAAGGATACATTTAAAACGTTAGAAAAACTCATGCGCCAAGAACAAAGCAAGTGGTGGGAATCCAGGTCCCTACAAAGGTATATAGACATGGGGAGGATACCGAGAGGGTTGCAAATATTGATAGCACCAAGCTACGAAAACCCAAATCCCAAAATGATGGAGTGGGCCGAGTGCAACCTAGAATCATCTAGCAAATTGGTGCTAATACTGATCAAATATGCTGATACTGACCGAGCAGCGTTGTTGGAACAGATTGATAAACAAAATGAGGAAAGTGAGAGTATTGGGCAAACAGAAGAGATTACCAAGTTGCGCAAAGAAATGTTAATTAGACTAAAGAGAGAAGAAGACAAAATTAAAGAAAGGAAAACATACAAATTCTCAAGGGACAAAACTGATTATGAATTGGGACAGATTTTCATGTTCTCTAAAAAGTATAATTCATTAAGAACATCCAAATTTAGTAAAAATGATGGGCAAACACCAAGCACATCACACAGCAGTGATCGTGTAATGCAGGTATCCAATTCTGATCTAAGCTCAGTGCCAGATAGTGGGTCCGATTCGGAATTAAGAAATCCCAACGACAGTACCTTACAACAAAAGCCCTCTCTTGCTGAAGAGTTGAATTTTTTTATGCTTAGATCAGAGACAAACACTCCGACCAAGAAACCAACGAGCAAGAACAGAATCAACAGAAATTACAAACGTCTGCAAAGGAGGAAGGCAAACAGGCAACACTACCAAGCCAAAGAAACAAACAGGGAGATGGAAACCAAGATAAAAGACAGTACAGGACCCAACAAAACTATCATTAATTTGGCCAATATAGATCTAACAAAGGCAGAAGAACAAATACTGAGCTTGGGCCTATCGTATTGCCCTGAGAGCAATTTTGATTATGCAAGGACCAGGAGGGACATATATCGCTGCATCAGAAAATTGAAACTTAAAAATATCATGCATTGCTGAACAAGGAATCAAAACAAAAAACATAAAGGGTAGATGGAAACGATGTACAACCAACTACAATGGACTCATCCACGTCAGATATGCCCCTTTTATTGGATTTGCAGGAACTATGGGGAGAAGGGCATTTATCAAGCACTCAAGAAAATGCATCTAATCAGCCCACAGATATGATCCCTGAAGTGATACCAGTCAGGGAGCAGACTCCATTGACCCCATTTAAAGTCAAATCTACATTCAACCCCATTACTCCAAGGGACTCTATTGACATCTTCAATGAGCAAGAAACGGCACAAATCAAACAATTGAACCGTAAAGTATCCAACACCAAAGTGAAATACAATAGACGCAATTTCCAGTTCAATGCATTAATGAAAAAACTAGAGAATGACAATCGGATTGTGATCAGAAACTCCGACAAAGGAGGAAACATTGTGATCTGGTCCAAAGATGAATACATAAAGGAGGCACTATCACAATTAAATGATCAGACATGCTATATAAAAAGTAATGGAACACATTTGAAAGCAATATACAAATCTTTTTATACAAAGCTGTCAGCCTGGAAGACTCAAGGATTAATAAGCATGCAGGAGTATAAATTTCTCAAAAATGAATACCCAACAACTCCCTCAATCTATTTTATACCAAAAATACACAAGGGCCCGTGCAAACCACCAGGGAGACCAATCATCTCAGCGCGAGATGGATTATTAGAACACACGTCACAATATGTTGATTATTTCTTACAAGGACCTGTCCAATCTCTACCATCCTTCGTGAGAGACACCAGTGACTTTTTAAACAAACTACAAGATTTTGAATGGCATACTGATTACTTATTAATAGCGCTTGATGTCACATCGTTATATACAAGCATAAGACACAGTTACGTTGTGGTGGCATTGAAACATTATTTATCTAAGAGACCTGAACAACTAATGCAACATAGCAAAATGTTAATTGAAATGGTGGATTTCTGTCTCAATAACAATGTTTTTATGTTTAACAATATGCTCTATCAGCAGATCAGAGGGGTAGCCATGGGTGCCAGCTTCTCCCCCAGCTACGCGTGTCTTCACATGGGCTGGTGGGAGGAGCTGGTACTAGCAGCAGAACATAGCAGTTGCATGCAGTACAATATTAAACTATGGCTTCGTTTTATTGACGATCTGTTTTTAATTTGGAGGGCACACATCAGGAAGCAATGGAATTTGTAACATCTATCAACAACAATGTGATCAATTTGCACTTTACAGCCACAATTAGTGACACTACAGTTAACTTTTTAGATACTCAAGTGTACATTAACAATGGCAAAGTTGAGACTAAACTTTATCAAAAGGAAACAGCTGGTAATTCGACTCTACACGTCAGCAGCGCTCATCCAAGGCATTTGATAAACCGCATCCCCTATGGGGAAATGCTGAGGCTGAGGAGAGTGAGCAGTAACAATGAGACTCTCAAGAGGAAAGTAAGGCCAGATTCCTAGAACGAGGGTACTCACACAAGACAATAAATGGGGCAATTGCAAAATCTATGACACTCGATAGAACGGAGTTAATCAGGGACAAACGAGATCAAGTGACATGTCAACTAGATCAACAAAAAGACAGGAGGGAAACTAAAACCGATGAATTCAGAATAATCATGGGGTTCAGCAAACAAGATAGAGAGTTGCGGACCATAATTACACGCAATTGGCCATTGGTATTCAATGATCCAGTTATAGGAACAATGTTACAGCGAAAGGTGTCAATCACACACAGCAGTGCACCCTCTATGAGTGATAAACTTGTTAAAACCAGCCCTGAAGTGATTGAGGGGAGCAGCTGGCTTAAGACCCATAAAGGCTTTTTTAAGTGCAAGACATGTAAAGCCTGCCAACAGGGGCTAAATAAAACTACATATCAGACCCCATTTAGTACAAAGGAGTACAAGATCAATAAACGTTTAACATGCAAGACAGACCGTGTGATCTATGTACTGATATGCCCTTGTGGCCTACAATATGTAGGAAGTACAAAACTCCAAGCACACAAACGGGTACTTCAGCACATAAGAGCCATAGCCAATCAGGACAACACATACCCGGTGGCGAGACATTTCAAGGAGTACCATAAGTCAAGGAGCCAGGATCTACAATATTATTTAATTGATTCAGTACCCCCCAGCAGAAGAGGAGGGAACAGGGAAACAAAATTGCGTAGGATAGAGACCAGATACATTCTAGAAATAGACTCTAAACACCCAGGGGGGCTCAATACGACAGATTACCTTTACACTTGTCTTTAGGATTTTATCTTTTAGATTGTGTGCTGGTAACATGAGGTTCTGTTTATATTTTATGTTGGATGTTTTATATTTAATATTTTATATATATGTGGCCTTTTAAACATTTAAACATCAATTACACAAACCTTCAAAAAAATAGAGGGAGTAATATGAAGTACTGAAGATTAAATAAACACACTACAAGAGTTACAAATTAATAAATGAGCAATAGAAGGGGTCACTTAATATTCAAACCGTGATTTTGGCAGATGAGATTGATAGAAAATAACTATTACAAGGACAAATGTGCAATACTAAAAAGAAAAATTTAAAAAATATATTTTTTAGCGGGTACAATGAAACTTTAATTGTACATACTGTGAGAGCAACGTTAAGCACTGAACACGTCAGCACTTTATTTTGCACAAATGAGCACTTTATTCGGTAATTGGACGCATAGTCATCAACAATAAACAAAATAATAATGAGGCATATTGGCACTTCATGCAATGGAAACCAATACATATGATTGAGATGTATTTTACAGACATACATGTGTATTAGGATGTAAGGATATCGGTACCAATGTAATGATTTTTCCTTTTAAAAAAACTAGAACCATTCAAAGGTTTTTAACATGTTTTAGTCAACACTATTTATGCATTTCATTTATTTATGTATTTATTTATTGATGTGTATGTTGACACAAAAAATATATATGAATTTCCATGCATAATAACCGTTGCATTGCTATCGCCAATATGTATATGTATACTGCTTGAAGCTAATTTCTTCTATGTCCATTACCAATGTGAACTTTGCACTTTACACGCAACACTTGTCACTTTAAAAACAAAAAAATGGCACCGTAGCGTCATGTCATGTAATCAAGGCTCAAGTGGAGCCGAAACGCTTAATGCGGCATCGAAATAAAGAAGAAATGAACACTTACTCTGTGGTCCGTGTGTTGGAGGAAAATTGGTAAAACAACGGAGTGCTGAATATATATATATATGCTCCACAAGTCCCCGACATGTCATGTCCTGTGCCCATAATTCCTTGCACAGGACCTATGTAGGCGGCCCATTCAGGGGCGTGCAATTACGGACTATTTAATGAGGACCTAGTGCCTGGGAATGCGCATTTGTCTTTACCATCAGCCTCTGAAGAAGAAGTAATTGACTTTGAAACGCGTCAGGCAATGTGATGGAACAGCTGTGAAAGGAATCAGGAAGGGGGCTGCTGTTCGTGCCGAATAAAGGTCTGAGGCCTAGTGCTGTGTCAAGAGTGCTTCTCACATGTCGGGGACTTGTGGAGCAGTAATATATATATATATATATATAGTGATCAAGGCCACTGCGTTGGCCGAAACGCGTAATGACCGCTTTGCACCGTCAAAAACTTTAACAAATAAATACAATATTTTTACAAGCAGAATCAGCCTATTGGAGTGTCCGTTTCTCGTCGTGGTGCCTGCATGCACCTATGAGCGTTTCTTGATATATATATATATATATATATATATATATATATATATATATATATATATATATATATATATATATATATATATATATATATATATATATAATAATGAGGTAGTGGTAAATCAGGAAAAAGCTGCAAGGAGATAGTAAATAAACAGCAGATAAAAAACTGTCCTGTATATGTGGAACTAGTTTTCCTACAATTAATACTGCATTTCGGTTAATTAAAAAAAATATTCTCCCTTTGAATTTTATCAGGCTTGCCTGCTGAAAGTTACAGGGGGAAGGTGTAATTACCACATTATTCGGTCCGCATAGGTCCTCAATCAAAAACCCAATTGCTTGCCCACCTGGTTTCGAAAATTTGCAAACCTAATTTGTCTCTTCTGTTCATAAAAGCAGTGTAGCTTTTCTTTCCTTTGACAGGTGGCTGTGTGTGAGCACTTCACTAATCTCTCAGAGATAACCGTGGAGATCAGGATCTGGTAAGCCCGCACCACATACTGACAAGAAGAGGATATAGAAAGAAAAGGTATAGAGACCGTTTATTGGAGCAGCAAAAATGTCCAAGCTGCTCAGTGCTGGGCGGTTACCGCATCCCCCTCACGTTGGAGATGACTGAGTAGAGGTTAAACCCAAAATGGTCTTAGCCTATATACAAAGGATCTCCATTTCAGATCCATGACAGGCCATCAACAATGAATTGCACAAAAAAGCAATCTCTGTGCATTGCAATGGACCTCATCAAGAACTTCCCACTATCACCCTCATGGGTCTTTAGGCAAGCAAGAGGATTGTGTTTGGTATGAACAATAGGTACACAAATGCAATCTCTACAGAGCCCATGCCGTTCACACTTGCACCTCCTGAATCTTCACTGACATTTCTCATTACAGGAGCGTGGCTCAGGCCTTCATTGTATTCCTTTGGACATCAGTTTAAGTCTATCTTTAGTCAAGACCTTTTGATTTTACTAAACTTGCATATAGAATATACTTATAGGGTCTTTCCGCCAGCCCTCTTCATCCATTGGTCTGTTGTCAGTCACAGTTTCCCTTCTCCCAGTACATTATACTGCATGGGGAAGTGGGCCAACCTGCTTCAGCCATAGCTAACTTCATTCTTTCACAAAGAGCATATCCACACACAAAGTGGTTCCCTGCAGTGCCAGTGACTACAATATCAATGTTTGCTATTTGAGAGCAAAAATATACTTTTGCTTTTAGGCAGTTGTGTTTTTTTTTTTTTTTTTTTGATTGAAGAGGGCCCTGCTGATCCCAAGCAGTAAAGTTGTGCAAAAACCATAACAAAACAAACATTGAAAGAGCCAAACGGCTGTCAACCAAAGCCAGACCTATAGGCTTTACCAGTGCTTGTTTAAGTAGTTTTGAGAGAAAGGATGAAACCATACTGAAGCTTGTATTGGACCCCTGTGACAGCTGGCAATGCTCAAGACCTCCCTAACCTATCTTCGTAGACGAGGTTTACTCACATTGACTTTTGCTTGTACATGCCTCTGAGGGAGCTAGTCTACCATATTAATCAGGTGAGTGACTTTGCCCTGAACAGACGGCCATTTTTATCTTTACAGTCAATTCTGCTGGTGGTGGCACGGGGGAGGAGAGCGGCAGGCCCACGGCGCTCAATGGTCCCTGGTGCAGCAAATCCGCTGACTATACTGCTCGCCACTACCGCCCCTGAGCAAGAATAAGCCACGGCGGTGGGCCCACACCCGCAACTTGATCGCTGGCCCCGCTAGGACCTGCTTTGCCCGGATGTTCTTCCGCCACAGACTCCTTCTACCACCCCGCTACCTTCACAACAAGCATGCACCGTGTTCACCACTGCACCACCTGGATTGCCGGCAGCTGGTCACAGAGTGCAGGCAGCTGGGGCCAAGACCCCAGACCTAGATTTTGGGAAAAGAGTGCTGAATCGGGGGTCTGTAGCGAGGTAGTAGTGGGTTCAGATCCTGCAGCACTGGCTGAGTCTCGGGTAGAGCCCTGGCCCACTGAGGCAGCCCAGTCAGGTCTGGATGCGGCTTGTGGCCCGGGTGAGTTCCCTGCCTCTGCTTGTACAACCCCTTCAGCACTGAAGCAATTGATCATTGCGACAAACTCTCCAGCAAACAAGCAAAACACTCGAACAAGCAGTGGTCCCAGCAAGGACCCAGCAAAAGGACCCAGATTGTCACTCCTCCACATTGCAACTATATAGGGGGACACAAACAAACTCAACTGATCAGCGGAAAACTGTGGCTAGCCTGTTTTGAGAAGTGGTGATTGGCGGATGAAAGGAAACTGCAACGGCTCATTTCTAGAAAGTTCACTAGTATTGGCCCAGTGGGGACAGCTAAACCCTGTGAAGGGGAGAGCAGAGGAACTGAAGTTCTGGACTAACAAATAATATCTGCCTCAACGCAGCGGGATGAAGCACATAAAAAGAGCTGCATAGGGCCCTTCACCCACCATAAGAAATGTAGGCACCTCCAACTTAGCTGGAAACTCCCCTATAAGCTACAATATAAGCTATTCTCCAAGACACAGTTGTTTTAACTCAAGGCAGTGGTCAATAATGACAAAAAGGAGGATAGGGATAAAAAAGAGCTCCACCAAAACTCCTGCTACACGTGGACCACCCAATGATACTCCACTTCTAAATGAGCCAGTCCCTGTTCGATCTCCAATTCCACACTCTGCGTTAGTACTCGGGTACTTTACACCAGCACCCACTTCAATCAGGGCACATACTGAGGGAAATCTGGACACACAATATCCAATCCCTCGTCCTACATTAGACCATCTGGAAGATCAATTAGTGTATTACTAGGAATCCGACCAGGAACAAAACTCCCACAATATGGGAACCCCGGAAAGGGCGGCCTCACTTATCTGTCAATCTATCAAGACCGGCCTGCCACTCGGCCAGCGCCCCTCAGACATGGAGACGTGCCTGGAGCTACCTGAGGCTATTGAAATATCATCAGCATTCACTTCGCCACAGGTCACCAATGGCACTGAGGAGAACATTGAAGAACACTCTTCGGAGCATGGCAGCTGTTTGCATGATGATTTGTTTCCTACAAAAAAGTCTTATATTTTCACCCAGAGTCTGCCTCTCCCTGGAACTTACAGCAATAGCACAGAGGGAGAACCAGACACTGTACATACCACCTGCAGGGCCAAATATGGGATCCAGCCTCCCTGTTCTCCAACAAAATACCCTTCTAGCCTCAATAAATGCAACATTGACGGCCGCAATTAATGCTCTCACATTGCACAATTCGTTCCCAGTTTTGGAAGAAGACTCCCCCGCACCGACATCATTGATACTCCTCCTACATCCTCCCAGCTGGTCTCAATAGGGAAATATAATCAAAGTCCCAAAATCTTACTATCCCTAGCAATGACTCACTTGGGGGGGAGGGAGGGAATAACCCCATAGGGCCCACAGAGAGTACTACAGCCATTAGTTAACCAATTTCTAAAAGAGCAAAAAAAGCGCCTGAAGAAACAAGCAAAGAATTTAAAAAAAAAAAAAAAAAGTCTCTTCTAAAAGGAACTTCGGATGCACCCAGATACGTCTGAACCTAGCAACAATGCCCCCAAGGCAGTTTCAGAACCTGTACCTTAGATCGTCGTAACCACATTGCGAAAGCTCTTCCAGATGACAAGGACCTCTACTGGCTCCTGTACTAACCAGGAAACACTAGCCTCAATGCATTAACAACGCACAAGATTGTGCTTCCCGGCAGGCACCGGCGAAGAGGGGTTGGCTCACGCCTCTCCAGGAAAAATCCCGCACCATAGTTCTTACGCTCCCAGAAAGCAGGATGGTTAATGTCCCTGCGTCGCATTTCGGCATGCTTGCTCAACCGGTGTCCTCACCTAACTCTGTTAATACAGCGGCCAGGTCATCTCTCTCAATTGGTAATTCGTCAAACGGGAATGTTCTTCCAAATGAGCACACTAGCCCAATTATCACAAACCTGTTACCTCTGGTTACAAGTGCTAGGGAACACATAACACAAGACTTGGAGAATAACATCACAGTATTCACTCCAGAGTACATTTCGAGAGGAAGTAAGGAAACACTAAACAGGGCAAACATTCTGCAGGTCCCACAACACATTTCAGAGCTAACACACTTCACAACAGACAATCTATTACGGGTTCAATGTAAGCCCATGAGTGGCAATACAATGAAAGAAACAACAATAGCCACATGGAAAAATAGTGTCCTGGCCCAAAATTTGCCCAATTCGCCAATTGGGGGGTTCATGTTCAGGCGCAAGACCAAAAAAAAGACCTACATATGTTGACAGGACATTCTAGCTCAAAATTGATAAAATTGCAGGGAAGGTCCATGTTAAGCGGCACATATCCAGCCTCTCCTCCCAAAGCACTTCCCAATATTAGAATACGTTGTGCCTTCACTCCAAATAGCTCCGACAGCGCGCAGAATCACAGCGGACCCACTAGCCGTGCCTCATACAAATGGCTGGAGCTGGCCAGCGGCTAACCTGGCAGGGACACAGCCAACCTACTCATACCGGACAAACGAGTAGCAGATAAACTCCTAAGGATTGTATCCTGCAATGTATTTGGGCTTAAGACAACAATATATAGTGATGCATGCAAGTTCCTGCAGACTGGGGACCTGCACTAGTTAGAAGAAACCTGGTCACCACTGCTAGTTCGGAGTTTTGCAAAATTCCAACATCTTGCTAAAATGCTTAACATATTCTAGAGGCCTTCTGGAGGCTTATCCATTTATGTCAACTTGGCGCTAATGGTAACTTCAGTAAAAATACATCTCACCACAGATATGGTACAGGCGGTCACCTGCAAAGCCTGAAGCTGAAAGGGCGTACAACAGCGATCTTACTCCTACACGTGTACTTTAACTGCAAGGACAGTCCAATGCTGGACAAGATAAGGGAACTGGTAGGGACCTTGGAAGACCTACTTCATGACCACCCCAATAGTGAGACAATAGTAGCCGGCGACTTCAACACCTGTAATTTGCAAATGAGAATGTGGTTAACTCACTAGTGGACCTGCCGGAAATATTCTAAATACATTTCTTAAGACACATCGCTTAAGGTCTGCACAAGATGTCAATTCTTTTCGAGCAAGGCCCAACTCATATAGAAATATCTCCACAATAGATTGTGTTCATTAGCAACTTCCTCTTTGAACAACTTCTTGACTTCGCAATATCACATCAGCGGACGAGCAACCATTTTCCTCTCACTACTGTGATCTCCCTCCAGTCACTTAGGCCTTATATCCTAAATATCTTGGGGTCACCTACTGGGGAAGAAATTCGCATGCTTTTACGAAGGGTAAATGGGAACAAAGTAGATACGTCGCGCCTGACAACATGGAAAAGCAACTGGCTGTCGGCTAACAATAGCACTGGGGAGCTCACATTTTCAAAGTAGCAATTAACAGCGACAAACTTGTACCCACAGCTTCAAGGCAGTCTGTCTTCAAGGAAAAGGTGTGCTGCCAGTGACAACCTTACTGTGCAAAGATAAATCAAAGCAAAAGAACTCTGAGACAGACCACCCGCCTCTATAAACGCTCTGGGGGAGAAGAGCCGCGCCGCAAGTGGGCAATAGCTAGGAAAACACACAAATGTGCATATGGCGGTATAAAAAACAAAATGAGGAATCGCAATGGCTTTACGTTCGCACCCTTTGAAAACAAAGCAGACGGGCCGAATTCTGGCAGTACATCAATAACTTTGAAGGTCACAGCCAATATGATGAAATGGAGTGCCAGCGGATGCATGGATCAAGAATGTTCAAACACTATATTGCACGTCCTGCATCAGAGCCTGCTCAAATAATCAACCGCTCTGAGGAGACAGTACTTTACATAACACTTTCTACGTCAGAAATGGGGCAGTGCAACCAACTAGTCCTGCTTCATCTATATCCATGGGAGAGCGCAGCCGTGTGATAAAAATCCTGGAGAACATAAGGAGGAATGGTGGCCCAAGCCCGAATGGGCTCCCCAGTCACCTATCCAAACATGGCTACGACTTCTGGGCCGTCCTCCTTTCACCCCTTTACCAGTTCTGCAGTATAAATGCTATTATCCCTGGAGCCTGGAAGGGCTCAATACCACAGCCGATACATAAAAAGAGAGGCACATCGGATCCCACAAATTACAGAATGATAGCATTCCTAGATGCCGAAGCCAAGACATATGCGAGTCTCGTATTAAATGACCTTGAAATCTGGGCCAGAGACGGGGTATCCTCCCAGCGTACCAATCAGGCTTCAGGGAAGAGGCCTTGCCGATGGACCACATCCTGGCCTTGGCATATCTAGCTGAGCAAGCTACTCGCTCAAATTGCATTTGCTTTTCGCCTGCTTTGTGGATTATTCAGCAGCTTTTGACTTTAAGAGGAACATTCTTTGGAAGAAACTCCAAACATGGGGGAACCCGAAGACACTGCTGGATGCCATCATAGCACTTTACTCTCACACCTGGGTACGCATCAAGCTTACCCAGAATATAGCCACAGCCAAAGTGTATATGGACCAAGGACTGAAACAAGGATGCTTCCTCGCGCCTATACTTTCCAGTTTGTATACCACTGACCTAGGAAACTGCCTAACATCTGCTTAGCTGCTAGTACCAAAGATTTGGCAGAATTGATTGTTTTTGATGCAGTACACCGACAATATGATCCTAATGGATCACACAAATGTGGGTTTACAGAAAGCTCTGGATGCTTTAAGTACCGACAACACTGCCAACAAATTAGTGGCCAACTGTAAGAAAATAACAAAGGTTCTTATTTTAGGCTGTTATGCTAATAAACTTAAACATCACTGGAGACTGGGCATCTTGAAAATAACTACTGCCTCAAAATACAATTACTTGGGGGTATGGTTCATGAGTTACGGCAGGCCTAATGCACACATCTCTTCTATAGAAAAAAAGGCCAAGGCAATGACTTATGCCATGTGTAAACTCTATGCCAACCTCCACAGTCCAACTAAGGTAATCCGGAAGGTAGTCAGCGCTTAACTACTGCATTCAATCTCCTATAGAAAAATCGCCTACACTTGAGCTTTGGTGGACATTATGGAGTTGGTGCAATGTCATACCTATAAACGCATCTTTCAGATTCCAGCACACGTCCGCAATGCTCTGGTACGCTTTGAGTTTGGCCTAAATAAACAAACCTTCGAACATTGGGCATCTATAATTCGGTACTACTGTGGAATTTGTGCAGCACCCTCCAACACCATGAAAGAAATTCTGAAGGATATCTTTATAAATGGCAAAAAGTCTTGTTCAGACTACTTGGCGGCGGCCTGCTCCAAAATGAACCTGGACATGGCGAATTGGCAAAAGTTTATACACCAACCACTGGCATTACAACCTGTACTGAAAAAACAAGTACGGCTCCTATCTAGGCAGGAAGACCTCCGCTCTATCGAAATTTCCGCTAGCAACATCCAGGTCCTTTTAAGCTCTTACAGGGACAAGCTATGCCAGCCTTACTTAAACTGTGTATTGAACAAACAAATTTGAAAGCATCTCCTGCTCACCAGGGTCATGGTTCTACCAATAAAGGATATAAATACCTGCTGGAAATCTCCGGCAGATATCGACGCCTGCAGACTGTGCCATCTATATGGTCCAATTTATCTGTAGTTGCCCGAATTCGTTGAACGCACGCTGCACTTTAATAAAGCTGCTTTTTCTAAAATACAGCACACACACTTGTATTGAGGCGATGTAACTTCTTTTTAACCTGGAAATACAAATGGACCTGGCAAGGTTTGCTAATTTTTCTGGGCATCTTCAAAGGGTTTTAAGTGAAACGAAAGATTAGGGATTTTAATTTAACATTGATAAAAACCAAATAACATATCTGAAAGAAACAGTTAGTTATAGATTCCTTACCTTAGAATTACCACCAGGCGTCAGACTGGATCCGGAAAGTTTTTTGTCAGCAGTACCCCTGCGCGTTGGAAGGTGGCGTCGGTCGACTCCACGTTCGTTGTTGGCGTCGTGGTCGCCGGGATGACGTTGCGGTAGCTACATAGACGCCGCACTCGAGCGCTGATGTCAGTTCTTTCCTTTTCCGCGCCAGCAAGCGCAGATCCGTAGAGAGCGGTACCCCCAGTCACTTTTTGACTGACTTTTTGTCGACTTCGTTTTTTGAGTCCATCGACTCCTGGTGCACGAGGGATGCCCGGCTTCAAGGCTTGCGGTTCCTGTAGCCGACTAATGTCGGTGACGGATCCGCACCACGTGTGCCTCTTCTGCCTGGAGCGCGACCACGACCCCAAGTCGTGCTCCGACTGCCGGACCATGAATCCGAAGTCTTTGCGGGAGCGGTCCCGAAAGCTTCTCGAGGCCCGGCAGTCGGCTCCGCGCCGATCGAGGTCCCGGTCGCGTAGGAGGTCGAGGGACCGGTCGCGGAGCCATCACCATTCTTCATGAAAGTCTCCGCACTCAGGGTCAGGTAAGTCGAAGCACAAGAAGAAGTCGAAGAAGCATCATCGCTCTTCGACTTCTCCCCGTCCGTCGGCGGACGCGACTAGGGATGCGGGTGGTGCCCCCGCGTGCGGAGCCCGAAGGGTCGGCTCCGGGTTTCCCCCCCTTCCCGGGACCTGGAGCGACCCCTGCCCAGCTTCGCCAGTTTTACGAAGCGATGCACGCCATCTTTGGGCTGTCCGACTCTGCCGGCGCGGCTTCAGGCTCCGCGGACTCAGCTGGGGTCCCTGGGCCTTCGACGCCGGCGGCTTCGGCCTTGGCACCGCAGGGTCCCCTTGGATCCAGGCCTGGATCCGGATCGGCGCCGGTCGACCTAGTTACACCTCCACCGGCACCACGTTCGCAGCCGGCGTCAGCTGTGTCCCCAGCCGACGTCGACCCCGGCCTCCACCTCGAGGTAGACACAGAGCCAGCCGGCGTCGCCCGACGCCGGACCCGGCGCCGACGAGTACTTTTGTGCCCCTGTTCTACTCTGGCTCTTTGAGACCAGATTGGCAGCCAGAGGAGGGTGAGGAGGACTGGGAGGGGTCTGGGGACCCTTTAACTGACCAGTTAGGTTATGAACTGGGGGAAGCCAGTGGTCTGGATACCTCACCAGACCTTGGCATATTGTCTCCTCCTAGGAGGGAACGTCGTACGCAGTGGTGTTGCGTAGGGCGGCCGAGGCTCTCCACCTCGAGCTACCTACGGTGACAGTCAGGACTAACCTCCTGACAGAGGTGCTTCAACCGGCAGCGAGCTCTTCGGAGCCCCTGCTGCCGTTTAATGAAGCCCTAACGGACATCCTTTTGGGCACCTGATCCAGGCCCAACACAGGGGCTCCTGTGGACATGATGATTGCCCGACGCCACCTCCTGGCCCCGGGCGACCCCACTTTCCTCTCCCAACACCCCACATCTGAGAGCTTGGTGGTCCAAGCCTCCACCTCCAAGGGCGCATTTCGTACCGCTCCACCTGATAGGGAATCCTGGACCATCTTAGGAAGAAGATGTTTTCTTCCTCCAGGTTGGGACTGCGGTCGGTAAACACCGCATGTCTGTTGGGCGTTACACCCACTCCGTGTGGGATACGGTTGCACAAGTGCTGCCTCAGTGCCTGGAGGAGTCCCGGGCCGTGCTCTCTCGAGCAGTTGCCGAAGGGAGAGACGCAGCGAAGTTTACCATTCGCTGTGGGCTGGATACCGCCGACTCACTAGGCAGGACGCTTTCCACGTCGGTAGCACTTCGACGCTACTCCTGGTTGAGGTCGACTGGTTTTTCAGGGGATGTCCAATCCACCCTTATGGACATGCCCTTTGATGGCCGTCGCCTTTTCGGCGACATGGCAGACAGCGCGCTGGAGCGTTTTAAGGACTCTCGGGCTACGGCCAGGTCCTTGGGCCTCTCCACCACCCGCCCTGCGCAGTCTGCCTTTCGCCCCTTTCGTGGCTACGGAATGGGTGCCCCGCCCATGGCCACAGGCCGGCGCAAGCTGTTCAGCCTCTGCGCGGCCGGGGACGTGGGAACCAGCGCCATGGTTCTGGGGGCCAGCGGGCGGGTCAGTCCACCACAGCCCCCTCTGCAGCCGCCTCCAAACCCTCCTAGTCCGACCTTTCAGGGCCACCAAACACCAGTGGGCTGCAGGATTCGCCATCACCTCCCCCACTGGCGCACCATCACGTCGGACAGGTGGGTTTTGCAAATAGTCCGAAGGGGCTACTCCCTCCCCTTCGAGACTACCCCTCCATCCATGCCACCTCAGTATCATCGCATGTCGGAGGATCATCTGGCCCTTCTCCAACAGGAAGTTTTGGCACTCTTGGCCAAGGGAGCCATCGAGCGCGTTCCTGTCCCAGAAGTAGGTCGTGGTTGCTATTCCCACTACTTTCTGGTGCCCAAGAAGGACAAAGGCCTGCGTCCTATCTTGGATCTCAGGAAAGTCAACCGCTTCCTCCGGAAGGAGAAGTTCAAAATGTTGACGCTAGCTCAGGTCCTGTCTGCCCTCGACCCTGGAGACTGGATGGTAGCGTTGGACTTGCAGGACGCTTACTTTCACATCCCCGTCCTGCCGGCCCACCGGCGTTACCTACGGTTCACGGTAGGCCACGAGCACTTTCAGTTTACTGTGCTCCCCTTTGACCTTACCAGCGCCCCTCGGGTGTTCACGAAAGTGATGGCGGTGGTTGCAGCTCATCTGCGCAGATCAGGGGTTCCATTCTTCCCCTATCTCGACGACTGGCTGTTGAAGGCGGGCTCGCCCCAGACTGTCGTCAACCACCTCCAGACTACGGCCGACCTCCTGCATTCGCTGGGGTTCTCCATCAACGTGCCGAAGTCACAGCTGACTCCCTCTCAGAAGCTCCTTTTCATCGGAGCGGTTCTGGACACGACGCAGTTTCGGTTCTATCCTCCCGAACAGCGAGTCCGGGATGTTTGGGCTATGATTCCGATCTTTCAGCCCCTTTCCCGGGTTTCAGTCAGGATGACCCTCAGGCTCCTGGGCCTGATGGTCTCCTGCATCCTGCAGGTTGACCATGCCAGATGGCATATGCGGGCTCTGCAGTAGGACCTGAAGTTCCAGTGGGCTCAACATCAGGGGAACCTGTCTGATTGCGTCCAGATCTTGGAGGGCGCTGCACACCAATTGCAGTGATGGCTAACGAACCAGGATTGGGTCGACGCCAGATCCCTCTCCCTTCCCCAACCAGAGTTCACAGTGGTGACCGATGCATCACTTCTGGGATAGGGCGGCCACATGGGGGAGGCGGAGATTAGAGGCCTCTGGTCTCCGGCGGAGTCCGGGCTCCACATCAACCTTCTGGAGCTTTGGGCGATTTGTCTTGCACTCAAATCATTCCTTCCCTCTGTCCGGAGACGAGTAGTGCAGGTGTTCACGGACAACACCACTGCCATGTGGTACTGCAACAAACAAGGCGGGGTGGGGTCGTGGACCCTATGTCGGGAGGCCCTCTGCCTCTGGACACGGCTGGAACATCCAGGCATATCCCTGGTAGTTCAACACCTGGCCGGTTCACTGAACGCCCGGTCAGACGAACTCAGCCGCAGGTACATGATGGATCACGAATGGCGTCTTCACTCGGAGGTGGTGCAAGGTCTCTTTCAGCAGTGGGGAGAGCCTTGGTTAGATCTATTCGCCACCGAAGAGAACGCGCAATGTCAGCAATTCTGCGTGTTGGAATTTCCAAGGGGGCACTCGCTCGGCGACGCTTTTCGTCGCGAGTGGAGTTGCGGTCTTCTATACGCCTTTCCACCTATACCACTTCTGCCCAGAGTGCTGAAGAAGATCAGGCGCGACCGGGCCCAAGTCATTCTTGTGGCTCCGGATTGGGCACGAAGAGTCTGGTATCCCGAGCTGCTACACATGGCCATCGATCCTCTGATCAGACTGCCTCTGCGGGAGGATCTTCTGTCGCAGCAGCAGGGGACGGTCCTCCACCCGAGCCTGTCAAGCCTCCACCCCCTTGCGTGGAGATTGAGTTGCGGCAGTTGACGTCGTTTGACCTGCCTCCCGAAGTCTGTAACGTTATCTTGGCAGCCAGGCGTTCCTCCACTAAGACGGTATACGCCTGCAGATGGAACAAATTTGTGGCAAGGTGCACAGCAAAGGCTGTAGATCCCCTTTCTGCTCCTCTTTCTGAGGTTCTCTTGTTCCTCCTTTCTTTGGGCCAGCAGGGCTCTGCTCTGGGCACTCTAAAAGGCTACCTCTCGGCCATTTCAGCCTTCCTTAGGCTTCCTGATCAGCCTTCTCTTTTCAAGTCCCCTGTTGTAATTCGCTTCCTTAAGGGCATTACTCATCTTTTTCCTCCTGTTCCCTTCGTAATGCCCCAGTGGGACTTGAACTTAGTTCTTACATATCTTATGTGCGCTCCCTTTGAGCTGCTACAGAACTGCCCTCTCAGGCTTCTAACTTTGAAAACTGCCTTTCTGGTGGCCATCACCTCTGCACGCAGGGTGAGTGAGCTACAAGCTCTTTCTTCCAAGCCTCCCTTTCTGGCTGTCCATCCGGGCAAGGTCGTCCTCAGAACTAGACCTTCCTTTCTTCCCAAGGTGGTTACTTCTTTCCACATTGGCCAAACCATCACTTTGCCCACCTTCTTTCCGCCTCCGCATCCTTCGAAAGAGGAAGAGAGGCTCCACCGTCTGGATCCAAAACGTGCCCTTTCTTTCTATTTGGATCGAACCAAACAATTCCGGGTGGATGACCAGCTCTTTGTTGGTTATGTGGGCGCTAAGAAAGGTCGGGCCATGCACAAACTGACCATCTCCAGGTGGGTCGTTTTGTGCATCAAAGCCTGCTATTCTTTGCCAAAGAAGGAGCCTCCGGTGGGGCTGCGCGTCCATTCCACCTGGGCGACGGCAGCTACCACTCCTTTGGGACGGGGAGTCCCCCTTAATGACATCTGTCAGGCAGCTACGTGGACATCCCTGCACACGTTCACCAAACACTACTGCCTCGACAGCCAAGTCCGGAGAGACGGCTTCTTTGGCCGTTCTGTTCTCCAGGACTTTCTGGTGTGAACTTAGTTCGCAGACCCACCTCCGGGGTTGGTATTGCTGGGGTATCTATTCTAAGGTAAGGAATCTATAACTCTTTCTTTCAGATGAAACAAGTTACTTACCTTCGGTAACGATATATCTGTAAGAAACATAGGTTAGTTATAGATTCCGTACCGCCCCACCCATCCTCCCTGTTCTGCGAACTGACTTCTAGGGTTAAGGACTTCCTTTCAGGGCCCTAGTTCTGTGCACCAGTGGTCAGTGTCTTGCATGGCACTGCGCTTCTGCCGTGGAAAGTCGTGTACAGAACTGACGTCGCGCGAGGGCGGCGTCTATGTAGCTACCGCGATGTTATCCCGGCGACCACGACGCCAACGACAAACGCGGAGTCGACCGACGCCACCTTGCAACGCGCAGACGAAAAACTTTCCGGATCCAGTCTGACGCCTGGGGGTAATTCTAAGATAAGGAATCTATAACTAACCTATGTTTCTTACAGATATATCGTTACGGAAGGTAAGTAACTTGTTCATTTTAACGATTGATAGATGCTTTTTACAATTTTATGTGTCATGCAATGTTTTTTTGTAACAATTTTAATTAATTGAAACAAATAAAAAATGTACTCACACTCCTGGCCATTCTTTCTCACTCTGTCTCGCCCTCTCTCTCTCACCTACTTTTTCCCCGCCCCTAACATATCGTTCTTGTCTAGGCTAGTCATAGGGCACTTAACTTACACATCAGATACTCACAGCCCTTACCCTAAGGACAAATTATAAGCTGTTGTATAGATCTTTTCAAAAACTTATTCTTGACACACTACAACAGGTACTATAGTCCACGTCAACCCAATAGTTGCTGTTGACACCAATGTTAACGACCTTAAATGCACACTCTGAATCCATGCTGACACGCCTGCTTCTGCACTAAGGTTAAAATCGAAATCAGTGCCTCGTGGTAATCCCAGAACCTCTTCTGCAAGCAGAACATCCACAAACCTAAAATAAAGTGGGCTCCACTATCTGTTATGTAGGTCTCTTATTCTTGAAAACTGTGTGCTCTATGCGAAAACACTCTAAAACTGTGACAAAATTCATCAATTGCACTAATGCAATGGATCAAGATGAGAAATAAAGCAAAGCCCACTTCAAGGCTATCAGACAGTGCATTATACCCCTCTTCAACCCACAACTTTCTTTTTCTTTGCATGTCAACCAACATCAGTCATTTCTTCACTGGCCAGAGCAGTGTCTTATGTTTCACAATTAACCACACTAACCCACACAACAGACCCTCTCCCCTGCTTATCCTCTCATTCAGCACCCTTTTGGCATTTCTTCTTGCTCCTCTCCATTGAAAACCTTGCTAATGTCATTCAGTCTACCAAAGGTATTTCATACAACAGCAGCATAATCCTCAGCAATAGCCCTTACACCCTTCTTGGTCATCATTACTACCTTCATTTTCCGTCCAACTCTAAAATTGACATTTTTCACCACTTTCTTAAACACCTAGACCTGACCAGCAAGACAAGAGCTATAGCACTGGGACCCCGCACCCATGTAGATCCCCTAAACTATCAGTCAGACTTCGATCTCAGCTGACCGTTTCTGGTCACCCTATAAATCACTGATGAATGCAGGCCTAGTCTTTTAGTGCTGCTCGACTGCTCATTGGGATTTAATTCATTAGGCTGTTTACCAATTCTTTGTCAAGAACCTTAAATACTATGTGGACCTCTCCAACATGGGCCTTTCCTAGTTTTTCTCTTACCTGTTCAGACGAATTCATCCAAATCTCTAACACACCCTCTCTATCTGAAAGAAACACGTTAGTTATAGATTCCTTATCTTAGAATTACCCCCAGGCGTCAGACTGAATCCGGAAAGTTTTTTCGTCAGCAGTACCTCTGCGCGTCGGAAGGTGGCGTCGGTCGGCTCCGCGTCAGTCGTCGGCTTTGTGGTCGCCGGGATGACGTTGAGGCAGCTACTTAGACGCCGCCCTCGCGCGCAGAACTGGAGTCTTGTATATCTCCGTGCTCACTTACATTATATTAAATTTTAATATGCAAAGAAAAATCACACTGTCTAACAAGTAGACTCCTCTAAAGGATCCCACATTGAAAAGGCCAGTGGCTTACCAATTCTCATCTTCACGCTGCTGAAGACAGGCTAGTATGCATTCCTCCTGCTATGTAACACCTTCATTGGCTCTCCTGACATCTTGCATAAAATTCAGACTGTTGTGCCATTCATTCTGACTAGTGAGATTGCCTTAATTATGAACTCTGGCTGCATTCATACCACCTGCAGGTTGAAATGAAGGTTTCTGGAAACTTCCAGAGTGAAGATGATAAAAAATTGCCTTTCTGTATGCCATTTCCCTCTGGAACACTCGCCCTCTTTCTATCATCTCAGCTATGTGGGAAAGAACTAGAGACCCCTCCCTCGCACGTCTTTCGGCCCTTTCTCCTGCATGTCTCAACCACTGGGCTTTATCTCGCCCCTATAAAAATCACTTCTTATTGTGTGATTGATTACATTGTTGTTCATTGGTTTCACCTCCCCTTTCATTTTGTATTTATGCACCTGTGATTGTTTACAGTGGTAGGAAATCTGCCTTTTCTGCATGGTCACCCCAAATGTTTTGTGTGCTGGACGGTATTTGTGTGTGCTGGCTTTAGAACTCTGTGTACAGGCTAACCAATAGTAAAAGTGCCTGAGCTCCCGCTTTTAAAATCGTCGAATTGGTATACTCCTAATTTCTATATTTGAGTTCCTAGTATATGGTACATAACGTACCCAGGGCCTGTTAAATGCTTCTCCTGCTGGTGCTCCTTACCACAGTGGGCGTCTTGGTAGAAGATCTAGATGACAACCAAAAAGATGATGTCTGGCTTGTAGATTTTTATGCACATTGGTGTGGGCATTCCAAAAAAATGGAACAAGTGTATCATCAGACGGGCTTAGAGATGAAAAGCAGCGTATTTCCAGTGAAAGTTGGAAAAATGAATGCCACTGTTCATTCTGGCATTGTATTACAAACTATAAAGCTGTTAAAAGGAGAACTGGCATACAACTACAGAGGACCATCAACCAAAGATGATATAATTGAGTTTGCAAACAGAGTAACAGTGCCTGTGATTCGCCCGCTTACAAGTCAGCAGATGTTTGAGCATGCACAGAAGAGGGACTGTGTGCTATTTTTGTATGTTGGTAGGGAATTGACTCCAAATGAAAAATAAATGGAAGTTGCTACAGAATGCCACTAGTGGACTGCAGCACCTATTTTGCCATCCAATATAGAGGAAGTATAAACATAGCTTCAGGCCTACCATTGTAGCCTGACTCTAGCAGTGTAAAATAAACCCCTTTTGACTGGTAAAAGCCTCCCTTTTAAATATTAATAAGTCACCCCTATGTAGGCCTTGTAGACCACCAGGCAGGGTGCATGGTATTTGTAGAAAACTATCATTACCATGTCCCTACCGTGACAAGGTTCAAAAAGCAATTTTTGCAATGGCAGACCTTGATTTCCTTTTTAGAATGCCAGAGTGCAGATTAAAATAATAATACTGCTAACTCAGGAAAGGGACCAGGTATAAAAATAATTAAACCATTATTTTTAATGGTTATTAAAAATCCAATTTAATGGTGGTCAGATTTTAAATAAATATTAAGGGAAGTAACCTTTAGAAAATTACCCTTTACCTGCCTGAACGGTCAGAAGACTAAGTAGTATAATCCTCTGCCACCTCAAAATTTGTGCACTGCCTTGAATAGCGGTGGAAATGATTCGAAATGCTTCCCAGGAGCAAACAACATGCTGATCTCAACGGGCAAAGATGCCTCCTCTGAATTCCTTGGAATATGCAGTTTATGGGCCCTTGCCCCTACCTGTATAACAGCCACATAACGCTTGTGGCATGCTTAAAAAGGAGAGCACAAGATGCCAAGACAATTCTTCTGTAGTATCCTCTGCCTGGTTGCTGGATGACACTGTTTTTGTCCTACCAGACTTGTCTCTTAGTTTGTTGTGGGTACAGTGCCTGACTCAAACTGTAGTTCAGTGTTAGATGTGGGAGGACACTGGGATTACCACAGTACCCTCCCCTCACTTACCTCCAGCACTCGGAGCTGAAGTTTAGCATAGCAGACGACTTTCACCATTTTGGAAATGCTGTAAAACACATGGCATTTTGGGCCTATTAGCAGGACGGCAAACAGGAGCTACAGAAAGTGGATAGTGTTGGCCCCACAAACGTTTGAGCATGCTCAGAAGTCAGCCTCCGAGCTGTTTCAAGGCATAAATGTGACACCTCCTGGCACCCACAGGGGAACACATTCTGGACCTATGGAAGATCAGAAGATAACTGAACCTGCTGTATGTGACATGAGAGGACCTCTGAAGGACTCAACCTGCACCCTCTTGTACCCAGGATAAAGAAGGGGCTCTAAGGAGCAGTAGGTTGATCTTGTCTGTGGCTACAGGGAGACAACAAGCTGCAAGAGTGCTTTTCCTGGAATCACCCTGCTGACAAGTGGCAACTGGACCTGGACTAGTCCCTGCTTTTTGTCTCTGCCTGACATCTTGTGAGTCTCAACGTGCATCCCCTGAGGTCCTGGGGCCTTAAAAAGTGTACTCCTGTGGTTAATTGGGACTTAAAAGACTAAGTAACAATATAAAAATCTTTTATCGTAATGAACCTGGTTGGTGTATCTCTGCTCTGCATTGCGGTCAACCTCAAATTGCGCCTACATCTCGGTCTACTGTGAACATAGACTGTCGTTACCGCCATTTCTATTAAAAAAAAGTCTTAGCTCCTGTTCTCCCTGTTGTATTTTGTTATTTTGGTTTCATTTTGTTTATTATATTTTACTCTGTTTCTAATTCGGTTTGGGATTTTTATTGTTTTTCATTTTGATCTTATTAGTCTTTTGGTACTGCAAAAATACATTACACATTGCCCTAAGTTAAGCCTGTCTGCTCTGTGCCACAGTACCAGGGGGTTGACCTCCGGTTTATTTAGTGACGGGGAGGGTTCACCCTCGCATGGGTTGTGAATACTTGTTGAAGTGGTCAATCACCTACCCCAAAAAATAATCCAATTTCTTACAAACATGGATTACTTGAGTAGAAAAAAAAAAAAAATGAGAAGAAAAAAACCTTATGGCATAATGTGTATTTCATTGTGGTTGTAAACATCGTATGCAGCTGTAACATGTCTCCTGCAGCAGTTCTTGTCGATTTGCCTTGCCTACCTCTCTCTTCTTTTGTCTTATTTTTATCTGCTTAAGCATCACAGAACTTTTTCACACCGCCGATCCAATCCATCTACCCTCCAGCAAGTTGTTCTTTGTGGCCCTCCTTAAAGTTGCTTTTACTATTCTTTAATCTCACTCCTCTAGTGCTGTGTGTAGCCATTCAAGCCATGCCTTGGTTTGTCCTGTGCTCTCCCTATGCCTATTGGCTTTTGTGCACCCCATACATTTTGCTCTCCCTTTAGATTAATTGTCCCTTCTATTCACTAAGGAAATTACTTTGACTAATAAACTCCACTCCACCCTGTTTGTTTATTGTGCTTTTTCTCTTCCTGTCTGATTGTATCCGTTTAAGCCAACCTTCCCCTGTTGGTCTTAGTGTATCACATATCTGAAAGAAACACATAGTGATAGATTCCTTACCTTAGAATATCCCCAGGCGTCAGACTGGATCCGGAAAGTTTTCGTCAGCAGTACCCCTGCGCGTCGGTAGGGGCGTCGTGCGGCTCCGCGTCCGTCGTTGGCGTCGTGGTCGCCGAGATGACGTCGCGGGCGCTACTTGGACGCCGCCCACGCGCGCTGACGTCAGTTCTTTCTTTTTCCGCGCCAGCAAGCGCAGATCCGGAGAGAGCGGTACCCCTAGTCTTTTTTGACTAAGTTTTTTTAGATCTTTTTCTCCCCTTTTTCGAGTCGATATCGACTCCTGGTGCAGTTAGGGATGCCCGGTTTTAAATCCTGTGAGGACTGTCATCGGATGATGTCGGTGACGGACCCGCACCGCGTGTGTCTCTTCTGCCTGGGGCGCAACCACGACCCCAAGTCGTGCCCCGACTGCCGGTCCATGGCTCCGAAGTCTTTGCGGGAGCGGTCCCGAAAGCTGCTTGAAGCCCGGCAGTCTGCTCCGCGCCGTGAGAGGTCCCGGTCCAGAGGGAGGTCGAGTGACCGTGCGCGGAGTCATCGGTGATCGTCGGGATCGAAGTCTTCGCACTCGGGGTCAGGTAAGGCGAAGCACAAGAAGTCGAAGAAACGTCATCGTTCTCCGACTTCCCCTCGCCGGTCGCGCGACGCGGCTGAGGGTAAGGGTGGTGCCACCCCCGCGGCTCCGGCGGAGTCCATGGAGTCGCCGCCCAACTACCCGCCCTTCCCGGGGTCGTCGGCATCTCCGGCTGAGATACAGGTGTTCCTGTCAGCCATGGCTCGCCTCTTTGGGCCGTCGGGCCCCGCGGTCCCGCATGAGTGTCCTCGTGTTTCATCACCGGCGGCTCCGGCGTCGCTGTCGGCTCCGGCCCCAGCGCCGCAGGACACCCTTGGATCCAGGCCTGGATCCCGGTCGACGCCGGTTGACCTCGTTACGCCTCCACCGACCCCACCGGCACCGATCCTGACGCCGCCCGCTCCTCGGGACGACGTCGGCCTCAGATTCAGCCCCGAAGTGGATGCGGCGTCGGTCGATGCCGTTCTCGACGCCGTTTGGGGATTTCTATCCCCATGTCCCTGCTCCTTATTTTCGGCCTGATGAACAGCCTGAGGAGCAAGGGGAGGACTGGGAGGGGTCGGACGACCCTCTCGCTGCAGCCTGCGAGTCTGGACTGGGCTGAGGAATTGGGGGACGCCAGTGGTCTGGATACCTCACCAGACCTTGGAATGCTGTCTCCTCCTACCGTGGCTACGGAGGTGGGAGCCAGTTACGTAGTGGTGTTAAGTAGGGCGGCGGAGGCCCTACACCTCCAGCTCCCTACTGTGGCCGTCAGGACTAACCTCCTGACAGAGGTGCTTCAGCCAGCAGCTACTTCTGCGGAGCCGCTGCTGCCCTTTAATGAAGCCCTTTCGGACGTTCTTTTGGGCACTTGGTCCAGGCCCACCACAGGGGCTCCTGTGGATAGGAACGTGGCCCGACGCCATCGCCCGGCTCCGGGTGACCCCATTTTCCTCTCCCAACACCCCACTCCCGAGAGCTTGGTTGTCCAAGCCTCTGCTTCCCCAACCGCCTTCCCTTCCGCACCACCGGATAGGGAATCCAAGAAGCTGGATCAGTTTGGGAAGAACATTTTCTCTTCCACCAGCTCTGCGCTGCGGTCCGTGAACACCGCATGCCTCTTGGGCCGTTATTTCCACTGCCTGTGGGATACGGTGGCGAACGTGCTGTCTCAGTGTCCGGAGGAGGCCCGGCCTGCTCTCGCCCAGGCTGTTGCAGAGGGGAGAGACGCAGCCAAGTTCATGATCCGTTGTGGTCTAGACACCGCCGACTCACTGGGCAGATCCATTGCAACGACGGTGGCGGTTCGCCGCCACGCCTGGTTGAGAACCACTGGATTTTCAGGGGATGTCCAAAACACCCTTATGGACATGCCCTTTGATGGCCGTCGCCTCTTCGGCGACAAAGCGGACAGCGCGTTGGAGCGGTTTAAGGACTCACGGGCTACGGCTAAGACCTTGGGACTCTCGGCAGTCCGCCCTCCTCCGCCTTCCGCTTTTCGTTCCTTTCGTGGCACAGGAAGGGGCGCCCGCAGCGTTCGCAACAGAGCCACAGGCCGGTGCAACAGTCATCCCAGCGCGGACGCGGTATCCGCCGTGGCGGACAAAAGGGCCAGCGGGTGGGTCAGACCACCACCACCACCCCCACCACCTCTGCCTCCAAACCTTCCTAGTCCGAACTTTCAGGCCCATCAAACGCCAGTGGGCGGCAGGCTCCGCCATCACCTCCCCCACTGGCGCACCATCACTTCGGACAGGTGGGTTTTAGAGATAGTCCGAAGGGGCTACTCCCTCCCCTTCGAGACTACCCCCAGCCATGCCACCTCAATACCACCGCATGTCGGGGGATCACTTGGTGCTTCTTCAGCAGGAAGTTGCGGCCCTCTTGGCCAAGGGGGCCATCGAGCGCGTTCCGACGCACGAAGTAGGTCGTGGTTGTTATTCCCACTACTTTGTGGTGCCCAAGAAGGACAAAGGCCTGCGTCCTATCTTGGACCTCCGGAACGTCAATCGCTTCCTCCGCAAAGAGAAGTTCAAGATGCTCACTCTAGCTCAGGTCTTGTCTGCTCTCGACCCACAAGACTGGATGGTGGCGCTGGACTTGCAGGACGCCTATTTCCACATCCCCGTCCTGCCAGCCCACAGGCGTTACCTGCTGTTCATGGTAGGCCACAAGCACTTTCAGTTTACCGTGCTCCCCTTTGGCCTTACCAGCGCCCCTCGGGTGTTCACCAAGGTGATGGCGGTGGTCGCAGCTCATCTGCGTAGCTCAGGGGTCTCAGTCTTCCCCTATCTCGACGACTGGTTGTTGAAGGCGAGCTCGCCCCAGACAGTCGTCTCCCACCTCCAGACTACGGCCGACCTCCTGCACTTGCTGGGGTTCTCCATCAATGTGCCGAAGTCGCACCTGATTCCCTCCCAGAAGCTCCTCTTTATCGGAGCGGTTCTGGACACGGCGCAGTTTCGGGTCTATCCTCCCGAACAGCGAGTCCGGGACATTCGGGCTCTGATTCCCATCTTTCAGCCCTTGTCCTGGGTTTCGGTCAGAGTGACTCTGAGGCTGCTGGGCCTCATGGCCTCCTGCATCCTGCTGGTCAATCATGCCAGGTGGCGTATGCGGGCTCTGCAGTGGGACCTGAAGTTCCAGTGGGCGCAGCATCAGGGAAACCTGTCCGATCACGTCCAGATCTCGGAGGGCACTGCACACCAATTGCAGTGGTGGCTCACGAACCGGCATTGGGTCGACGGCAGATCCCTCTCCCTTCCCCAACCGGAGTTCACAGTGGTGACGGATGCGTCCCTCCTGGGATGGGGAGGCCACATGGGAGAGGCGGAGATCAGAGGCCTCTGGTCTCCGGCGGAGTCCCGGCTCCATATCAACCTTTTGGAGCTGCGGGCGATCAGGCTTGCACTGAAAGCATTCCTTCCCTCTGTCAAGGGGAGAGTAGTGCAGGTGTTCACGGACAACACCACCGCCATGTGGTACTGCAACAAACAAGGCGGGGTGGGCTCGTGGACCCTCTGTCAAGAGGCTCTGCGTCTCTGGACATGGCTGGAACATCAGGGCATGTCTCTGGTGGTTCAACACCTAGCAGGTTCTCTGAACGCCAGGGCGGACGAACTCATCCGCAGGTGCATGCTCGATCACGAATGGCGTCTTCACTCGGAGGTGGCGCAAGGTCTCTTTCAGCAGTGGGGAAGCCTTGGTTAGATCTATTCGCCACCGAAGAGAACGCGCAATGTCATCAGTTCTGCGCGTTGGAATTTCCAAGGCGGCACTCGCTCGGCGACGCTTTTCGTCGCGAGTGGAGTTGCGGTCTGTTGTACGCCTTTTTGCCTATACCACTTCTGCCCAGAGTGCTGAAGAAGATCAGGCGCGACCGGGCCCAAGTCATTCTTGTGGCTCCGGACTGGGCTCGAAGAGTATGGTATCCCGAGCTACTCAGTATGAGCATCGATCCCCCGATCCGACTGCCTCTTCGGGAGGATCTTCTGTCGCAGCAGCAGGGGTCGGTCCTCCACCCGAACCTGTCCAGCCTCCACCTCTTTGCGTGGAGATTGAGCGGCGGCAGTTGATTCCCTTCGACTTGCCTCCTGAAGTTTGTGACGTTATTCTGGCAGCCAGGCGTCCCTCTACTAAAGTGGTATACGCCTGCAGGTGAAACAAATTTGTGGCATGGTGCACAGCAAAGGCTGTGGATCCCCTTTCTGCCCCTCTTTCTGAGGTTCTACTGTTCCTTCTTTCTTTGGCCCAGCAGGGCTCTGCTCTGGGCACTATCAAGGGCTACCTTTCTGCTATTTCGGCCTTTCTCAGGCTCCCTGATCAGCCCTCTCTTTTCAAGTCCCCTGTTGTAAATAGGTTTCTTAAAGGCATTACTCACCTTTTTCCTCCTATTCCTTTCGTGATGCCTCAGTGGGACTTGAATCTGGTTCTGACGTACTTGATGTGCGCTCCCTTTGAGCCACTTCACAACTGTCCTCTTCGTCTTTTGACGTTAAAGACTGCCTTCCTGGTGGCCATCACTTCCGCCAGGCAAGTGAGTGAGCTCCAGGCTCTTTCCTGTAAGCCTCCTTTCCTTTCAGTCCATCCGGACAAGGTTGTGCTCAGGCCCCGTCCTTCCTTTTTGCCAAAAGTGGTTACGGCCTTTCACATTGGGCAGACTATTACCTTGCCCACCTTTTTTCCGCGTCCGCATCCTTCCAGAGAGAAAGAGCGGCTCCACCGTCTGGACCCAAAACGCGCGCTTTCTTTTATCTTAACCGCACACAGCAGTTCTGGGTGGATGACCAGCTTTTTGTTGGCACCAAGAAAGGTCGGGCGGTCCATAAGAGAACCATCTCCCGCTGGGATGTCTTGTGTATCAGAGCCTGTTACTCTTTGGCTAAAAAAGAACCTCCGGTGGGGCTGCGTGCTCATTCCACCAGAGCTACTGCAGCCACTACTGCATTGGGACGTGGTGTCCCCCTGCAAGACATATGTCAGGTAGCCACGTGGGCCTCGCTGCACACGTTTACCAAACATTACTGCCTGGACAGCCAAGTCTGGAGAGACTGCTTCTTTGGCCGTTCTGTTCTCCGTGACTTTCTGGTGTGATCTTTGTTCGCAGACCCACCACCGGGGTTGGTATTGCTGGGGTATCTATTCTAAGGTAAGGAATCTATCACTATGTGTTTCTTTCAGATGCACAAGTTACTTACTGTTAGAAATGGGGTCTCTGGTTGGTAGTGGATGGCCACTGTCCAAGCAGGGACCCTTCTTTCTAAGTCAGAGTGAAGGGCTGCACCCCTTTGACAACCCCTGCTCCACCCTGTGGTAACGTAGCACGAGCAGTTAGGCTAATCTCAGAGGCAGTGTGTTAAGCATTTATGACCATACACAGTAATACAGTGAGGAGCACTACCAAGGGACACAACACAGGTAAGTATCAAAAATAGTTATCTTTATATATAGGTTTATCACAAGACCAAATAACGAAAAAGCCACAATACTGTACAGAAATAATACTCTCTTGATGCTGCAAAAATAGTTCAATTGGGGATGCAAAGTTCAGGGCAGTGGTCTCTGCGACCCTTTTACTCACAGTTCCTGGGTGTGGGTGTCAATAATCCACAAAATGCCGCTAAGGCGTGATAGCGATGTTTTTCCTCACGTTCCTGGTCGCGGCGGCTCGCAAACGGACCTTAGCGATGGTTTCGAGGCCCGCAAACGTGCGGGGCGATGATCGGGTCAGCGAGCACTCAGCGGCAGCAGCGCGATGGATTTCCGGGCGCTCTTCGGCTGCGGCGGCTCGCAACCGGGCGATAGCGATGGTTCCAAGGTCCGCAAACGTGCGGGGCGATGACGTTGGGCAGCGAGCACGCAGCGGCGCGATGGATTTCCGAGCGCTCTCCGGCTGCGGCAGCTCGCTAACGGGTGTTAGCGATGAAATGGCGATCTGTAAGCGTGCGGTGTGATGATTTGGTCAGCGAGCCCTCAGCGGCAGCCGTGCGACGGATTTCTGGACGCTCCTCGGCTGCGGCGGCTCGCTAACAGGCTTTAGCGACGAAATGAAGTCTACTGGGCCTGAGACTTCAGTCAGGAGGCTAGTTCTCTCTCTAGCCCTTGGGTGATTGCAGGTTCAAGATTAAAAAGTTCTCTTACAGCTCCTTTTCCCTCTTCTTTCCAGTCCAATGGCAACTACTGCAGGCCAATCCAGGGAACAGCACACAACACAAGGACAGTCCTCTCCTGCAGCTTCCTTCAGTTCCACGGACAGAGGTTGGTCTTGAGATCCAGGGGCAATACAAATTGTAGGGGTTTGGGCACAACTATTTATACCCCAAAAGTCTTTGTTCTGCCAAGCTACCAGGCACTGAACCCAGCCAGAACCAGTTCTGCATCTTCTCTTTCAGAAAAGGGGGCCTGCTATCAGACACACAGCAGGAGGTGGAGCCAGCATTCACCTTGCCAGGCACAGCCCCATTCAGGTCAAGCAGCTGCCCCTGCCCTCACTCAGGAAGGAGACCTCTCTATTCAACCCAGGTCTGACTCAGCTCGCCCTGCCCCTCTAAAACCAGACAGTCAATACACAAGACAGCAGAGCACACTGGAAGGCTTAGGCAAGAAAATACTCACTTTCTAAAAGTAGTATTTTCAAACACAGAATATAAAAATCAACTCTACTAAAAGATGTATTTTAATATTCTGAGCTCAGGCATACTAAATTCGTTTTTCTACCATGTTCCTGGGCTCAGGTAGGACTATAGGGTGTAATAGTCAAACCGCCCATTCTGGCCTATGGGGAACATGTAGCCTTACAGTAGTGAAAAACGAAATGGGGTGTAATTCACTACCAGGACATGCTACATACACCAGGGCATGTCCTACCTTACACATACAATGCACCCTACCATAAGGGGGACTTACATGATGCCAAGGGAAGGTTCAGGGGCTGGGAAGTGGGTGCACTTCACAGCCCAGATGGCAGTTCTGGACTGCACACAGACTCTGCAGTGGCAGGTCTGAGACACAATTTACAAGCTGCTTCTGTGGGTGGCACAACCCAGTGCTGCAGGCCCACCAGCAGCATTTTGGTTTACTAGCCCTGGGCACACACAGGCCACATTACTAGGGACTAACCGGTAGACCAAATAAGCCAATCAGGGAGACATCAATTCATATGTTATCTTTACACAGGGAGCATCCGCGCTGCGGCACTGAATGGCAGTGGCGCAGCGCCCAGAGCATCTATCACCAGAAAAAACAGAGGAGGCACAGCGAAAAAATGGAAGGGAGACTCACGCCAATGGTGCCAGGTCTAACACTTACCTTCTGTAACGATATATCTGTAAGAAACATTAGTAGTGATAGATTCCTTACCTCCCCACCCATCCTCCCCGTTCTGCGAACTGATTTCTAGGGTTAAGGTGATCCCTTTCAGGGCCCTAGTTTCAATGCACCAGTGGTCAGTATCTTGCATGGCTCTGCGTTCCTGGCGCGGAAAGTCGTGTACAGAACTGACGTCAGCGCGCGTGGGCGGCGTCCAAGTAGCGCCCGCGACGTCATCTCGGCGACCACGACGCCAACGACGGACGCGGAGCTGCACGACGCCCCTACCAACGCGCAGGGGTACTGCTGACGAAAACTTTCCGGATCCAGTCTGACGCCTGGGGATATTCTAAGGTAAGGAATCTATCACTACTAATGTTTCTTACAGATATATCGTTACCGAAGGTAAGTAACTTGTGCATCGTCACATTATTTAGTTAGCTTTAATGTTGGTTCTCTTCCAGGGGATACTCTTCAGTGCTTATGACTATTGATGAGTATCCCCAGGGCCGGACTGGCTACCGGGCATTTCTAAGTAAAGAATGGAAAACCAAATGGTTTCAAAGTATGCTTTTAAACCATTTGTTTTGCTTTCTTTACTTAGAAGAAAATGCAGGTCCCCATCACCATAAATCAACCCCCACGGCAGTAAAATCGGCACCCAGCTTGGCAGCCGACCAAAACGCCCGGTAGCCAGTCCGGCCCTGGGGATACTCATCAATAGTCATAAGCACTGAATTATCCCCGCCCACGTGCGGGACCCCGGAGAATATACAAAAATACATATATATGTGTATGTTTCGGTAAGAAAGTACAGAGTACCTCCCAAACATAGACATATACATGTATATATAAATAAAAATATGCAGCCTAATATACTTCCAATAGGCTAATATGCCAAAATTACATGGGTTTTTCAGAAAGAGAAAATAATATCCGATATAAACACTGTAACAGAGAACATACACTGCAATAGTGTTCCAACATAGCCCTTTATTTTCAGAGAAAAAGGCAAGTAATAGCAGGCAATTGGCTCATAGGCTGCATAGATGAGAAAACATCACAGTACCAAAAAACTGGCACCTTGCCTTTACGGATTCCAAGAACCTGGACACCGTGCCTTTAAGACCTCCAGGAGCCCCCTGCTCCCATCATGCACCACAGGTGACAGGTCAGTTCTTTTTTCCGGCTCCTTCTGTGGGGATCCTGGAGCTTGAGCTCGTCAGTTTTTGGCTATTTCTAGTCAGAAATTGGTTTATTTAAACTTTATTCGACATTTTGTGCTGCGGGTATTTATTTTTAGTCTTTTTCTGACAATTTAAAAACAATTTAAAAACTATTTTGTGTCAGAAATGCCAGCTTTATTTAACAAATGCTCTTCCTGTGGGAAGAAAATGGCTAAATCTGACCCTCACGCTGTGTGTATTGTGTGTTTGCCATCTTCACGCAACCCAGAGAAGTGTAACTACTGCCAGCAATTTTCAAAGAGAACTCCAAGTGACAGAGAAAAGATCAAACTTCATGCCTCAATGGAGAGAGGAAATGGACATTCTAAAAGTGGCCTTGAGAGTAATCCTGCCTCCAAGAAGCCCTCCTCTCAAGAAAAACAGAAGAAACGGTGTTGATCTGCTTCCCCAGCTTCAAAAAGAAAGCAGATTCCGGATTGCTTGCCGTCGGCGTCGAAATCGACGTCAGAAAGACAAGTAAGACGTCAAGGGTCAGATCACCGTCGAAACGACGAGAACGTCCGTCGACGAAAAGAAAGTCGACGTCGAGGCATAATACTTCGGGCTCGAAGTACGTTGGCCATGAGAGGCCTAAGTCGACGTTGAAGCATCCGTCGACGTCAAGATACCGGTCGGCATCGAGATCCCCGCCTTCTCCACGAAGGTCGGCTTCGAGAGGATCGATGACGAGGACACCCTCACGGACCTACAGACGGTCGAGGGCACGATCACCGTCGAGGAAGTCGACGTCAAAGACGCCGCGAGCGGACAGACGGTCGACGTCAAGAACTCCTTCACGTTTGACGTCGAAAAGACCGACGTCGAGGGCATCGCCGCATAGACACGAATCCTCAAGTGTGTCTCCACAGCAGCGGTCGACGTCAATGGTGACCCATTCCGTGTCGTCGTCGAGGCATCGCTCGACGTCGATGGAGAAAAACCTCATCATTCCTTCAAGAGACGTATCAGAAAAGCCATGGTCGACGTCGAGAACCACACGTTCGACGTCGAGGGAAGTGTCATCTTCGCCTGGCATTAACATTATTCAAGTTACACCGGAGGGATCTCCGGCTCCTAGAGAAAAAACTCCTCCTGTTAATATGTCTCCAAGATGGCTAGAAAGCACACGACACTGGAGGGTTCCACCCAGAGTTCCGGGCTTGGAATTCTCCAGAACTCTTTCTCCATCCAGAGTCTCTGTGGGACCTCCTCCTACTGCATCCTCGAGGCCATTTCCACACAGGTCTCCGAGAAGATCTAGGTCCCCATCAGCACGGCGTTCACGATCAAGAGGGCGCTCAAGATCTCGCCATTCTTCTACCCCTAAAAGGAGCCTGAGGTCACCATCATCTACCACGTCTTCAAGATCGTCCATTAGGGATTATTCTCCGACTCTATCTGCGACACCGCCATCCAGGGTTTCCCCGATTGACGATATCTGAACTTTCAATGAGGTTCTCTGCAGGGTGTGCCAGCAAGTTAAATATCAATATGTCTGCACCACCAGTTTCGACTTCCGTCATATTTGAGACCCTTCACCATAGGTCCTTGGCAAGGCCGCTGCTTCCTTTGGTCCCAGGTCTGCTAGAGCCAGCAATGCAGACCTTCCTGACTCCGGCCACCATGGGCTCAGCTCCCACACGTATTTCTTAAAAATATAAGGCACCAGATCAGGATCCATTTTTTCTTCGTGCGGATCCACCTCCAGACTCAGTCATAGTGGCGGCAGCCAGAAAGGCACATTCAGCTGCATCCTCCTCCACTGTCCCTCCGGAGAAGGACAGTAAGAATATGAACTCATTAGGTAAACGAATGTGATGAAGGTGGCTAGTGCTTCCGCCCTGCTGGGTCGGTATGATAGATCACTCTGGGACTCTTTGACAAGATTCACAGAAAAGCTGCCGAAAGAGGATCAACAAGATTTCCAAGAAATCCTACAAGAAGGCGGCTTGGTGGCAAACCAAGTCATCAGTGCAGCCGCAGACACATCAGATTTGGCTACCCACGGCTATTCTCACGGTATTTGCTCGAGGCGCTCAGCCTGGCTTCGTCTCACGTGGCTGAAACCGGATGCATAGAGAAAGATCGTAAACCTCCCCTTCCTTGGCTCTTCTCTATTCGGTTCCCATGCGGACGATGAGATGTCCAAGGTGAAAACAGAATTGGATACTCTAAAAGCTGTTGGCTTGGAGAAGCGAAAAGAATTTCGACGAAGGTTCCGTCCCTATGACCGACGTCCCTTTCAGCGGAGGGTTCAAACCCCTCACTGGACCACGCAAAATCAAAGTCAATCCAGGTCTCACTACCACCAGAGAAGGCCTGGACGTGGAAGAGTAACTACAAGACAGCAAACGGCTGCACCTAAACAATCAGCAAAGCAATGAAGAGTGGCTTCCTCCATGCCAGTTAACCACTCCCGTGGGGGGGGAAGTGTTATGTTACATCTGGAGGAGTGGAAGAAACTAACAAAGGACAAGTGGGTTCTGAATATTGTGCAGAATGGCTATTTACTCAGATTCAAATCCCCACCTCCATCAATTCCTCCGCGAGAAAAATTTCTCCAAGACCACCACTTGTTGCAATCGGAGGTGAACATTCTTCTACAAAAAGATGCCATAGAAACGGTCCCTGTTCCTCAAAGAAAGCAAGGGATTTATTCTCGTTATTTTCTGGTGCAGAAAAGAGGTCACACCAGAGAATACAGACCAATACTCGACTTGAGACTACTAAACAAATTCATCCGCAAAGAAAAGTTTTGGATGTTGGCGCTGCACCAAATCTTCCCTCAACTTCATCAGTGGGACTGGATGTGGTCTATAGATCTGCAGGACGCATACTTCCATGTGCCAGTGTCCAAGAAGCATCGCAAATTTCTACGGTTTGCAGTGTCATTGCAGCATTTCCAATTCAAGGTTCTCCCTTTCGGGCTCAAATCAGCTCCCCGAACGTTTTCGAAATGCATGGCAGTGGTGGCGGCTTTTCTTCGCAAGCAAAGGATATTCATATATCCTTACCTGGACGACTGGCTCCTGAAGAGCTCGTCACCTCCTCTGCTTCAGTCATCTCTCATACTGTCTTCAACTACTGAACAGGTTGGGTCTTCATGTCCACTACAAAAAATCGATCTTCAACCCGACACAGAGGATCCACTACCTGGGTGCCTCCCTGGTTACCACAAAGGCAAGCGTGTGTCCTTCGGAGGAGAGGTTATTCTCAATCTGCGAGAAATGTCACAATCTTCTTCACACGCAATGTCCCACAGTCAGGCAGGTGTCCTCGCTGCTGGGATCAATAGCATCATGCATCTTCATCGTACCAAACGCCAGGTTAAACATGCGTCCTCTGCAACAATCTCTGGAGGACCAGTGGATGCAGATATCGGGGCGCTGGGAGGACCAGGTGCTTCTTCCCCAATCGGCCAAGAATTCCATCAGATGGTGGATGAATCGATCCCATCTAATGAAGGGAGTTCCTTTTCACCTGGACCCTCCTACCCAGACGATAGTCACGGATGCTTCACTCCAAGGATGGGGTGCTCATATGGGTCCTCTCCAAGTTCAAGGTTTCTGGTCAGAGACAGAACAAAGTTATCATATCAACCTCTTAGAGCTGAGGGCTGTACACTTAGCTCTCAAATCACTGGACCCTTCGTTCCAGTCTCGTTCTCTTCTGATTCAAACGGACAATACCACAACTATGCATTATTTGAACGAACAGGGGGGTACCCGATCGAGACCTCTCTCTCTAGAGTCTCAGACCATCTGGAAATGGCTTCTCGCAAGAGACTTAACCATTGTTGCAATTCATCTCCCGGGAACTCTCAACGTCCAGGCGGACGCCCTAAGCCGGGACTTCGTCGAAGCTCACGACTGGGTACTCAACGACAAAGTCACTCAAAGCATTTTTCAAAATTGGGGAGTACCAGACATCGACCTGTTTGCAGACGCGGTAAACGCAAAATGCCCCGTCTTCGCATCCAGGTTTCACCAACCAGGCTCTCGGGGAATGCTCTTTTGATAAAATGGTCTCCGACATTACTGTACGCCTTTCTACCAATTCCGTTGATTCCCACAGTGATCAACAAGTTCTACAGGGCCAACACCAGAATGATTCTGATAGCCCCGGAATGGCCTCGTCAGTGTTGGTACCCGGATCTTCTTCAGCTATCGGAAGTTCCATACAAGAGGTTACCATGCTGTCCAGACTTACTATCCAAGAACGAAGGGAAGGTGTTTCACCCCAATCTCTCATCCCTACGATTGACGGCATGGCTCCTGAAGTCCTCCAATACGGACACCTAGATTTGACTTCGGAATGTATGAACATTCTAAAAGAAGTCAAGAGACCTTCCACCAGAAAATCGTACGCTTTCAAGTGGAAGTGTTTTTACTTATGGTGCATGAACAATGGACATGATCCCGTCCGGGGTCAGGAACAGGTGATTTTAGCGTATTTGCTGCATTTGGCCAAATCTGGTCTTCAATTTTCCTCTATTAAAGTCCATCTTGCAGCTACCACAGCATATAGAAAGTCCCCAACTCAGGTTTCCTTTTTCAAAATTCCTGTGGTCAAAGATTTTCTTGAGGGATTAAGAAATGTTTATCCACCAATCAGGGTCCCTTCTCCACCTTGGGAGCTCAACATTGTTCTAGCAAAACTGATCGGTGCTCCCTTTGAGCCTATTCACAGAGCTTCTTTACAACATTTGACATGGAAGGCCGCTTTTCTAGTGGCTATCACCTCTGCTCGCAGAGTGAGTGAGATCCAGGCGTTGTGTTGTAAAGAGCCCTACATTGTTTTTCATGCAAACAGAGTGGTTTTAAGAACACATCCGAGTTTCTTACCTAAAGTGGTCTCGGATTTCCATATTAATCAGACTATTACACTCCCCACATTCTTTCCGAACCCTTCATACCCTCCGGAAAGGTCCCTTCATTCTTTGGACCTTGTTATATGGCTCTTAGGGACATTGTCGACATTGCTAAGTTAGCATGAGCTTTGCTGCCATGATGCTGCTTTTGCGCACGTTACTACATGACTTTATTTTTGCAAGCTTCTGTTTATGCCTTTCACATGAGAACTGTCTGCCTTTCACGTTTTCTGCTGAGTTTCTGGAGTTTTGTCTGAACACGATGTGCAAGGTCGATAAACAATGCCCCTTGTAATTCTGTTCTGGTCAGTCCCTAGCACCTAGACATAACATGCTAAACACAGCTGCAACTGCTGGAGACTCGTGCTTTGATATTACGGGGAGGCATGTTGTTTTAACACCCACTTGGAGAGAGCCCTTTCCATGGAGAAGAGCTACGCTGTATCTATGATGTAAACCTTGCATCTATGCTTTAAGGTATGGGGTCTGCTGTCAAAGCCCAGAGATCTTCCTTTATATAAATAAACTTCTTCCAGTCAAGGGGAGGGTGGTTAGGCCTTATAGTCCTTTTTCCACTGTCTTTATAAAATGACTTCCCCTTTTGTACTCTATGGACTTGTAACAATGCTAATTGTTTTGAGTTTATGCATTTTGCTGCTGGTAGTGGCTCGTATACTGTATTGTAGAGCACGGTAGTTAAATATTGCGGACAAGTACGAGTGAGTGAGCGAAAGAGTATGTCTTGCTACCGCGATTCCTGAGAGAGTCGGGAGTGTTGTGTTCTGGGTTGTCTAATCATTTGTAGCGCTGTGATATTTGGAGGAGAACGAATGAGACACTATAGCTAGTCGGTTTTGGGATTTTGGGCACGAAGGTGGTCGGTTGGTACACCCTTAACACCGAGGTCCCGGTTTCCTGCGCATAGTTCTGTGTAGGTGCAGAATCCCTGCAACATGGCGCCGCCAACGTTTGGTCTGGTTCTTATCTGCGAGACGATTGACTAGTGCTTGTCCACAATCCCCTCACATCTGTTTTTCCAAATACCAGTCCTGTGGATAAACACAGGATCTTGACTATAAGTTTGCCTAAAGACTTAATTCCCGAACTCGCTGATAGTAACACCTGGGGCATGGTGTTTGCAGCGGTATATTCGAAGAGTTTCGGCACTCCCTCCATGACAGTGCTCATCTCCGTGATAAAACGCGTTCAAGATGAACACGGAGCCGAAGCGGCTGTGGAGTTGGGGATGAGACTTGTGGGGGTGTTCGACGTGGTTGCTGACATGATTCTTGCTAAAGTCAAGGGTGATGCTGTCAGCTTTCAAGTGGCAAACCGCTTGGAGGCTGTACCTGATGCAGACAAACCACGCGAATTAACAAAGATTATTGTAAAGGCTTATAAAACTATAGGCCGCAATAGTCTGGGAGTTAAGCCTTTTGCTCCAACGCAAACACAATCCCAAACTCAACAAAAAACCCAGACTGATAAAGACAGGCATCCGTTCTTTCCTAAAAAGAACTGGAAAAATAAGAAACAGGGGCAGCAACAACAGAAGCAGGGTTCGCGTGCTGGTTCACCGACACCGGAGTCTTCTGAGCATACTTATGACTTGCGCGATTGCGCGAAACTTAAGACTCCTGATAGATTTCAAGTACCTGATCAGCGCTCTCCTTGTTCTTTACAGGACACATCAGACTCTCACGTCGGTGGTAGGGAGCGCCAGGATCGTGGCAAAAGTCAGACCACACAACAGGGACGAGATCAACCTCGACAGTTTGACGTTAAAGCCAAACAAGAGGACCTGCCTCGTTTCAGACCCCCGTTTCAGAAGAAGAAGGTTGCCGCTTTAACGGCGAGATATGCCTCAGACGGTGAGAGCAAGACTCCTGGGCTCGACATGGGCGGTGACTCTGCTCGACAGCGCAGCAGAAGTTACCATAGTGCGGGAGGCACTCCGTCCCTGTCTGGAGGCGACAGCAACTGATACCTTCATAACTGTGGAATCGGCAGATACCCGGGTTGCCCCCCCCCCCCCAGGATAGACTGTATGTAATTATTTTTCAAATTGAGGGTGATGTACAACGTCCAATCAAGGCGTTTTTGGGGAAAATCTAACCTCATACGACATTTTGTTGGCGGAGGCGGATTGGCCTCCACCGTTTGTGTTAGCCGCCTCTCGAGGGGAGGACGTGCTACTTCTGAGTTTTTCGCGTTACGTCCCTGTGGAGCATGCAACGGCTTTAGCAGCAGAGTGGGCATTGGCCCTGGCCCCAGCTGTGTACCGTAACCAGGTGGGCTGGGATCTAGATTCACCGGCACATGAGATACCTTTACGGACTACGCCACAGCCACAACCGGAATATCCAATCAAGCGCAAAGTTAAGGCTCACATTTGTGACATTCTGACGCAGTTAGAGTATCAGGGTGTGATTGAATCTTGTACATCGCAGATGAATAATCCTCTCTTTACGGTATCGAAACCGGACAGTTCGTATCGGATTGGATTGGATTACCGAAATTTGAATAGTCATTGTCGCACTTTTGCAGTGCAAAACACTCACAGCTCTGCGCTGGTGAACAACCTTATTCGGAAAAAATACAAAACTACACTGGACATATCCAATGGATTCTACAGTCACAATTTGGCTCCTGAGAGCCGTGACTTGACAGCATTCACAGCCGTTGGGAATCAGAAAAAATTTACACGCTTGCCCATGGGGTATAAGAATAGCCCCGGGGCATTTGCTGCGCGTGTTGTGTCCTTGTTACACAACATAGATCCAGATGCGTTCTCGTTCGTGGACGATATCTATCTCACGGACGATGAGCTTATACCACATCTTGTCCGAGTCGACCGCATTATTTCTGCGTTCGCCGACTATGGTTATAAATTCAACTTTGCAAAGTCACACATCGCTCATTTGGCGGTGCTCTTTTTGGGCTATAAGCTCAATAATGAAGGAAAGGGGTTAGCCCCCCACTTCCTGGAGAAATGTGCACATTTGCAACCCCCTTCTACTCTGAAGAAACTTCAGTCCTTGCTGGGATTTTTGAATTTCGGCAGAACTTGCATTCCCGATTATGCCCAACATATCAAACCGCTTTATGCGTTGATGCAACCAACATATTCTTCTGCCAGCTGGCTCCCGGAACATACCTCAATTCTGCATTCTTTGCAGTCTGACTTACTTGCAACTAATTACTTATTGAATCGTGATAACACCACAAACCTGGTGATACGTTTCGTGCAGTGGGATTCACTTACTTGACGTTCAATGAAGGGGACACAGTACCTATTGCATACAAATCACATTTGTACACTGCAGCTGAAATGCGTTTTTCCATGGTTGAGAAAGTTTTAACCGCGGTCCAGATGGCGATTCTGTAGGAACGCTCATTGGCGCAAGGTAAACGCATTCTTATGGTCACGCCCTTCCCTGCTTTGGAGGCCGTGACTAAGGCAAGTGTACCCAACTCTAAAGCATTACATCCCCGTTGGATACAATGGGCTACGTCTTTGACATCGCCAGATATCACTTTTATCTTTGACCATGCACTACAGACACAGGAGTTTTTACAGTATGAACATGTTCATCCTCCTCCCTTGTCTTTGCTTCCTTTTGTCAGGATCGCAAGGCCCCCCAACAGAAAAAGACTTTCAGTGAGCGTAATTTCCCTTAAGGCCATAGTAAAAAGAAGAGAAAACAGAACGCTGTTTAAATTCCGAGCAGGAACTACCCCTAAAATGGCCGCCAGGTGTCGACCCTCTGAACAGCACGTTTGCGCTCTAACGAATGGCATCAATCTCGAATGTCCAGGTGCGGCGCCCGCTCTAATGCGCACTTCACCTGACTACGGAGGAGAACAGGTCGCCCTTGAGGTTCTCGCCGCGAAAGTTTAGAGAGGGAAACTTTCGTCGCGCACCTACCTTCGTGTTTTCGGCGGTTTAGAGTTCTGAAGTCAGAGTGAGAAGGAGTACAGTAAGGCTGACTAATTTTGTTATGTGAGGCATGCGCAGTTTCCTCAGAGGGAGTGTCGGTATTTGGAGCGTGCGCATTAACCCAGTGTCAGTCAGCATTTCTTGGGGTTTTCAGAGTCAGCACAAGTCCACTGGCAACACAGTTAAAGAAATTCTGAGGAGAGAGTTTGTGGACATTTCTAGTTGAATACTCATTTCCTTAGTTCGTTTTATTTTCGTAGCGAGTGAATAGAACTCCACATAGTTTTGAGTTTATGATGAAGTGTTACCTAGGTTGACATTCTTGTACAGTATTAGCGGGAAGAAGAGAGGAGTAGGTAAAAGATTAAATACTTACCAAAAGAAGAATCCAGATGACACAACAGCAGCATTAACTTGAGGTGAGAGGTCTGCAAAAAGAGAGAGAGAGAGTTAAGAGGAGTTCGAGATAAAACATTAGAATATAAAAGATACTAATAATCTTTTGAACATTAGTTTTACAGCATGCAGAAACCAAGTTAATCACCCAAAGAAGAGAAGCATAGGTCACATAAGACTGGGTAGGTACATATAAGGTATTGAGTAAATAGGAAATTGAATAACTGTAAATGTCTTAATGCTTGTTCTTTCCTTACAGTAAAATACAAATCCAGTTTATACAATTGCGAGAAAAAGATTAGCAAGAAGGCGTCAGAAGCCGGAGGAAGAAAACAGACATATTGTGAATGTCTCTTCTCTGTCCCATCCACTTTCCCCCCTGGGGTTTCTTTGGCATACATGCTAATGGTATTGTGTGTTGCTCAGAAATCGCGGTGAGGCATTGGGAACTAGCGACATTCTGCTCCTGTGCATTTTGCGGAAAGCACGTTCCTGACAGAGTGAAGTGCCCACGTAACATTTTTGCACCTGAGCAGAATGGTGGAAGGTCTAGATTTTAAGAAGCTAGGAGAAGTCCTGGAAGGAATTCAAAGAGAATTAATCTCAGTCAGGGAAGAAAATAGGGAGCTTAGGAAATAGACTGCAGATCTAACCATAAAAATTTGTAGTTTAGTGTCAGGGCCCAGTTTGAAATATTCGGCCTCTCAAGAAGAAAGTTCTAGTGATGCATCAGCTCCCCAAACTAAGATTACTACACAAGTTATTCACTCATTGTCCCCTGTGATACCCTTACCCCCACCTGAGCGTTTTAATGGAGACCCACAGAAGGCTCAAGTGTTCCTGACGCAGTGCACTTTACATTTTATGTGTCATCCGGCGGTTTTCCCCGATGCGCAGTCTCGAGTGGCCTTTATTCTATCATATTTGAGTGGGGACGCTGCGTCTTGGTCTATGCCTTTGGTGACCAGGAATGATCCCATTTTATATGACCTCGATGAATTTAAAAGAGAATTCCTCAGAATTTTTGACAGGCGAAAGGCTTCGCAAGCAACAGATAATGAGTTATTGGAAATCAGACAGGGCAACCGTGATCTGATTTCTTATTTAGCTCAGTTTAACAAGTTGGTGGTGGAAACGGAGTGGCCTGAGAATAACGAGCAGCGGTGTTCTATCGAGGCCTAAAGGATGAATTAAAGGACGCTTTGGCTCAAGTGCCTAATAGACCAACGGTGATTTCAGCATTAATCGATTTGGTTCTTGAAATTGATTTCCGACAAAGCGAAAGAAGAGGTGAGAAAAAGAGAGATTTTCGCTCCAGTGTTCCAAGATTTGATCGAGCAAAGATCGAAAGTATTAAGGAAAATGATACTGCACGTGGGGGAGAACCCATGCAAATTGGAACAATTCGAGGTCCCCTGTCCAAAGAGGAAAAGGAAAGGCGAAGAGTAAATAAGCAATGTCTCTATTGTGGTGGCAGTGGACATTTCGTTCGCAATTGCCCAAAGAAGCCCAAGCAAACACCGTCGGAAAACGCTTCGCACCACCAGTAAATGGAGTTGGACTGGTGGTTGCAAAATCAGAAACAGCTCCAGAAGCGCCTACTTTGGCGAATACCTTGCAGTCTGCATCCCCGCACTTGGTAATGATGATGACCTTAAGATTCAGAGAGAAAACATTGAAGCAGGTGACAGTTATGGTGGATTCGGGAGCCACGGGCAATTTTTGCGACTTGAAATTCGCAGACAAGGTTGGTTTGAGGGCAATAAAGAAGAAAAGAAAGTAAGCTGTCCGTGCAGTCGATGGGACAAATCTTTCATCTGGACCCATCGTGAGCCATACAGAGTCTGTGGAGTTGGAGTCGGAGGAAGGACACGTTGAAACCTTGCAATTCAATTTAATTGATGCTCCGCAGTTCCAATTAATACTAGGTCTGCCATGGCTCACAGAACATAATCCTACTATTGATTGGGGTGCTCGATCAATAGCATTGGATTCGGAGTACTGTAAGGAGAATTGCTATAAGGAACGTAAGAGAGACCATGTGAAGACACCTGCGTCCCACCTAAGTGAAAGAGAGGCGACGATTTGCGTGATAACAACTACAGAATTACCCACGGAGTACGCAGAATATCGAGATGTTGTAACGAGACAGAAGCTGAAAAACTTCCACCACATAGGGAATTTGATTGTAAGATAGATTTGGAACCAGGTTCCAATCTCCCTTGCAGTAGGATTTACGCTTTAACGGAAAAGGAAGATGAGCATCTAAAGGTTTATCTGCAAAAATACCTTGAAAATGGCTTCGTTAGGCCATCACAATCCCCGGTCTCGTCGCCACTCTTTTTCATTCCGAAGAAAAATGGAGAGTTAAGGACTTGCATTGATTATAGGGCAATAAATCGAATCACCATCAAGAATCGATACCCTTTGCCCTAAATTTCTGTCCTATTAGATCAAGTAAAGGGAGCGCAAGTCTACACCAAATTGGATTTGAGAGGGGCATATCATCTTGTTACAATTCGAGAAGGAGATGAGTGGAAAACGGCCTTCAGAACCAAGCATGGGCTTTTTGAATACCAAGTAATGTCCTATGGCCTATGCAACGCACCAGCGGCGTTTCAGCATTTCATTAACGATGTATTGAAAGAGTTCATTGATCGGAATGCAATTGTATATATCGACGATATTCTAATTTATTCTGATTCAGTGGAAGAGCACGAAGAACACGTTAAGAAGGTGCTACAGAAATTGCGAGAAAACTGTTTGTCAAGTTAGAGAAATGTGCCTTTAATGTCTCTACTGTAGAATTCCTAGGGTTTGTGCTCTCGCCAAGAGGTATCACCATGGATGAAGATAAGATCAAGGCAGTGATTGAGTGGGAATCTCCTAAGTCAGTGAAAGAAATTCAAAGTTTCATTGGTTTCGCAAATTTCTATAGGAGATTTATCCAAGACTTTTCAAAAAAGTTGATTCCTTTGACCAGATTACTGAAGAAAGGAGCCAGTTTCGATTGGTCGAAGGAAGCTGAGGAAGCTTTCACCCAGTTAAAAAAGGATTTCACCACGGCACCAATTTTGCTTCACCCTGATCCATCTGAGCCTTTCTTTGTGGAAACGGATGCGTCCAATCTGGCGTTGGGAGGAGTATTGTCTCAAAGACATAAAACTACAGGGCAATTGCATCCAGTGGCCTTCCGTTCAAGGAAATTGACCTCAGCGGAAGTCAATTATACGATAACTGAGAAGGAGTTCTTGGCCATCAAGGATGCGTTTAAAGAATGGAGACACTACTTGATGGGTGCTAAGCATGTGGTCACAGTCTATACCGACCATCGAAATCTGAAATTTTTAAAGTCAGCCAGAACATTAACACCAAGACAACTACGTTGGTCCCTATATTTCGCTGATTATGATTTCGTCATTACTTACCGACCAGGCTCGCAAAATGGTAAGGCAGACGCCCTATCCAGATTGGGTACCGAAGGAGTGTCGGAAGAGGTCAAGGATCAGAAGATCATACCAGAAGGAAAGGTAATCGGAGCCGTTTTAAAAGAATCAGTAGAAGAAGAGGCTCAGAAATTGATGACACTGGAAGAAATGAGAGAATGGGCGGAAGAAGATACTAGACGAGAGATCCGAGGAGGTTTACTGTATCATGATGGCGCTCTCTATTTACCCACACCAGAAATGCAACAAAAGGCCTTAAAGGAATGTCATGATAACATATTGGCAGGCCATAAAGGTATCTTAAAGACTGAAGTCTTGGTGAAGCGACGTTTTTGGTGGCCCAACATGGTCAAGGATATACGTCAATATGTGGCCACTTGTGAGGTCTGCGCGAGGGGAAAACCGGAGAGACAAGCTCCCAAGGGTTTATTACAGCCTTTGCCCACCCCACCCCACCTTACCCATAGCATACCGTAACTTTAGATCTAATAGTAGAATTACCATCTAGCCAAGGGTTTGATACAATACTAGTTTGTGTTGATGCTTTTACGAAGATGGCCCATTTTGTACCTCTAAAGGGGGTGCCCACAGCCAGAACATTAGCACACACTTTTAATCAAACCATAGTTCGAGCTCATGGAATACCTAAGGTTTTAGTGTCTGACAGGGGCTCCCAATTTTTATCCCATTTTTGGAAGGCTTTCACTGAGAGGTTGAATATTGAAACTAGGTACACAACTACTTATCACCCAGAGACAGATGGCCAAACAGAGCGAACGACTCAGGAGCTGGAGCAGTACCTTAGATTGTGTTTATTAGATCAAGAGGGTGATTGGCCAGACTACCTGTGGGCAGCTGAGTTTGCGCATAATAATGCAAAAAATGTGTCCACTGGTTACTCCCCCTTTTATTTGAACACGGGAAGGCATCCCAATCAAGCGTTAAGCTTTCAAGAAGTAGAAGTTCCAGCAGTAACAGATCTAGTTGAACACATGACCAGAGTGCATAGTTTAGCAACTAAGAATCTAACCAAGGCTAAGGAAAATTATAAGCACTATGCAGACAAGAAAAGAAGAAAGGAACCAGATTTACAAGTAGGAGATAAAGTTTGGTTAAACACAAAAAATCTTAGACTCAAAGGAAACAGAAAGTTACAACCAAGATATGTAGGCCCCTATTTGATTGAGAAAAAATTAAGTACCTTAACTTATCAGTTGAAATTACCCAAGGGGTTACAAGTTCACCCGGTATTTCATGTCTCCTTATTAAAGAGGGTGTCAAATGACGTACGAATAAGCAAACCTCCAAGACCGATCCAAACAGAGAAAGGAGAGGAATTTGAGGTGAAACAAGTTTTGGATGCAAAGTTTCGGAAAGGGCAAATTTACTACTTGTTAGATTGGAAGGGTTATGGACCTGAAGAAAGATCATGGGAGTTGTCCTCTGATGTTCATGCTCCTCGATTAATTAGGGATTTTCACAGAAAGTTTCCAGACAAGCCCAAGCCGGGAGGGTCTACTTTGAGGGAGGGTACTGTCAGGATCGCAAGGCCCCCCAACAGAAAAAGACTTTCAGTGAGCGTAATTTCCCTTAAGGCCAGAGTAAAAAGAAGAGAAAACAGAACGCTGTTTAAATTCCGAGCAGGAACTACCCCTAAAATGGCCGCCAGGTGTCGACCCTCTGAGCAGCACGTTTGCGCTCTAACGAATGGCAGCAATCTCGAATGTCCAGGTGCGGCGCCCGCTCTAATGCGCACTTCACCTGACTACGGAGGAGAACAGGTCGCCCTTGAGGTTCTCGCCGCGAAAGTTTAGAGAGGGAAACTTTCGTCGCGCACCTACCTTCGTGTTTTCGGCGGTTTAGAGTTCCGAAGTCGGAGTGAGAAGGATTACAGTAAGGCTGACTAATTTTGTTATGTGAGGCATGCGCAGTTTCCTCAGAGGGAGTGTCGGTAATTGGAGCGTGCGCATTAACCCAGTGTCAGTCAGCATTTCTTGGGGTTTTCAGTCAGCACAAGTCCACTGCCAACACAGTTAGAGAAATGCTGAGGAGAGAGTTTGTGGACATTTCTATTTGAATACTCATTTCCTTAGTTCGTTTTATTTTCGTAGCGAGTGAATAGAACTCCACACAGTTTTGAGTTTATGATAAAGTGTTACCTAGGTTGACATTCTTGTACAGTATTAGCGGGAAGAAGAGAGGGGTAGGTAAAAGATGAAATACTTACCAAAAGAAGAATCCAGATGACACAACAGCAGCATTAACTTGAGGTGAGAGGTATGCAAAAAAAGAGAGAGAGAGTTAAGAGGAGTTAGAGATAAAACATTCGAATATAAAAGATACTAATAATCTTTTGAACATTAGTTTTACAGCATGCAGAAACCAAGTTGACAACTCGGACCCACTTTCCCGAGCCTCTGATGGAAGGGGGATGCCAAGCGCAAGAGTCCCTTGAAGGTGTGGACACACGCAATCAAAGCCCGCCGAAGTATACAGGGCCAACACGGTCAGGCAAACCACTCACCTGTCCTCTTGAGGCGCCAGCTGGAAAACTACCCCCTGCGCCGGGCTGAGGAACCAGAGCGGTGCGTTACGGCTTCGCGGGAGTTTTAAAGAGTACCGCTAATCTGATTACAATGTCAGGTCAGCTGGTGAGATTCAGCGTAACGTGGCGTCAAGTCACGTGGTGGGCCTGACGTGGGACCGAAGTACTCCGTGCTTCAGCCCTGAAATCATGGCGGCCATCTTGTAGGAGGCAATAGTAATAGCGTAGAGCCAATATGTGGGGACACGGTGGAAACAGTTCACATGTGAAAGGCAGGCCCTCACACCCACAGCACCATTCGCCAGGAACAGAAGATCTCCGCTAAAGAGCCCCTTTATGGGTGCCCGTCGGGTATTGCACCGCCGACCTGACGAGGAGCGAGTCCATATGATGAAGCATGACACCTAGCTTGCTGGGTGTGTGAGGACTCTAGTTCCGTCTAGGAGGACTCCCCTCCTTTGGCCTCCACTCCTGTTATTCCATCCCCTTTGGGGAACTGCGTACCCTTCTTAGTTTACAGTACCTGGGCATGTACGCTGGACCCCGTAAAACAGCCCTCTCAGTCCCTCCCCTTGTTTGATATGTCTCTTCTCTGTCCCATCCCCTTTCCCCCCTGGGGTTTCTTCGGCATACATGCTAATGGTATTGTGTGTTGCTGAGAAATCGCGGTGAGGCATTGGGAACTAGCGACATTCTGCTCCTGTGCATTTTGCGGAAAGCACGTTCCTGACACCTTTACATGAATACACATGTGTCATTTACACCGATGGCTCGGCTCAACCGGCCACGGGTTCCAGACACGCTTATTCCGCGGCTTGCGCGATTGTTGCTGGCTCCATTGTCAATGGAGAGTTTAAGTCTTCCATTGTGCCTACTCAGGCACTTGGAGACTGTACGGCACAATTGGCGGAGCTGCGCGCTCTTATTCTTGCTCTCGAGTTCGCTGATCCAAATGTGCATACTCTTATCGTATGCGATTCTTATTACTGTCTTCAGGCTTTCAATGATAACTTGTTTTTTTGGACTCGAAATGACTATCGAGACTATAAAGGCAGCGCAATTAAGCATAAAATGCTTTGGGTTCGAGTGGCAGAGCTTAAACAGCGTCTGCCCCTCACACAGGTTATCCATACTCTTGGCCATCAGCATGTGGGAGCACATGCTCTTGGTAATTCTTTGGCTGACGAAGCGGCTAAATCTGCAGTAGCCACGTGTTCCGTAGCAGCAGTTACAAGGTCCATGACTAAAATAGATAATGATATTTTGGCAGCAGTGGCTGCTACGAGGGATGGTACCGGTTATCCTCAGGGTTTCCCTTCGAAATACTCATCATATATCTCCCGAACAAGTTCCTTACACTTCTAGTCCATCTGTTGGGCATCAGCTGATTCCCAACATTTACAGCAGACCTGCTTTGATCAGAGCTGTACGAGGGCATGGTTTGTGCACATGCATGGGTGTCTGCGACAGTCTCGATTTTACAACAACGTTATTGGTGGCGTAGTTTATATAAACAGACCCGTACTTATGTGCTTTCTTGTGACATCTGTCAGCAAATCAAACCATCTACGGTGTCACGCCCACCACAAACACAGCTATGTATTTCTAATAAACCATTTGGCTGTGTATATCTTGATCACTGCGGTCCGTTCTCTTCTGATACTGCATTTAAATATATTTTAGTTGCGGTTGATTCGTGCACTAGATTCCTTTGGGTGTGGCCACAACGCAGTGCTGACGCTCGAAATGTCATCAGGGATTGCGTGTCTTTGTCGGGATATTTGCCTGTGGCACCTTCCATTCGGACCAAGGTCCAGCGTTCGCCTCTAAGGCTTACAAGGACGCGATGAAGTCCATGGGGGTGCTGGTGCAGTTTTCATCTCCGTACAGGCCTGAGGGCAATTCAATTGTGGAGCGAATAAACCGTGACTTAAAAAAATCTTTGCCAGCTAGAGTCTTAGGTACTGGCAGGAACTGGCTGGCCCATTTGTATGGTGTTCAACGTGCACTCAATAATCTCCCAAGAAGATCTCTGGGTGGGCGGACCCCATACGAAATGCTCTTTGGCATTAAGATGTTTGTGCCAGACCTTGATGGTCTAGACGTTGTGGCGGCAGCCGCAAACTTTGACGTAGATAATCATTCTACTGTGTTGCAGGATCTACAAAAGACCCGTGACAGCTATGCAACTGAACAATTACCCTCTTCCGATGATGCAGCACTGCTGATTCCCGTAGCCGACTGGCTGCCCAAGATTGGAGACCTGGTACGAGAAAAGCTGGAGAACAAGAAAGAATTTGGTCCCTCCTATCGTGCACCAGTCCCAGTACTTGGATTGAAGGGTACTCGTACAGTTATTTTACCACCTTTACCTGGCCGAAAAGACAACAGATATATCTCAGTGGACAATGTCAAGCTACACCGTCTGGCCGATTCTGAATAGTGTCACGCCTGCTGTTTCGTGTAATGCAATTTCATTGACTCCATTGACTTCGTCCTCTTCCTCTGATGCTCGTAGAGCTGGGAAGGTGATGGACACTACTATTGACCTCTCCTCCGTCCAGCCTCTATCTTCCAATGCAGAAGTCAAGTACACTTATCCTACAGATGAGTCCGTTAGTGAAACACCGGTCAGTCCTCGACAACATCAAGTTGACGCAGCTCTACCATCGCTCATTAACAGAACTGCAAGCTGCTACTTTAGAGATAATGCAAGCTTCTCTTCAGACTCATCCTCCTTGACTTCCAGTTTGGCAGTTCCACCGACTAAATTGGCTATTTTCTTCAGTTGGTTCAAAAATACTTACCTGGTCCCTCCATGGACCTACATCTGGTTGGTGCTTATCCTAATTTTCCTCTTCATGTCGATTGGATTTATAACAGTATTCTTCTTACTCATCAATGGTCATTATTTACCAGAACATTCTGCTGTGAACTTGATCGATGGAACTCTTGCCCCTCACACATCGTTCCATATTCTGAAACGTGATCAGACCCATGTGAACATTTCAGCATTCCCAGTTACAGATGGAATCGTATGGGATAAAGTAGCATTCGAGGTCCACGGCCCGACGGAATTGCTCAGGGTGCCATACGTGTTTCGCGTCTCATTAGGAGATGTGGTAACACTGGACATACATTCTGATGATTCTGATGATTGGGATGTGCAAGCAGTGCATGCATTGTTTTCTGACTTAAAATATTATGCTGCTTTTGATGCTGAAGACTTGTATTTAAATTCTGCCAATTATGCTGATCTCTTTTGTTATCAGCATTATGGGCATCATTTTTTGCACAAAACTAGCACATTGAGACCTGTTCGTAATTACACTCAATGGGAACATTGTCCAACTCCTATACTAGGGAGTTCTAGGACTCTTAGAGAGAAGTTCACATATTTTAAAGATTATGACACATCTAATCCAGAATCATATTACTTTAAATTACAATCGCAACCGGTATCCAAATTTATCCTGACCCATTCTAAATTGATTTATTCCAACTCTTTTAGGGCTCAATTGGCTACACAGGGTTATGATCACTGGAAAGAGACCATTGAGTTAAAATCCATCTGGGGCACTAAGCTATGGCAGGTTCAGGGAACTGAAGCGTTACATTGCGCCTGCCTAATCCCAACTCAAATTTTATTTTTAAATGATACAGTGTACCAAACCACTTGTTTCGGGTTGGCACTGTTAAAAATTTGAATACACCATCCATTCCGTCATTAGCGGAATATGACAATTGACGGGCGAAGACAAATTATACTATCGATGCCCTGCAAGCTTTGTTTCGAAATGGCTCATTTAATGTCTCAGGAGTTGATTCATCAGGTTGGTTGGTGTGACAAACAAATTCAAATGCATGTCAATTACGTTTTTATAATGTAACACCTGGTTTCACCCAGACTAGACCGGACCCACGTTCACATTCGGTTACCACATACTCGGTGGGTAAATTATGCCAACAATGGTTGGAACACTCCTCCCTTTCATCAGTAAAGCAACACCTGTCGCTCTTGTCGATTGACATTAATTTGGCTGATTTTCTCTTGGGACCCAGGGCTCCGAGAGCAAAAAGATTCATGTATGCCGCTTACAATGAAATTTGGAAACTTTCGCAGATGGAAGCTGCCTTTCGTCTACGTCAAATTGATCAAGCTAATTTAGAAAAGGTATTAGCAGTGGTCGATAATAGCATTAATACGCTTTCCTCACGTATCTATACATTGGATAACATTGTTTCTTCAGTTATTGATATTGTTCAGAATGATGTGTCTGTATTGTATCATGGTCAAAACCAATTATGATCTGTTATGCAGTTTGCATGAACGTTACAGACCCTTAAGATGGGAAAAGTCCCTTGGGATTATTTAAATGCTTCCGCTCTGTTTTTACCATTTAATCTGACTGATAAACAACGTTTTATGTCAATGAAAGATGCCACTTACACATTATTGCATATTGAACAATTAGAGCCCTTGCCGTTCTCGGTAGCGGAAAGGGACTCTGCTGTTTGGTTAATTCATGATGTTATCTCACTGCCATTTTCGTTGTTTCAATTTAAATCATGCATGCAACATTTTCCGATTGGTCGCTTTGAACGCCTGGGTAGTGCATTTCTCCATGAATTGTGGTCCCTGCCTTTCACTTACAGATGTCAACGGGAGGATAAGGAAGTTTTCCTAACAGGGGAGGACTGCGATTCCACAGTAGGACATTCCCTGATTTGTAAACACGTTAGATTGCACGGCGCTTGTAATGTGTCAGCACCTAATCTTGCTTGTTTTCTGAAAGGAACTCCAGTACCATCAATAATTCCCGCTTTTACTTTGCTTACCAACGGCAGTTATCTTATTTTAAATAACCAAGACTGCTGTGGTTTACGGGCAGGAATTCCCTATTTAGTAACTGTCTCACAACGAGTTACTTGTTGTAGCATGTGCTTATTCCGCCCCGCATGGGAGTGTAGATAGTTCCATTTGGCCTTCCATTCCGACTTTGAAAACAGATTTCAACAAATTAAGCAGGCTCAAGGCGCTCCTATTCCAACAAGAGGTCGCTCTTACTTCGGCTCGAGAGACCTTCGAATTACAGGTGGCTAGAACATCTAGCGAAATTCAGTCGTTGCTGAATACTAACCTCCCTCTTCATTTTGGGGAGCTTATACATCAAATATATAATGCGTCTGACACTACAGGCCTTGCACATTTTTTTAAACAAGTGGGAGCAGGCCTTGTGACTTCTTTTCAGACGATATTTGGAGTGATACCGGCTTTTATTCATTCTATTTTTTCCAGCGTCTTCGGCGGATTCCCTTTATTACTGGCGTTAGCTGGTGGAGTCCTGTTTCTTCTGCTCCTGCTGCGCAATGGCTGCCCATCTTGTGGTACTGCACAAACCAGGCCAATTGCAACTGTACCGTGATGGGATGCAACTGGTTTTTGGATGCTTGCCACTAGCAACGCTTAGCGTGAGTTATGGATTGACTTTTCGCTTTGCCTACTTTACTTGCGTGCAACCAGTTTTTTACTGTTGACGCTGCCCCTTTTATTGGACTATGGATTTGTGCCTCTCCAATACATCATGTCCAGTCCCGGATTTTATCTAGTTGATGGGTCCCTTAGAGGCCCATGACCAGGCTTGTTCTGGGGATGGTCGTATGGCACGTGTGGCAGCACTTGGAGTATTGGCTGAATGGGATATCTGTGCAGCTGCGCAGAATCTCCTGCATCCGAGTTTCATCGAATATCACGCAAGTTGCCCGATGATGCTTTTGGAAGCATCGGATTATGAGGAGAACGTTTGTTCCTTCGATCTACTTGATTGGATGGCATCCCTTTTTTATACTAACGATAGAGATGCTCTTCTGGAGGGAATTGCATTCTTCAGTTCACGTACGTTAATGGACTTACCACCTTCTTCATCATAACATTTTCCCGGATGCCGTGAAAATTGATGACAAAAATGTCTTTTTCCAATTTTTTCCGATTTGTTTTTTTTTTTCCCTCCCATAAAGTTTTTTGTTTGCTTGACTGTTTGAACTCTGTTTCCATCCTTTTTCTATGTCCTATGACCTTACCAGGGGGAGGGTGTTATATGGCTCCTAGGGACATTGTCGAAATTGCTAAGTTAGCATGAGCTTTGCTGCCATGATGCTGCTTTTGCGCACGTTACTACATGACTTTATTTTTGCAAGCTTCTGTTTATGCCTTTCACATGAGAACTGTCTGCCTTTCACGTTTTTTGCTGAGTTCCTGGATTTTTGTCTGAACACGATGTGCAAGGTCGATAAACAATGCCCCTTGTTATTCTGTTCTGGTCAGTCCCTAGCACCTAGACATAACATGCTAAACACAGCTGCAACTGCTGGAGACTCGTGCTTTGATATTACGGGGAGGCATGTTGTATCTATGATGTAAACCTTGCATCTAGGCTTTAAGGTATGGGGTCTGCTGTCAAAGCCCAGAGATCTTCCTTTATATAAATAAACTTCTTCCAGTCAAGGGGAGGGTGGTTAGGCATTATAGTCCTTTTTCCACTGTCTTTATAAAATGACTTCCCCTTTTGTACTCTATGGAATTGTAACAATGCTAATTGTTTTGAGTTTATGCATTTTGCTGCTGGTAGTGGCTTGTATACTGTATTGTAGAGCACGGTAGTTAAAATAAACATTTTGAACTATTACAGTGACTGCCGATTTCTTATTGTGGACAAGTACGAGTGAGTGAGCGAAAGAGTATGTCTTGCTACCGCGATTCCTGAGAGAGTCGGGAGTGTTGTGTTCTGGGTTGTCTAATCATTTGTAGCTCTGTGATATTTGGAGGAGAACGAATGAGACACTATAGCTAGTCGGTTTTGGGATTTTGGGCACTAAGGTGGTAGGTTGGTACCCTATACACCGAGGTCCCGGTTTCCTGCGCATAGTTCTGTGTAGGTGCAGAATCCCTGCAACAACCTCAAGAGGGTTCTGAAGTTCTATTTAGACAAAACAAAGACCTTGAGAAAGTCGGATCGTCTGTTTATAAATTATGGTTCCATAAATACAGGTTCTGCAGCTTCCAAAAGGTCTATCTCTAGGTGGATAGTGTCCTGTATATCGTTGTCCTATCAGCTAGCTAACACAACCCTCCCGGGAAAACCAAAGGCCCATTCTACCAGGGGGAAAGCATCGACCACAGCTCTCCTTAGGATTGTACCTATTGCAGAGATTTGTAAAGCAGCCACATGGCGATCAGTGCATACTTTCACTCGCCATTACTGTTTAGACTCTGACACACAGGTGGATGCTCAGTTTGGGCAAGCCTCGTTAAGAAATTTATTTAGTCATCCTTAAAATGTTATTTGTGCTGTATTTATACTGGTGCTCGTCCGTGGGAAAGTGGGTATGGGCTTGCTATTCTATTCAGTGCTTATGACTATTGATGAGTATCCCCTGGAAGAAAAGGATAAGTTACTTACCTGTAATCCTAGTTCTCCTCCAGGGGTATACTCATCAAAGTCATAAGCAACCATCCCGCCTCCCCGGACGAGTATTGACAGTATAGTATTGATTTCTGCACCTTGTGCCATGGTTCCTTTATGTTTGTACACCGTAAAAAAGAACTGACCTAACCGTCACCTGTGGTGCATGATGGGAGCAGGGGGCTCCTGGAGGTCTTATAGGCACGGTGTCCAGGTTCTTGGAATCCTTAAAGGCAAGGTGCCAGTTTTTTGGTACTGTGATGTTTTCTCATCTATGCAGCCTATGAGCTAATTGCCTGCTATTACTTGCCTTTTTCCTCTGAAAATAAAGGGCTGTGATGGAACACTATTGCAGTGTATGTTCTCTGTTACAGTGTTTATATGGGATATTATTTTCTCTTTCTGAAAAACCCATGTAATTTTGGAATATTAGGCTATTGGAAGTATATTAGGCTGCATGTTTTTATTTATATATACATGTATATGTCTATGTTTGGGAGGTACTCTGTACTTTCTTACCGAAACATTCACATATATATGTATTTTAGTATATGCTCCGGGGTCCCGCACGTGGGCGGGGATAATTCAGTGCTTATGACTTTGATGAGTATACCCCTGGAAGAGAACTAGGATTACAGGTAAGTAACTTATCCTTCTTCGCACTAAACACTGTTCAGTTTTTGTGTAACACCTGCTTCTCAGATCCATGTTCCTGCCTTCCCCAACTGCCAATAACTATAGCTCTCCTGAAGGTCTCAATAATCACAAGGGTCCCAACACAGTTTCTTTATTTCCCTACATTCTTCCCTCCTCTTTCTCTATGTGCTCCTCCTGGTGGTAAGATAGGTGAGATAGGCTGCTGGTAGATAGGCAACAAACCACACCACTCTTGTATGCTCCCCCACTCTGTCCTCTATTCTCACCATCTCCTGCTGCTTGTGGCATCAGTTCCAACTAAAATGAGGTGTCCATTCCTGACGTTTTTCTCCTGAGCCTTCCCTGTCTGTAGTCTTGTTGTATCCTGTACTCTTAACATGTGGGGCCTCCACCTTTTTTGGTATTCTTGCTATATTTCATCTCTCTATTGCCTGAACCTGTATCTCTTATCCATGGTCCTGAAAGCTGGGGCTGAACTGCTGACAAGTGATGTAGGCACAAGAGCCACTAGTGGCCCAGAGATCACTCCATCTTTCTGTTCTCTACCTCTGAATTCCTTCTCTGGGGCCAACCCAGGCAAAGGCCATTTTGCATGCATTGTTCTTTCTTCCAAGACCGAAATCTTTAAAGGGTTGTTTCCGTTAGGAGTAGTGTTGTGGATTTTGATGCTGTTGTAGGACTCAAGTTTCATACACAGTCACTAAAGACTTTAAAAGTTGTTAGGCTTCCCCGTTACTACCCAACCTCCTCACTAGTGATAGTATTGACGTTTCCTATTGGTGAACCGTTGGTGCCTTTAAGCACTTTGACATTGTGAATGTCCTCGCACTGTGATTACACACAAGGAATCAGACATTTCTCAAAAAACCTATTCATTTTTTCAGGTCACTGTGTGAGGCTGACTGTTCAGGATCATGGTGTGAAGGGTCTGTACCGTGGGCTAAGCTCTCTCCTTTATGGTTCAATTCCTAAATCTGCAGTCAGGTGAGAGTTATATTTTTGAAACATTTATTCTGGAAATGTGCTGATCTTTCCTTCCATGATTTTATTTTTAAGCTCCTAACTTCAGGAGGGTTGGTAGCAGGGTAAAACCCTTTTCGGATTACGTGATTGGAAGTTGATGATTGGGCAAGCCAAGTTGAAGGGAATGTAAAGCACATGTTTTTATTGAATTCTGAGTGGTCTATGTATTCCCTATTTTAATATTTGAATTTGTTAGACTGCCTCAGCTCATTCTGTGTACCCAGAATTGAAGTCTTTGTAAGGCAGCACTGCTGTGATCATGAACTCTGTCGTTTGCAAACAGGGGCTTACCCATGTCAAATGGCAGCTATTTTCAGTTCTTTATTTTTCAGAAATTTATGTACACGTTCTTTAGGCTGTTCAGTTTTCTACAACCATTTTTATTCTTATTCTGATATTTTTACCATTTGAAACAGTTATAATGTAATGAATGCATTGTAGTTTTTTTGGGTCGCTGATCTTGTCTGTTTTGAAGATGACCATCAGAGCTGCTAGTTGCCTTCATCTAGGCCAAGGACTGAGAAATTGTGCAAAGGGAGATGTTTCCCCGACAAGGTAGAAGTTAACGAAAATCTAGCTTCAGCATCCCCTCCTCTTTTGGAGGAATAAATATCTGAATTTCAGGTGCTGCATTTTGGACCGGGAAACAAAAGCATTTCTTGTGAACAAGCTTCTGCAGTGAAGATGAAGTTGAAACATGTTTATGTTAAAATTATGATTCTTTAACAATGGATCTTTGATATATTTACATGCTTGAATCATTCTCCGTTGTCAGGCTGGCAATCTTCAGTGCATTTAAATAGTAGTAAACAGTATTAGCATAGCTGCCAAGGTTTCAGACTGCTTTGTGTGACATTTTTACAATTTCAGTGTAATTAGGAGTGAAATTTTAATGACTGAGTGACACTTTCTCGCGAGGAAAATCAACATATTAAAATTCGTAGATTAACAGCCGTCACGGCAAACAACATTGGGCATTGATTGGGGTGCAAGAGAGGCTATGGGGCACATACATAGCTGGGCCGCAGTGGAGTAAGCCAGGTCACTGTATTATGGCAAGTACGTTGCGTAGCTCATGAAAACTAGCAACCAGAAACTGTGAGGTTTCCCTGCATGCATGTGGAAGAGCAAGCACATGTTCACAAACCACTCCTGCCTTGATGTGGATGCTAAAACTGATAGAGCAGTGGGACAGGCAGTTCTCAGAAACCAGTTTCGATAAAGGTGAGCCTGCTACCTGCTTTTATTTTTTTCTGTAATATACAACTGTTTCTATTCTGATTCAAGCTTGTTCATATAGGAAAGATCCAATGGTGGAGAAGAAACGAGTTACTTACCTGTAACTTCAAGTTCGAGGCATGCGAGCTGTAGATCACATGCTTTGCATACTCCTGCCATCTAGTGTTGGGTCCGGATGTTTGCACTTTGTTTTTCTTTGAAGAAGTCTTTCCAGTCACGATGTAGGTGACTCCTCCTTTCGGTGATAGTGCGCATGGGCATCGACTCCATTGTTAGAATGTTTTTTTCCGCCATCGGGTTCGGACGTGAATTGCTGCGCTCCGGTTCAACACCGTTTCTCGGGTTCCCCTCGGTGCGCAATCGACTTACCCTCGACGGTATTGTTACTCGATCACGTTTCCCATTCTCCGCGTATCGTACCTGTTTCAAGAAAATCTCTTTCGATCGGAAAATTTGTGGAAGGCTGTCAGGCCTAGCCGCGTTAGCCCGTCTCGCAGTCGATGGAATGGACTCCATTTAAATTATGTCCTCAGTGCCAAGCCAAGTATCCACGCACCGAATCGCACAAGCTGTGCAACTTGTGCCTCTCCCCGGAGCACGACGAACAAGAGTGCGACGCGTGGAAATCTTTCCGATCCAAGACGACGCTCCGTGACCGTCTGGCTCGACGTCACGAAATGCAACAACAACACAGCGGCTCCATTCCGGATCTCTTCGGAGAAGATTCCGAACAAGACGTCGATGACGCGCAAGGAACTGAGGAAGAAGAGGACCTCATTTCCGTGTCAGAAGCCGACTCCGACATGGACGAGGTGATTCCGCAGGGTCAGCGTACCGTGAGTACCGATCCTCCCCTGCCCCAAACTCTACCTTTAACTAAGAAAAAGTCCTGGTCCCTCCGCCGCCTTCGGGCCACGGTCGACACCAAGAACATGTTTCCAACGCCCCTCCTTCGGGCTTGGCACCGAAACAAATATTAAAGCCTTCCGGCTCGGGATTGAGTTGGCCGCATTCAGGCAACGAGCCGAAACAACAAAAACATGTTTTGGTCACAATTCCTTCGGTACCGAAACCATCTTCGGATCCAAAAACTTCGGCGCACAAAACCTCGGCTTCAAAAATATTGGCACCGAAAGATAAAATGGCTTCTGCTCCATCAAAAGAGCCTCATTCCGACGTCCCGCCGTCAAACCCGGACCCTAAACAAAAAGAACTGGTTATCAATCCCAAAACTGGACATATTCATACAAAATTGCCATTAAAACGCAAACCAGAGACAGAGGACATTTACCACATTTCTCTTAAAAGGAAACATGGGGGTACTAACCCCTCTCCTACTCCTGTAACACCTCCTTCCCCACCTAACCCAAATTTGTTGATAACTCCTACAAATTCACCACCACCACAAACACCTGACGACCAGGATGATGGGGACGGGGTAGATGATAATAGTCCTGAACCATGGAATGATTATAATACAGATCCAAACACAGATAACGATCCAGAGTTATACACTACAAAGCCCTCTCAACCCGATGATAATGTAGGGTACATAGAATTAATAAATAGGGCTGCTGAATATCATGGAGTTCAGCTTCATAAAAAGTCACTTGAGGAGGATTTTCTCTTCGAAACATTATGCTCTGCCCAAAGATCCACTCACACACTGCCTATGCTTAAGGGTATGCTTAAACATGCGGACGACATCTTTAAAGGTCCGGTTCGTGCAAGATTTCTTATGCCAAGGGTAGATAAAAAGTATAAATCTGCACCAACAGATCTAGTTTATATCAAGGGTCAATTACCGTTAGATTCCATGGTAGTATCTAATGCCCGTAAATGGGCAAACTCACAAACATCAAGGGATGCCCCTCCTCCAGACAAGGAATCTAAACTAATAGATGCCTCTGGAAAAAGAGTAGCTGCAGAGGCAGCTAATCACTGGCGTATTGCCAATACCCAGGCACTCTTGGCTAGATATGACAGAGTGCATTACGATGAATTGGAACAATTGCTCCAATTTCTACCTGAAGAACATAAGGCTAAGGCACACGATCTAGTTCAGGAAGGAAAGTTAATTTCGAACACATCAATTAGATGCGCTTTAGATGCAGCTGACACGGCGGCTCGTTCAATCAACACCAGTGTCTTGTTAAGAAGGCACGCCTGGCTTAGAATTTCAGAGTTCAAACCCGAAGTACAGGCTTCTATTTTAAATTTACCTTTTGATAAAGAGCATCTATTTGGTCCTGTTGTAGACACTTCCTTAGAAAAGATGAAAAAGGACACTGATGTTGCAAAATCCTTGGGAGCCCTACAGTCCCCATCCAATCGGGGTTCTTTTCGTCGCTCATTCTACAGGGGGGGCTCCAAGAACATATCTACAGACAACACCTCTACATCGTATAGAGGCAACAGTCAATCACCTTCTTCAAGAGGTTACTTTCGAGGAGGATTTAGAGGCAATAGTGGCAAGGGAAGAGGTAAAGGTTCCACACCCTGTACCTCCGCCTCAACAAACAAACAGTAACTTGCCTTTTCTTCCCCCGATCATTCCACACCTGTCGGGGGGCGGCTCTCTCAGTTCCTCCCGTATGGCATCCTATAACTTCAGACAGATGGGTCCTAGAAATTATCCAATCTAGTTATTGCCTGGAGCTTACCAACAATCCCCCAAACATTCCTCCACTGTCACACAAAATGTCACCAGAGAATCTACACCTCCTCAAACAGGAGGTTCACTCTCTTCTGCAAAAAGGAGCTACAGAGCCCGTACCATTACCATATCAAGGATCCAGCGTGTACTCCCTATACTTTCTAATACCCAAAAAGGACGGCTTTCTCAGGCCTATATTTGACCTCAGAAAGCTAACCCAATATATTCACTCAGAGCACTTTCATATGGTCACTCTTCAACAAGTCCTCCTACTCCTACAGCAAGGCGACTTCATGTCTACTCTAGATTTAAAGGACGCATACTTCCATATTCCAATACATCCCGCTCATCGCAAATATCTCAGGTTTGTAGTAGCGGGACAACACTACCAGTTCAAAGTGCTTCCATTCGGAGTCACCACTGCTCCCAGAGTATTCACCAAATGCCTGGCAGTAGTCGCTGCTCACCTGCGAAGACAACATATTCATGTCTTCCCATACTTAGACGACTGGCTCATCAAAGCCAGCTCTTACCCAAAGTTTCTCCACAACACTCAGTTAACACTGCAATTACTGTACGATCTGGGGTTCACAGTGAATGTGTTGAAATCCCATTTCCAACCTTCCAACACACAAGCATATCTGGGAGCCACTCTCAATACTCAAATAGCCCTAGCCTGTCCCAATGCAGCCAGGATCTGCAATATTCAGGCTCTAATCTCACAGTTTCAGCCCAACCAGTCACTACCAGCTCGAGTATACATGCAGCTACTGGGAATAATGGCGTCTTGCATCATGATAGTTCCCTATGCAAGACTTCAAATGCGTCAACATCAACAATGCTTAGCAAGTCAGTGGAATCAGTCTCAGGGTCAATTGACAGATCTAGTGTTGTTAGACGGCCGCACCCATCGCTCTCTGCAGTGGTGGAATCCACAAAACGTATCCAAAGGGCGGACCTTCATCGACCCAGTTCCACAGACCGTGCTAACCGCAGACGCATCGCTCACTGGTTGGGGGGCTCATCTCCAAACTCACACAGTTCAAGGTTTGTGGAGTCAAAAGCAAAAACAACTTCATATAAATCATCTAGAGCTGCTAGCAGTATTTCTAGCGCTCAAAGCCTTCCAGACTCACCTTGCAGGCAAAGCTGTCCTAGTCCGCACCGACAACATGACAGCAATGTATTACATACAGAAACAGGGGGGAACACACACTCTCCAACTGTCACGCCTTGCACAAGCCATTTGGAGGTGGACCATACATCACAATATTTATCTCCTGGCAGAACACTTCCCAGGAGTAAACAATCAAATCGCAGATCTTCTAAGCAGACAGACGCAACAGATTCACGAGTTGGAAATTCACCCTCAAGTTCTCCTCCCATTCTTTCAAATGTGGGGTTTCCCACAGATAGATCTGTTTGCCACACACCAGAACACAAAATGCCCAAACTTTGCCTTCAGGTATCCACACCCATTGTCCAAAGGCAATGCACTATGAATGAACTGGTCAGGGATATTTTCCTACACTTTTCCGCCTCTCCGACTCATTCCACTAGTGGTTCAGAAGCTCAGACAAACATCCCTCACACTAATCCTAGTAGCTCCCACATGGGCCTGTCAACCTTGGTTCACTACCCTGTTGGAGCTCTCAGTGGTTCCTCATCAAAAACTACATTTCACACCCAGTCTCCTCACACACAGCCATGGAGAGATAAGACATCCGGATCCCAAAGAACTCAACCTAGCGATCTGGCACCTGAAATCATAGTTTGGTTATCTGAACCTTCCACCAGACTGTATGAACATCATTGAAGAGGCCAGAAGGCCTACTACCAGGGCTTGCTACGCAGCTAAATGGAAGCAGTTTGTTATATATTGTAATAACAACCATATCAACCCGTTAGATGCTGCCATTCAAAATATCATTTGTTACTTACTACCCTTGCAGCAGTCAGGATCGGATTACACATCCATACGCTTACATCTCGCTGCAATAGCTGCATACCTTCAAAATAGGCAGCACCTGTCCCTTTTCAGAGTACCTGTTATCAAGGCTTTTATGGAAGGACTCAAAAGAGTTATTCCTCCAAGACTTCCACCTGCTCCAGTGTGGAATCTTAACATTGTCCTTACCAGACTAATGGGTCCAACCTTTGAGCCATTGCATAAATGTGAACTGCAATTTCTGGCTTGGAAAGTTTCTTTCCTCATTGCTATTACCTCACTGAGGCGAGTGGGTGAGCTTCAGGCACTAACCATAGAAGAACTTTTTTTCCAAGTCCACAAAAACAAAGTGGTTCTTCGCACTAACCCCAAATTCCTACCCAAAGTGGTATCTGCCTTTCACATCAATCAATCTGTTGAGTTGCCTCTGTTCTTTCCTCAACCAGATTCAGTGGTAGAACGGGCTCTACACACTTTAGATGGTAAAAGAGCCTTATTGTACTACATAGAAAGGACAAAATCATTTCGTAAAACTAAACAACTCTTTGTGGCTTTTGCTCTACCACACAAAGACAATCCTATTTCTAAATCTGGTATTGCTCGGTGGATTGTTAAATGTATCCAAACGTGCTATGCAAAAGCAAAGGAAACTTTACCAATACCCCCTAGAGCTCATTCCACCCGCAAACTAGGGGCTACTATGGCTTTCTTAGGGAACATCCCCATAGCTGACATCTGTAAAGCTGCAACATGATCTACACTGCACACATTCACCAAACACTACTGTGTAGATGTGTTAGCGAGACAACAAGCTAATGTAGGCCAGGCAGCTCTTAGAAAACTTTTTCAAACAACTGCAACAGCTACAGGTTAGCCACCGCTTTGGGAGAATACTGCTGTCTAGTCTATGCAAAGCATGTGTTCTACAGCTCACATGCCTCGAACGGAAAATGCTTCTTACCCAGTAGGCATCTGTTCTTGGCATGTAGAGCTGTAGATTCTCATGCGCCCACCCGCTTCCCCGAGTACCTATACCTGTTGCAGTTTCTTACTTATATACATACGCATGGACATCTTTATTCTACACTTACTAACTCCATTCTCACCCTCTGTGGGAAAACAATCTAACAATGGAGTCGATGCCCATGCGCACTATCACCGAAAGGAGGAGTCACCTACCTCGTGACTGGAAAGACTTCTTCAAAGAAAAACAAAGTGCAAACATCCGGACCCAACACTAGATGGCAGGAGTATGCAAAGCATGTGAATCAACAGCTCTACATGCCAAGAACAGATGCCTACGGGGTAAGTAGCATTTTCATTCTCCAACATAGGAATCTTTCATATATTAACATGCAACCCTTCACCCCTGTCAGAGACTCTTTAGTCTCATACTTTCTCAAACTAGTGCTTTCAAATCTGAGCTATGTCAGCCTCTAGAGGAAGTAGGAGAGCTGACCCTTCCACTTTATTGGCTGAAGTTCAGGTTGCTTCAGATGAGGTGGATGTGTGACTGAACAAATACTGTTGTTCAGGCCTATGACCATTTTAACACTGTTTAATGCTACATAAATATACAGAGGATTCCCAGACTGATGCTAGTTAATGATTCAAGCATTTAAATAAGTGAAAGATTGCACTGCTGGAGAAGTGGAGTTACTGGTAAGTAAATAATTTCTTCTTCCCTACAGTGTCTTTATTCATTTTATAGCTTTTCTAAGCATAGAGAAGACAACCAGGAGTTGTACTCTTTTACATAGCATAGGCTGCATCAACAAAACATAAAATATATATTAAGGCAAAGAAATATGAAAAAATCCAGAACATGAGATACATGAGCTTCCAGTCCAGACACCATCGTAGTCCCTTTTTTTTTTTTTTATCAGTCTCTCTGCTGGAAGTTCCATCAAGTGTCTGAACATTGTTCATGACAAGATAACCCTTCCTTTACCCTCATCTAAGGCGAATGATTAAAGTTGTAGTCCCATTCACTTGCCCACTTACCAGTGTTTCGAATACAACCATTTAGCTACTTTCTAGTCCTAAAAAAGGACAAAGGCCTGCGTCCTATCCAAAATCTCCAAGCCCTCAACTGCTTCCTCAAAACAGAGAAATTCAAGATGCTCATAGTGGCTCAGATCTTGTCTGCCCTGGACCAAGGAGACTGGATGGTATTTATTTATTTTTTGAATGTTATATACAAGGGTTGTCTATACAGCAGTTATTGGCGATATAAAACAGTAGGATGCATATAGGAGATATAATACAAATAGGAAGCATACAATAATACGCAATATATAATGGACGAAATATACTATGGGGGAAGGAGAGGATTGGTAATGCATTTCAGAGGTAGTTACAGGAGATTGAGGCATAGTCCATGGATTCATAGGTCAGGATGAAACAGATCATTCTTAGGGCGGGATGTGTAACTAGGCGGGGAGATTTAATTTAGGAGGAAAGGTTTAGGTATTTGTTGAGAAGAAATAGTTTGAGATTTTTCCTGAAGTGTATGTAGGATTGGTTGTCACCTAGTTCTTTTGGAAGGGTGTTCCAAATTCAGGGAACATTCCCTGAGATGGAGCAGGTGAGAGATTTATTAGTCTTGAATTTGGGTGGAATCAAGAGGAGAGTGGTAGAGCTTCAAGTGGTCGCTTGATAGTTTGTTGGCGATGTAGGTTGGTTTTCCAAATTAGAGGGCTTTGTGAGTTATACAAGCTGTTTTGAAAATGCTTCTCGCTTCAATTGGTAGTCAATTGAGTTTCATAAGTTTTAGAGTGATGTGGTCATATTGTTTCTCTCCAGAGAAGTTTGGCGGCTGCGTTGAGTGTGGACTTTATTGGAAAGAGGTGGATTTTGGGGCGCAGGCGATTGTTGCTTTGCTGTAGTCCAGTTTGGAGAGGTCTAGGGAGTGAGTTACGATCTTCAGGTCTTCAAGGGGGATAAATGGTTTAAATCTTTAAAGGTGTTTTAGCGTGTAGAAAGTGCTTTTTGCTGAGGCGTTGATGTGGCCTTTCATGTTCAGGTTTTTGTTGACCGTGATACCAAGAGATTTAACGGAGCTGGAGATGGAAAGTTTACAGTTTAGTGCAGTTAGGGTGTCGAGCCAGTTATGGATAGGGTAAGGGCTAGTGTTTAGCTGGATGAGGAGAAGTTCAGATTTGTTCAGGTTGAACTTTAGGTGGTTGCAGATCAGCCAAGTTTGTACCATGGAGAAAGTGTTGTTTAGGTGTTGGATATCTTTAGGTGACGAGATTTTGATGTAGATTTGGGTGTCATCAGCGTAGAGATGGTAAGCTGTCCTGGCTTGTTTTTGGATCCATGCATGGGGGTCCATGTAGAGGTTGAACAAGGCAGGGGATAGGATGGAGCCTTGGGGAACTCCTTGTTTGACTACTGCTGCTGGTGATGTGGAATTATTTATTTTGATTACATGGGATCTTTCGCTAAGGTATGATTTGAACAACTGCAGGACAGTACAGCTGATGGCAGAATGTTGTAAGAGGGTGTTTAGAAGAATGTTATGGTTGACGGCATCAAAGGCCGATGAGAGGTCCAGGAGGATTAGGAGGCAGGCATCACTATTGTCGCAGGATCTTTTTTTTTTCTAATTCTTTTTATTGACAAAACAAAAGGAAAAACAGCGTTTCAAATTTACATGTGCAATCATAGGTGTTTGGAGAAGTGGAGTTACTGGAACATACAGTTCCGCATGTGTGATTTTGAATGTTACATAGTCGAGTACCGTTATACAGGTTCAGTTTTCACAATGGTCATTTTGCACAGGTTCATCAAGGAGAGGGAGGGGAGGAAGAAGAGGGGGAGCACAGATATTTCCTCGATAATCATTCCACTTATTCCATATTTGAGACCACTTTTTCGGGCATCCCCTGGAAACATATATTGTTTTTTCTCGAAACATGCACCAGTCCTTGTCTTGTTTCCATGAGTTTAGGCTGTATTGTCGCAGGATCTATGTAGATCATCAGTGATGCTCATGGTTGCGGTCGTTGTACTACAGCCTTTCCTGAATCCAGATTGGAAGGTGTCATGCAAGTTTAATTTTTCATTGTGGTTGTTTAGCTAAGAGAGCACGCTTTTTGCCATGGTTTTGTCGAGGACAGGGAGGTTGGTTATAGGTCTTTGGTAGTTGTTGAGGTCATTGGGGTCAGCTGCTGGCTTTTTGTGGAGGGGGGTGATTTGCCAGAGTTTGAAAAGCTGGCATGGAGCCGCTGGATAGGGAGGAGGAGTTGATTTTAGTCCAAGTTGGTGAGATGATGGATCTGAGATTTTTGACAAGAGAGGAGGAGAGAGGATCAGAAATGTAGAGGATCGGCTTCAATCATGACTTCCTTTTCAGAGATGTCTTCAAACTTGGACCATGTTGCGTTGTTTTTTGGGTGTAGGTGATTAGTGATGATGTTCTGGTTCTCTGAGGGGGTGGATTTGGGAGGCAATGGGAGCCATCTTTGGAAGAGATGTCACCTTTAGTATGTATAGAGAGGGTCAGAGGGTCCAGCAAACGTTCCATGTTTGTTATTTTATCTGAGAAGAATTTAGTGAACTCTTCACAGCGCTTGGCGGAAGTATCAATAGGCTGTTGTGGGATGGAGGTGGTTTGGTGTTTGTTGATATTGAAGAGGTCTTTGGGTCTGTTTCTGGAATGGTCCAGTTGGGTTCAGAAAAAAAGATGATTTTTCTCTGTAGATGTGTTTTTTGTAGTTTGTGCATTCCGCTTGGAGGATAGATGAGCTAGAGAGAGATGTTTTCTCCAGTTTCTGTCAGTCTGTCTGAGTTGTCTCTTTTTGTTAATGTCTGTGTTGAACAAGGATCTGGAAAGGGGTACTGGTTAATTTTTTTGAGTTTTTAGGGGGCGATGGTGTCAAGAAGTTCTGTCATTTTTGTGTTATAGTGGGAGGTGAGGTCATCGGTGGAGGTAAGATCAGAAGTGGGGAGAATTTGGGAGCTGATTAGGGATTCTAGTTCTGATTGCTGGATTTGGTGTATGTTCCTCGTCTAGTGCTTCAAACGGGTTCAGCTGCGTGAGGAGAGGGAGTGAGGGTATGTTCCACGATGGTGGATGGTAAGGGGGTTTAAGGGCAAGAGGACAAAGAGGTGTGGAGGATGGAGAAGTGGCGGTCAAAGATGGCGAAATTGTGTTCTGTGACTTGAATTAGAATGTTGATCCATATGGTATATTTATGGTGTTTATTCCGTGAAGGTGCTGTAGTAAGTTGTGTTGAGCTGTGGTAGATGTCTGTTACTAGTGTTTCTCAGTGTTCTTTGAGGAGTTTGTGTTTGTAGGTTTTCGCCCATATTTGGAGAGATTTGGCAGAAACTTTGTGCAGTGAGAACTGAGACCATGTCTTTCCATGGCGGAGCCAAGTGAGGTCATGTATAGGTAGGTGCAGGGGTGTTGGTGTGTTGTCACAGAAGGAGTGGGTCATGGGGGAGCTCCAGGCAATGGCTTAATTTACCTACTTTATTGTTCCTGAAGCAGGTAGTTGGTGTAGGAGCTGGGCAGGAATCTGAGTCCTAGGGTTGGGTCTGGGTTGCTAAGTTGTTGTTGTGTGAGGCGGGGTGGATAAGAATGGAGGGAAGGTGGCTCCTGAGTGGGAAGGGTAGAGTATAAGTGGCAGTAGGTTTGTGGTGGAGACAAAAGCATGGGTTTATGCTGTTGAGGAGGATATGTCTGGTTGTAAGCAGGGCTGAAGATGTGTGTTGAGTATTGCGGAAGCGGTGTCAGATATGGAAGGTTCATCAGATTATATGCGGGAGAGCTAGGATGTGTATAGTGCATTGCAGGTGGAATGTCTGGTGTGGATATTTGGTTTAATTAAATGCGGGAGACGATTGTTCTAATAGAACTCAAGCCAGCTGCAAGCAAGGGACTGTTGCACAGAGAGTTGGTGAGAAACAGTGCTGGACTTACAGAATGCCTATTTTTACATCTCCATCCTGCCTGCCCATTGGCGTTGCCTGGGGTTTATGGTAGACAACAAGCATTTTCACTGGGCTCCCTTTTGGCCTTATGGGTGTTCACCAAGGTGATGGTGGGGGTCGCAACTCATCTGCGCAGATCAGGGGTGCCAGTCTTCCCCTAGCTTGACAACTGGCTGCTGAAGGCAGGTTCATCCCAGGCTGTCGTCTCCCACTTCCAGACTACGGCGGACCTGCATGCCGTAGACACACCTGACTCCCTCTCAGACGCTCCCTTTAATCGGAGCTGTTCTAGACACAGTGCAGTTTCGGGCTAATCCTCCAATGCAGCGAGTCCACGATATTCAGGCCATGATACCGATGCTTCAGCCTCTATCCTGGGTTTCGGTGAGACTGACTGAGGCTGCTGGGCCTCATGGCCTCCTGCATCCTACTAGTGACACATGCCAAATGGCGTATGCAGGCTCTACAGTGGTACCTGAAGTTCCAGTCGACGCAGCATCAGGGGAATCTTAAGATGGCCTAGATCTCAGAGGCTAACGATCTGTGATTAGGTCGGCAGCAGATCCCTCTGCCTTCCCCAACAAGATCTCACAGTAGTTACAGATGTGTCACTCCTGGGATGGGGCGGCCATCTGGGAGAGGTGGAGATCAGAGGACTCTGGTCTCCGTCGGAATCCAGGCTCCACATCAACATGCTGGAGCTTCGTGCGATCCGACTGACATTGAAAGCCTTTCTATCCTCCATCAAGGGAATGCTAGTGCAGGGGTTCACGGACAACACCACCACCATGTGGTACTGCAGCAAACCGGGCGTGGTGGGGTCGTGGACTCTTGTCAAGAGGCCCTGTGTCTCTGGACATGACTAAAACATCAGGGCATATCCCTGTTGGTTCAACCCCCGGCAGGATCCCTGAACGCCAGGACGGATAAACATAGCTGTCTGTGCCTAAATGATCACGAATGGCGTCTCCATCTGGAGTGGTACAAGGTCTCTCTCAGTATGTGAGAGAGCCTTGGTTAGATCTGTTCGCCTCCACGAGAATTCACAATGTCGGCAGTTTTGTGCGCTGGGGTTTCCAAGGCGGCTCCCGCTTGGAGATGCTTTTTGTCTCGAGTGGAGCTCAGGCCTCCTGTACGCCTTTCTGCTCATACCTCTCCTGCCCAGAGTTCTCAAGATGATCAGGAACGACTGGGCTCAAGTCATCCTAGTGGCTGTGGACTGGGCACGGAGAGCCTGGTATCCCAAGCTTCTGAACATGAACATCCATCCTCTGATCAGGCTGCCCCTTCGGGAGGATCTTCTGTTGCAGCAGCAGGGGAGGGTCCTCCACCGGAACCTGTCAACTACGCCTTCTTGCGTGGAGATTGAGCTGCAGCAGTTGACAGAATTCGACCTTCTCTCGAAGTATGTGATGTGATTTTGGCAGCCAGGTGTCCCTCTACCAAGACTATGTATGCCTGCTAGTGGCAGAAATTTGAAAAATATTGTAAAGAGAGGTCTATCAACCCTCTTTCTGCTTCCCTCTCTCAAGTACTTCTCTTTATTTTGACCCTTGCCCAGCAGGGCTCTGCTCTGGGCTCTCTTAAATGGTACCTATATGCTTTGTCTGCCTTCTTGTGACTGCCAGCTCACCCCTCTTTATTTCAATCCCCTATTGTGAACAGATTTCTTGACTGGCTTGTACATATGTTCCCACCTGCTCTATTCATCATGCCTCAGTGGGACCTTAATTTGGTTTTCACCTTCCTAATGTGCGCTTCGTTCTAACCGCTGCACAACTGCCTCCTCTGGCTGCTTTCCATCAAAACAGCCTTTTTCGTGGTAACCTCTTCTAGGAGAGTCAGTGTATTGCAGGCTCTGTCATGCAAGCCTCCTTACCTGACTATCGTGGTGCTTAGCACTAGGGCCTCTTTCTTACCGAAAGTGATAATACCATTCCACATGAAGCAGTCAGTCACCTTGCCCACTTTCTATGCTCCTCCGCATCCCTCTGAAGAGGAGGAGCGGCTCCACCATCTGGACCCAAAAAGATCGTTGTTGTTCTACCTTCACCTCACTAAAAAGTTCCCAGTGGACGACCAACTCTTTGTGGGGTACATAGGATCAGAGAAAGGTCAGGCAGATTTGTGCATGTGATGAGGAAAAATGCAGTCACTTACTGTGCAAAAGAACCAGTGGCCGTAGTAGGCTGACCCATTGCCCCATTTTATTTGCGGTTTTTGGTGACAGCAATTGAACAGACCAATATATTGGGATGATACTCAAAACTCCACTATGTATATACAATGTGTTTTTTATTAATATATCTTTTTAATAACATGAGGCTGTTTTGCCACGTAACACTGTCTTTAGGCCGGACCTAAAAAGGGAGGCCGAGTGCTTCTGGGTAAACGAACCAGATCATGGACGTGTGACTGTAAAGCCTACTGAGGCTTACAGCCGCTGCTTGTTAACTGGCACTTAAATGAGCTATTTGTGGAACCTGCTGCAGATCAAACTTTCCAAAGGCGGCTAATGAAGAGAGCAAATCCTTGGCACCTTGTTATTTCTTCCTCGAGGATCAGGCCGCTCTCATTATGGTGTCGACATTGCTTCTGCCCTCTTAATTATGGCCTGGTAATCTCTTAACCTTGTGGCTTTCTACCCACAGTGCAGCTTCACCTGCCAGTAGTTACGCAAGAACCAGCCTGGCATGAAAGCTGCTGCCCAGCGTCTGCTGGAAGTGTAATCCGGGCAGCGTGGTCTGTGTTGTGAGGCCAGAAGCTTAAGGGCGAGGAATCTGGGATACACATTATACCCCTGCCAGTGACTTCACTGCTAGCCAAAGGAAAATGTGGATAAGTCATGGCAATGTGGAATAGCTGTAGCTGCACTGAAAAGATATTACCACATTCTTTACTCATTTAAAGAGCCTTTTCAGCCAGTGTGTTATTGAAGTTAGCATTTTACAAAAGCGAATAAATAATAGCGGGAAGTTTAATAAATGAGAAATCAAGCAACACACGGGAATGTGTTTGAAATCGGATACTAGAAGTTAGTTACGATTTGTTTATCTTTTGATTATTGCAGAGAAAAACCAATGGCGTTCAAGCGGAATGAAAGGCTACTGGGCTAATTACCGAATTTAAACCACAATTGAGGGGAACAATTTTATAATTGGAAGTGCAGTTAACAGTCCCTTGTTAATTTACTGTAACGTCATAAATACATGGTGTAGCGAGACAAGTAACAATGTGCCAACAATGATCACATTTAGAAACATTGGCTGTATATTAAGGCAAGGCTCTGTCCACTGGCCTATCCGTTTACCGAATACAAATTTTACAAAAATAACAGAACGCAGCTGTAACGCCTCATCTTTGGGCATCTTTGGGTGGGAACAACAGCTGTCAGTCACACACCAGCTTAGAAACTCGACTTAGCTATCCGTTTACAACTGAACCAGTTTTCAAATACTGCACTTAATCTGCAAACGCATAGAAAGCGAAAAAATGCACCAACCTACAGAAAAAAATAGCATACTACCGACGGGGACGTCCTGTTGAAACCTCACAGTTCGGCCCCCCTAGTCGTTTCCAGAACATATACAAATGTAGAGGAGACTGGCACATTCCGATCACGGGCCTACACCTGTGGAACTAACTCTTTGCCTCCTCCCAGGGCCCCTGACTTCATAGCATCCCCAACCTCGAGGACAAGATTCATACTGCATCTGTTCAACAATCAGAAAGCATCAAAGTGAACCCTTGGACTGCTAAGTGACACCCTAAACCACATAGCGACCTAAGGTCTTGCAGCACACTACAGTGCCACTATCGTGATACAAACACGTTAGAAATTGGGTTTCTGGTTGGCAGAGGTATGCACCCTTTCCAAACAGGAACCACAATTCTAGTCAGGGGAAGTAAGATGCACACTAAAAGTTAACCTGTGCTCACCCAATGGTAGCTTGGCAAAGAGCAGTCAGGCTAAACTTAAGAGGCAATGTGTGAAGGTCCTCAAGACCTGGCTCTTCGACTGAACCTCCACACCCAGAGGGATCAGCAGCTCCCTAACCCCCAAACGCCTTGATCCCTCACGCATGAGTAGCCGCACTTTACAAATCCCTGATTGATTGATTGAAGTTTTTGTGCAATACAACACACAGTGACACAATGAAAACACGACAAAAGACTCCAAGCAGGTTAGGAAAATAGACAATTTTATAAATAAATCAGGACCAAAATGACAAAAATCCAATAAGTAGAAGTCGATATAGAAATTTTTAAAGAATAAAAGTGTTTCCAGCCCTTAGAAGCAATAAGCATTTAAGGGGGTTATCTGGCTGCGCAGGACCGGGACAGAGTCAACAGTCCAGGCCGACCGCGATGGAGCACATGCCGGGTGCAGGAGCCACACAGGCTCGGTGAACAGAGTACCTTGATCCTGCAACAGCGAGATGCGGGCGGAGTCAAGCGATGTGTCCGTTCCGCAGTGGTGGCGATGCGTTGGTTCCAGAGTCGAAGTGCCGAATCCAAGAGGCATTGGTTCCAATATAATGTGCAGGGTTTCTCCACGCAGTCAAGGGGATGCGCTGATCTCTCCACACTACTGTGGTGGCGATGCGCAGTTGCAATGTGTCGGGTTCTGGAGGCGATGTGTTGGTTCCATTGTTGTATCCAATGATTTTACCATTAGTGTACGCAGTCGCACTTCTTTGCATGCATTTTTAATCCAAATTTGTTTTAATGAGTATCAACTTGGTTCTAACAATTGTATGTCAGGCCCGGAGGCGAGGATTATGCTGTACTTTCTTCACTTTTTATTACAGCAACCAACTAAAACACAACAAAAGACTTAATTCCCCATAACCCTTTGGGAAAAAAGTCAACAGTTAAATATGAACTCAGTATCCCATCAGCTGTCCAGGATTCCTTGGTTTCCCCTCATTGATGTTCCCGCCTCCTCTCTCTTCGCTGCTACAGCAACTGAGCGTAGTGCCTCAGGCTTCTTGGCCATTGTATTTCTCTATATTGTGCTGTTTTTGTACGATTTTGACAGATAATGTGAGCGTTTTTGTGCCAGTATACTAACGTGTATTTCTCTTTGCAGCGCGGCTGCGGGAACGCTTGTCGCTCTTCCGCCGCTGGTTCTCCTCACTGATTCGTGCTACGGCACTCAAGGGCAGACATGGTCCACGAGAGGGCGCCGGTACACAACGCGAACAGTGCGCCTCTTTTCCAGGTCTTGAAATAGCACAGCCGGCCAGGTACCTGGTTTCACTTCTGAGTAACTGCCTCAGTGTCTTGCCTTGCCCTTTCATGCCTGGAGCTTGACGCCCCATCAGGGTCTGTCTATATTTACCAGCACATAGCGCAAGTGCCAGACTGTTGACAGTGAGTCACACAGACACCAGCCCAGGCGTAGGTACCCCTTCAAATTACAGTGGATGTAGTGGTGTCCTGCAAAGTTACTCTCTGCTATTGGGCTGTTTAATATCTGGCTGGGAGACACCCGCCTCTTCTGAGCTCCTCTATCATTGCCTGGTGACCCCAAAGCCCACAATTTTGACACTGGTGACCCCAGTAAGCTTTCCCCAAATATGAGTGACGTCGAGGAAACCTATATGGAGGAGGACAACATGACTTACCTCCCCACCGACTATCACTTCTGTGAGGTCATGGATGCCTCTAACCTGAAAATGGTTATACAGGCGGTGGCTCCTCTGGAGCAGAAAGTCTTGCAGTACGTAGAGAGCTGCTTTAAGACCCTGCCTGGGAGGGAATGTACACTTAGGCTCATGCTCCTATTACTTCCAGGGACGCCTACCCCACCTGCACCTCTCCCAAAATGTAAGAGGGACCCCACCCCTAGGGTCGACGTAGACGTTTTTGACGGCGGAAGAACGCCTTTCTGGGCCAGGCTCAACCATTGCCACTGGAATTCCCAGCCCTTCTGAGCTCCCACCCATCCCCTTTTCTAGCCCGACCTTGTCCCCCCTCCCCCCTCAATCAGGGACCTACCTCCGACACGGAGCAAGGGATGGGGTCCCGCCCATGGCGCCCCTCACCCCAGCACCCGAGTAACGAGACGTCATAGACGATGATCCTCCGGGGACTGTGGTGTTTCCACAGGTCTTCCTGTTTGTATAAGTTCCTTGGAACTTGGAATGTTTAATGTTGAAGGTTCTTGTCGGTCAGTTGCTCCCTGGTAGCTGATGGATGAGGTGTTTATTAATAAACCTCCGTTTAATCACATCACCAGATTTATGGTACTTATTGAACTTTTCACTGGCGACGAGCAAGGGACGTATGGAAGAGAGTTTTAACACCTCAACATCGTGCTAAAGAAGAAGATAAGGAAAGTGCGCAGAAAGGACCATTTATTTTAATTGAGTCAAAGTTGAATTTGAAAGCAAGAAACTGCGGGTGGACCTGACCCGTGAGGTACTGTTCAAAATGTATTATTTGAAAAAGAAATTCATTGTATAAAAAAAAAAATTAAGAATGGATTGTTTAACATCAGTTAACCTAGGACTTGGAAGTATTTGAAAGAAATTCATAATTGAGTTGTTCATGAATTTGAGCGAAGAATTGAAAGGCACTCTGACTATTGCGAGTGTGAAGAATTAAAGGCTCATATTATAGTTGAATAAGTAATTCAAAAAGTAAATTCATTGTGTGGCATCAAATGAATTCAAAGTGGCATTAAATGACTTTAAAGAACCAAGTCGGGATTTATATGAAACAAACAAAAAAAAATAGTGAATTGAAAACGGTCTAATTTAGTGAAAATATCCAAAAGAATTCAAGTATAAGTAAAGTGGCATGTTTAAATTTAAATAAATAACGCAGTAATTGCACAAATAAATGCCCTACCTCCTCCAGCGGCTGACTGTTTTTGACGAGAAGCCTGTCTACTTCTCCAGCGGCTGTTTTGTGCCTCTGTTTTTCATCTTGGACACTAGGTAAAAATGTAAGTCCGTTTTTATATAGCGCAGCTACTCACCCTTACGGGTCTCAAGGCGCTGGGGGCCGTAGTGGAAATGAAGTGAGCTATTGCCCAGAGTCACATGGTGCTGAGCTGAGCTGCCACCGGAGCCGGGGATCAAACCGTGAACCCTGTGCTCCGAAGTCAGCTGCCCTGGCCGCTGCACCACACCTCTCCAGGTTGGACCTCCGGCGTGTTGGACCCTGACAAGCTTGTGCACCCCCAGTGGGTCCCTGCGGACAAGGTAGCAACTTATGTTGCGGGGCAGCTCCGCAGGCCGATGGACAAAGAGGTCCGCAACCACCTTCGGGCAGAGTGCCCATGTCCGTCTCTGGGTGATTAGGTGGCACTGACCCCCCCCAAATTGACGAGCGCATGACCACCTTCCTAGTCGAGTTTATGCGTGACCCCAAGAAGGGGATCAACAGATCCTGGCATGCTTGTCAGGACAAGCTTTTGGATGTAGCTAGCCCTCCAACCCGTATACTGGACATCGCTGAGGACGCCAAGGCATCTGGAACCCTCATCTCCCCAGATGTGTGGTCAGGGTGGGCTCAACAGGCGCTTATCTTTTTGGGGAACGTGAATTGCGCCATCTCCACAAAGGCACAATTTGCTCCTCATCAAGGTCGACCCCCAAACTGGGGGACCTCGCCACATCACCCAAGAGGCCTCTTTAGTGACCCGTTTATTTGCAAACTGGGCAAGTTCGTGCAGACGTTAAACTTCCATAACAAAGCACAGATGTCCATCAAGTGAATGTTTATGCCCCTGGTCTTCACTGGGGCTGGTTAAGGCAGGGGGCACTTGGCCAGCCGCTTGTAACATTCCTCCCCTGGTAGAGGCTGCGGTCCTAGATGAGGACAATATCAAGATGCCTCCAAATTTGGGAACTTCTACCCTAGCAATGGCTACCCCCGACACTGGGGTTCCAGAGGCTGCCACAGAGACTGTGGCAATCACAACACCTCTCAAGGTTAGTGTTCATCCTTTTCCGCATCAGTGCCTGGGGGTCAGGTTACAAAAGTTTATTCACAACTGGGCCAGCTATTACCTCAGCTGCTTGGGTGCTCCAAACCGTACAGGGTTTCCACATAGAATTCTATGGTTCATCTGCCCACGAAAGGCCCCAATCCCTCTGGTCTTCTCAGATACAGATGTCGAGCTGGTGGACGCAGAAGTGGGCAGGTTAATGCACAAGGGTGCCATCGTACAAACCTCCCCATACCCCGCAGGGTTTCTCAGCAACCTTTTCTTAGTGAACAAGAGGGATGGAGGCCAGCGGCCGGTCATCAATCTGAAGGAATTCGAGTGGCAGGTTTATCGCCACTTCAAGATGGAGAGTATCCACCTCTCGAGGAGTAGCCTTCAAAACTGGATGGTGCGTCTCGACCTCAAGGACTCCTATCTGACCATCCCGACTTTTCTGCCCCACCGACGATTCCTCCAGTTTCACTGGAGGGGACTGACTTTTGAATTAACCACTCTCCCATTTTGCGTGCCATCCGGCCCGTGGTGCTTTACAAAGGTACCATGCCCAGTGGAAGAGTTCCTTACGGTACCGGGCATCCAACTCATCGTCTATTTAGACGACATTCTTCTGATGGACCAGTGCCTCAGGAACCTCTCGGTGCATCTACAGATGGCGGTCTCACTTGTGGAATCTCTCGGCTTTATCATCAACGGACCAAAGTCTGTCCTTATGCCTACTCAGTCTCTGGTTATACAAACAAAAACAGTGGTTCTGTCGGGCATGAGCACTATTTCTTTATAGAAGAATAATTTCTTTTACGTTAAGTTATACAACCTCTATTAATGATATCCGAAATGTTATGGAACACATAGCAAAAACACTGACACAAATTGATGAGTATTCTGATGTTTTATATAAATTAAAGCATTTATATATACTCGCAAGTTTGTAAACAAGGCTGTCAAGACAAGGTGAAATTTACGGTGATGTGTACTAAGGTGACTTTTGTGCTCAGTGGTAGAACATGGTGCATATATTATATACAAGGTGATTAAAACCACAGTATATACAAGGGAAAAGAATGGTGCGGGCCAGAATATTACGACAAACACAATGGCTCTGATGCTGGTACAAATTATTCAATCATTTGCACCCAGAGCCTTGATAGATCTGGACCCTAAGCGATCGTCGACGTTTCAACCCAATCAATGCTTAATTAAGAAGTCAAGGCGGGTCTTCATCAGGACAGGTGTAGGGGAGTAAGAGATGACAGCCTATGAATGAGGAAAGTATAAATCAAAATGTGTTCCATATGAAAACCAGTCATGGTATGTCAGTTAGTGCTAAGATTAGGGTGACAACACTCACCCTAAGTAAATCACCTATTCCATCGTGATTTGTAGGTCATCATTAAAACGCAACCAATCCAAGTGATGCGATCTAAGGGGTGAATACATGAGTGTTGGAGAATGTACCCACTCATCCCGCCTCTGGTTGCTGGACCACACAAATGAATAAGGCAAAACCAGAGGACAACTCACCAGCCGTGGACTTGCTGCCAGCGTGGGAGATCTAAAAGAAAGCGGGATAATAGATTTAAGTTACTCCTGCTGCGTGTTATCAGGACATATATGTGGCAAACACCAAAACCACTCAGGGGCTTACCTGCTGTAATAACACGACTTTCTGAATGTGCTGGGCAGATTAAATCAAGGATGCGAAACCAGGCGTTAGTCCCGGTAAAGCGCTGCCGTCTCGTGGGAAGGCCCGGCATTAATGGTAGGCTTAGATAAATGCTGTAGCGCGCATACGTGTAAGCACGTGTGACTCAATCGTGCTGGCAGCAGCTAGATGCCGGTATGCAGATGGTTTACGGCGTAACTAAGGCCACCGGAGCACGTCATTTTAACAGAAAGTGAAAGCATCTACATCCTGGGTAGCCTGCATAGCCAAATGCAGAGGTAGTGCGCGCTATAGCATTTATCTAAGCCTACCATTAATGCTGGGGCTTCCCACGAGACTGCAGCGCTTTACTGGTACTAACGCCTGGTTTGCATCCTTGATTTAATCTTCCCAGCACATTCAGAAAGTCGTGTTATTACAGCAGGTAAGCCCCTGAGTGGTTTTGGTGTTTGCCACATATATGTCCTGATAACACGCAGCAGGAGTAACTTAAATCTATTATCCCGCTTTCTTTTAGATCTCCCACGCCGTCAGCAAGTCCACGGCTGGTGAGTTGTCCTCTGGTTTTGCATTATTCATTTGTGTGGTCCAGCAACCAGAGGCGGGATGAGTGGGTACATTCTCTAACACTCATGTATTCACCCCTTAGATCGCATCACTTGGATTGGTTGCGTTTTGATGATGACCTACAAATCACGATGGAATAGGTGATTTACTTAGGGTGAGTGTTGTCACCCTAATCTTAGTACTAACTGACATGCCATGACTGGTTTTCATATGGAACACATTTTGACGTATACTTTCCTCATTCATAGGCTGTCATCTCTTACTCCCCTACACCTGTCCTGATGAAGACCCGCCTTGACGTCTTAATTAAGCATTGATTGGGTTGAAACGTCGACGATCGCTTAGGGTCCAGATCTATCAAGGCTCTGGGTGTAAATGATTGAATAATTTGTACCAGCATCAGAGCCATTGTGTTTGTCGTAATATTCCGGCCCGCACCATTCTTTTCCCTTGTATATACTGTGGTTTTAATCACCTTGTATATAATATATGCATCATGTTCTACCACTGAGCACAAAAGTCACCTTAGTACACATCACCGTAAATTTCACCTTGTCTTGACAGCCTTGTTTACAAACTTGCGAGTGTATATATAAATGCTTTAATTTATATAAAACATCAGAATACTCCTCAATTTGTGTCAGTGTTTTTGCTATGTGTTCCATAACATTTCGGATATCATTAATAGAGGTTGTATAACTTACCGTAAAAGAAATTATTCTTCTATAAAGAAATAGTGCTCATGCCCGACAGAACCACTGTTTTTGTTTGTATATCCATACCCAGGTTCTGAGGGACACAGGGTCACCCCATTGTTGTTTACCTTTATTCAGTCTCTGGTGTTCTTGGGCTTTGTGATGGACTCTGTACGGGCCATACTCAGCCTTCCCTCAAGGAAAATGAACAAGATCAGACATGAACTTCGTTAGGCGGGACTTTTGTCATCCTCAGTCCAAGCCATCTTTCTGGGGCCTCTCCACTATTGTGTACTGCAGCGACACAAGACTTCCCACTTCCAAAGGGGACTTGCGCATTCCCAGGTGGTCCTGGTAACAGAGGAAGCCCGAGAGGCAATACATTGGTGGCTTGCCCACATGGATGCTTGGAACGGCCGAGTGATATTCGGCTCCCTCCTGGATCTAGTCATAGAGACCGACGCCAGTGACACTGGCTGGGGAGCGCGGTGTAGAGAACTTCTCCACCGGAGGAAGATGGTCCTCTCAAGAACAATCCATGCATATCAACTGCCTCGAACTTCTGGCAGGCTTGTTCGCAGTCAAGTTTTGGACCAGGGATCAAGTGAAATGCTGTGTCCTGCTCAATGTAGCGGTGGTGCGCTATGTAAATCACCTAGGGGGTACTCAATCGAAGACCCTATCGGATCTGGCCAGAAACCTCTGGGACTACTGCCTCATGCATCAGACCTCTGTGACCACGAAACATCTCCCGGGAATAACCAACAAGGTAGCCGACTGGCAATCCTGACACTTGAAGGACGCAAGCCTCTGGCATTTGCATCCAACAGTCTTCTATGCCCTGCAGGCCAAGTGGGGCCCATTCTCGGTGGACCTCTTTGTCTCACGACTGGACCAACAACTTCCCAGGTATTTCAGTTGGCGGCCGGACCCCGAGGTGGCAGCCACGGATTCCTTCTTCCAGGGCTGGTATCTGGAACAGGGGTATACCTTTCCCCCGTTTGTGATAATGTGCCTCTCAGCCCAAGTACAGAGACAGAGGCGAACCTGGTGTTAGTGAGCCCGATTTGGAGATCGCAACTCTGTTATCCAGTTCTACTGGAACTTTCTTGGGATTCTCCAATTTCTCTACCCCTCTTTCCGGATCTCCTCGTGGATCCAGAGGGGAATCGCCATCCTTTAGTGTTGGAGGGATCACTACCTCTTATGGCGTGGAGGATTACAGGGAATGCTGGAAAGTCCCAGGCCTTTCGAGACACGCTACGTCCCTCCTCTCTAAGGCATGGGCTGACAGTACCATCAAGCAGTATAGATCGGCGTGAGCTCGATTGTTTGGGTGGTGTCACCAATGACTCCTGGATCCGGTGGGGGCAGATGTTGTCCATGTCTTGAATTTCCTTGCATCTTTGGCCTCACAGGGTCTGGCCTCTCGATCCATCAACATCTTCAGGTTAGCGATATCAGTAGGTTATTCGCCAGTGGGAAAAACACCCTTTGGTGAGGAAACTTCTGCGAGGCATCCACCTATCCCTTCCTCTGGAACCTAGGTATTTCTTTTCCCTGGGACATCAACATGTTGCTGAATCTTTTTTTGTCATGGCAGGGCAATAAATGCCTCTCAAGAAAGGAGTTATCAGCCAAACTGGCCACGCTATTATGTCTGCTCTCATGTCACAGCGTTATGTTATGTTATGGTGACTTGTAGAGCGCACGGCTGCCCCAGCAAAGGGGCGTCCCCGGCGCTTATCAGATGTCAGAGCATTGGACACTACGGGTAGAGTATTTACCCCAAATTGAGGTTACTTTACATATTCCTTGGCGTAAAAAATTTAATTCATGTGTGGTCTCTTACCCTTCTTTTCCAGATTCCCCATAGTTGTGTGTAGTGAGGTGTATACAAAGCTATGAAGCTATGACCGCGGATATCCACCTCCATGGTGAGAGGCAGCTTATGATCGTCCTCAGGAAGCCATACAGGGCAATCTCCTCAGCCACCATTGCTAGATGGGTGAGATGGGCTATGCATGAAGCCGGTATTGACACTAAAGTATTTGGGGCTCACTCTGGTAGAGGAGCTATGGCTTTGAAGGTGTTCGCTCTTGGGGCCGCCTGGAAGATATCCTCAATGCAGCAGACTGGTCTTCAGATTTGACCTATAAAAGGTTTTACTTAAAGTCAGTCCCTAACATTGCATCGCTGGTTGTGGAGAAGCTTTAAACCAGCATAATCCTCGCCTCCGGTCCTGACATAGAATGAAAAATTTCCTAGCTTTCGTAATGGAAAGTTTCAATTCTATCATGGACACGGAGGCGAGGATTAGCCCATCTGTTATTACATATCGATAAGCCCACCCTGGGAGGAGATAGTCTTTGTGAAGGTGGGTATCTTTGAGCTTTACCTCTGATAGCATTTTGGTTGTGTCTGTTGGTGCATAATGTCTTGACGTTAATTCTGAATTTCATAAAACCTGTCAGGAAGTTGCAGGTATGGAGAGTCATTAGTGTATGTTTATTTCCATTCAGGATCTGACGGGTCCAAGCAAGACTGAAGTGGTTGTTATTCGATATCAGTCACAGAAAGAAAGAGGGGGCGGCAACATCAACGAGGGACTATCAAGATGTCCTGGACTGCTGATTGGACATTGATTTAATGTTTAACTGTTGACTTTTTCCCAAAGGGTTATGGGAAATTAAGTCTTTTGTTGTGTTTTACTTGTCTGCTGTAATACAAAGTGAAGAATAATCCTCGCCTCCTTGTCCTTAATAGATTTTAAACTTTTTGTTACGAAAGCTAGGAGATTTTTCATTCTTCTTTAGACTATGGGGCCTTATTAGCTGCTTTGAGATTAACTTTTGTCTCATTCTTTTAAAATCGCTTTTTATGTAATGGTTTTTAGTAGCTGCTCATGGATTTAATAAATAAACTACAGGCACACAGCAGTTCCAGTCCACACCCAAGCTGCTATCTCTATCCTCCACAGCCTGGGGTTTACCATAAACACCATAAAGTCCAGTCTCTAACCCCTCCAAGTGCAACTTTTTCTCAGGGCCATCCTAAATGCTGTCAGCGGCAAGGCGTATCCATTCCCACAAAGAGTACTAGCTTTTCAGCAGCTGTTGCCTCTTTTCAAGTCAAATCATCAACTCGCAATCAGAACAGTAACACACCTCCTTAGCATGATGGCCTCTTGCATATCCACAGTTCCCCATACCAGACTCCACATGTACCTGCTACAAGAGTGCTGCTCAGCACAGTGATCACAAGCGAAGGGTCAGTGGGAAGATTACGGTTGATAAGTTCCAATACCCATCACTCTCTGCAGTGTTGGAGCAGCAACAGATTGTTACAGGGCACACCCTTCATAGATACCATCCCACAAGTGGCCATCACCATGGATGCCTTCCTCTCTGGGTAGGGGGTGCATCTCCAGAGCACGACAACTCAGGAATTGTGGCCTTCTCATCAAAGAGGTCTCCACATCAATCGCCTTGAGCTTCAAGCTAGTCAGCTATCAGTGCTTTCTTTCAGGAAATACAGGGCAAGGCAGTCATGATCAAAATAGATAATGACTGCCATGCATTAACTACAGAAGCAAGGGGGCATCCACTCTCCGCAGTGCTCAGCGTTACTGCAGCAGAAATGGCACTGGGTCGTACTCCATCAGATACACCCCCTAACAGAGTATTTTCCAGGAGCGGAGCACACCTTTGCAGACCTCCTCAACAGGGTGCACCAACAAGTCCACGAGTGGGAACTCCACCCACAAGTCCTCCTCCCATGCTTCCATCATTGGAGTGTGCCACTCATAGACCTGTTCACCACACATGAAAACACAAAATGCCAAAGCTTAATCTCCAGGTTCCCACACCTGGCATTCCAGAGGCAGTGCTTTATTTATGAAGTGGTCAGGAATATTTGCCTACGAATTTTCTTTTCTCCTACTTTTCCCATATGTGGTAAGGAAGGTCTGGCAAACATCCCTCTCCCTCATTGTGGTAGTTTCCACCTGGGCATGACAACCCTGGTTCTTAATACTCCTCGAGCTGTCTTTCACTCCCCACGAGAAGCTCCCCAACAGGCAGGAACTTCTTACACAAAACCAAGGCAGGATTAGACACCCAGATCCCAGACAGCTCAACTTCGCAATCTGGCACCTGAGGTTTTGGAGTTTGGTACCTCAGTTTGCTACAACAGTGCATCAACATCCTCAAACAAACTTGCAGACCTATTACGCTCACTTATTGTGCTGCTAAGTGGAAAAGGATTGTCCACTATTGTATTCCAAAAGAAAGCAATCCTCTTAAACCCACTGTCCAGGATACTGCCTGCTACTTACTTCACCATCAGAAGTCGGGGTTAGCTTATACATCTGTAGGCCTAAACTAAGCTGCTGTAGCCGCTTACTTATAAAACGGGCAACATTCTTCATAGAGAAGCCGATAAGCTTGTGCATGGTCCCACTAAGTGCAAGAACTTGAATACTTTTCATGGGCTTTATAAACAGATCACCAAGTAGTAAATATTGATCCCCAACCTCTGAGGAGGCTGCCAGAGGACCACCTACATCACCTAAACGGCCATCTGTTCACCATGGTGGGACTCTTAGCATTCCCTAAAAAGCCTGAATTGTCACCTAAGCGGCATGTTGCCCTCTGTGTCCAGTCAGTTACAATTTCAGGATCCACATTCTTGCCTGTTTGCATGACGACCCCGTCCAATTAAAACTCTGTTGTGAATGGTTCAGTCTGAAATGTATAGTTTTCCCTGGCCTTTCCATCAGGATGGATCCTGGCCCTCTTGGGGTCTCTCGTATAATCCAAACTTAATTGCTTTTGGATAAATATGTTGTGGTCTCTGTGACGTGTCATTTTAGAAACTATCTTATTCTGTTTGAAATCAATTAGCCTCAATTAGTGGCTGTGGGTATTAATTCGAAGGAATGCAATAAGAGTTCAAGCAAGCCTTTTGAGTTTTGAATGGAATCCTTGGGTGCTGCTTGTCAAACGTCTACCTCTTTCAATTAATGACTCTTGGGTCATTTTTAAAAATTTCAAAATTGTTTTATATTGTGCCAAAGTAGGGCATGAGATGTTGTTTATAAGGCATTTATTGCCACCTGGATGGTGCATTGAGATGTTCTCTTAACTTATCCCATGGAACTCGAGGATTATTTTGGGAAATACCACTTTTGTTATGCATATTTCCCCTACTACTTAAAGACAATAATATCGATTTTGATACCCCAAATTTGGTGGAAAAGGCTTTTAGAAGCTCTTCTATTTCTCTTTACTTACTTTTTGATCACCATCGCGGAGTATCTCTGTTATAGGCGGACTTCTATATCTAGCTAAGGCATATCCCAGTTCTTCTGATGGATACTGCATGTTACTCATCTTATGATTATCCTACAAGCTCCAAACTGAATCTGAGAACTATATTTCCCCCAGGAACAGCTCCTCAGCCCTACCAGGTGGCATTACGCGGCTTTACTGCTACAGATCCGAGAGCATCAAGATCGAGCTGGCACCAACTGCCATGCTGGTGTCCTTTTCTTTTTTTTTCGGCTCCTGGTTGAGTGAAGTCTGTAGCTTTTCTCTGTGCCTCATGGGCAAAATTCCTCAGTATACCAATACTAAGTCAAATTTCTACACCTACGTTTTCAGGGTTCAAATCTTGTGAAAGATGTCCACAGACCATCTGTTTTTTGCACATCACATTCAAAGATTGATGAAGTTTCAAAAATATGCAGAATACCTTCTAAAGAGATCCCACTTTTCTGCAAGTAATGCCCTCACCCACATGTCGTGTCATGCTTCATCGTAGTGCATGCTTCAACACCTCTGGTCATATGTGTGTACAATGGTAGATCTCAGTGATATATCGAGCTCTAGACAATAATTCTGATCCAGAAAAAAGCGTTTAAAACTGTCTAAAAAGATATCCGATCAATTAGATTATTTTTTTGGTGGGCTCTTCTTGCCAGAATTAAAATTATATCAAAATTGGATGGTATCCGGGCCTAACAAAAATCACCACACTACCAAGAATTACTGTGCCTTTTAGGAGATACTTGTATTCCTGAAATCTCAAACTACTCATTTAGGGTACCTGTGTTTACAAGTGCAAGTGTGACTGTTTTATTCCACACCATGCCAAACTTCTCTTGGTACCCACGGTACAGTGTGAAATGTCAGTGTGGAGTGCCTTTCCTTCCCAGTGACTTGTGAAAAGCTTGCACTACTTCTTGCCCAGCTTCTATATTCCTCTTATCCCTCCACCACAGTCATGTCTCCTATTGGGGTCTGCGTGTGCAGTTTGGCTATTACGTCTCTATTACCAGCAAGCACCCGGATCCAGGCTGCGTGGCTGACGATGTATGCAGCAGGTCCGCTCCCATGCCGCACAACTTACAGCAGTCTGCTTTAAGCACTGCGGTTAGAAAGATGTAGCAAACCGTTACCATTTCTACCTGCTCTCCCTTTTTAATAGGGGTACATGTTCTAAACACATTTAATGGTTATCATCGTATACTAAGCAATGAAGCATTGTCTTATTTTCATTCAAAGTGCGCCTACCGACCTAAAAATTATTCTCATTTATGTTTAGGCTTGCTCCTTTTTAGGTCTCGCCTAGCGTTGCAGCGCGAATGCGCTGCCATCGCTTTGCGAGGCATGCAGTATACACTATAGTGTGGATGCTTCGTGGAAGCTCCGCCCACTCTCCGGCCCATCTTCTTCATTGGCTTAGGTTATAAATGCTGCCTTCCGATTGGTTTTAAGCTTGTTAGTCCCTCCCCATGACAGCCATTTCAGTCATTTGTATCCTTCCACGGCTACTGGCCCCTTTACTGACCAGACTCCTTTCTTCCCGTTTCTTTCTACCCTCCCTCCCCCCCTCTCGTCCGTGACTTCTTGGGGTCCCGCCCCCCTCCCGCGCACTCCAGGTCGTGCTCCTGCCTTAGAGTAAATCTCTGGCTGGGGCCAAAGCCCTAACTATGTACTGTTAAAAGTATTGTTAACAAAGAGTAAATACATAAATGTGCTATCAAGCCAGACTTAAAAAATAATAATAGTTCGGAATCTCACAGACGTTTTCCTGAAGTGTGGAAAAATGACAATGTCTATAACAAAAACTCTCAGGACTAGAGCTAAAGAAATTATCGTCGTCTAAGAGAAGTCTTCGGCAATCTCTCAAATCAAGAGCGAGCCGATAGACGTTACATATTAACAAGAGCAGGAGGAGACCAGTCCGCGCAGCTACAAACTAACAGAAACCGGATGTGGTACGGAGACATCTGTTGCTGAAGGGGGTTGTCAAACACGAGGCTCCAAAGTGCAGGGCATGAAACGGTGACAGAAAGATGTTCATATAGTTTGTTGCACAAAATGCAAGGCGCGAAATTAACAGTCGAAAATAACAAAAGAGGACATTTAATGATAAGCGTGGGGATAGCATTCTGATAACAACTGCACATTGTCACGTGCAAAACCACAATCTCAACCAAAGTCCCCATAGCCCCAGGTAGCCTAAAATGCGGTCATTTCGCTCCACATATATTATTCTAAGCCGCATTTCTACAAGGGTTGGTGCCGCATTTAGTCTGTTTTCCGTTCCCACCAAAAAGCCATTCCCAACCAGCACGAAGCAACCTGTAAGTGCCGAGTGCTATTCCAGTACTCACACTCCGTACTATGCAGATTCAAATACAAAAGTCCCTTTACTTCTACTGCCCTCAGCGAGAAACTCGTGTATTTTCTGCTACCTGGGAGGGAATCTAGTTTTTTTGCAAGCTAGTGCTGCCACATAGGATGGTCGGGTATGCCATTTTTGCTAACCGGGCTACCCTGACATCCTGTACCACACCAAGGACATTCTAAATGCACCACGTGGAGAGCATAAACAACCCTCGGGATACGCACGAAGACCGCTCATTTTGATTATATAGTTGTTCTATTGCAATAGTTTGGTATTTCTTAATGTGAGTGGCATGTGCACACCCGGATAAAAACTGCACGCAAGTTTGAGACCGTCAAAATTGCATTGATTTACTTTATGGTAACCCTCCATAAAAACACCGATAATAAAAAAATAAATAAAAAAATGTAATTTCCTAACGTGTAAATAAAAAACATCTAACTCGTTCGTCATCTTATTTTGGTTGTACAAAGCGCCTAATACATTGCCTAGCCACTACAGAGCGCTTAAAAGTTCACAATAAAGGGAGGGTGGGTCAAATGAATGCAAGTCGCCCACGTCTCAGCAGAACCCTACATCACAGAAAGATGCAACCACTGAGGAGTGTTGTGAGGGAGTCTTTGCACGGCAGTGAGGGGCTATGCATTTTTCTGCAGCTTCTAGTTGAATCTGTTTCCCTTACGTGCGTTGTTGGGAAGTGTAAGGTGCACAGTAATGTGATAATTGGCCTTCCAGTTTGGTAATTACATATCCGATTTTAACCCTCATAAAAAATCCTATTTGTTAGGTTTTAATCTTTTTCGTGCACAATTCTGAATTGCGCTGCACATTATTTAAAAAAATTGTTTGTTCTTCTAGAGAACATTGTTAAGACAAGCGCCCATAGAAGATGTGTTCAAATGTGTAAACTCTCTGAAGATAATTAAGGAGTTACCACTCTTGAAATGAAAAGGGAATAGATACTTTCTGCCCTGCGACATTTTCAGGAAACGGATACGAAAGGATAGAAAAAAAACTGTTTTTACTTCTTTGCATCAGTCAGTTGGCCAGTCCAGGCAGTGCGGTTTCTTTCCTTTAAAACATTTTAAATGACCCTTTGTTAAGTAAGAAATCGACAGATTGCTACAGGGTCACTTTCGTGTTTACTTCCAGTGTGTGCAAGGCCCACTCAACTGCTAGCGAAGAAACGCACAGCTCCCGCCTTGTCAGCTGTTAACGAACGAAGTTAAAAGTAATTGCTTTGAAAAATCTGCAACCCATTATTCGCATTGAATTTGTGGCATGGATTATTGATTTTTTTCAATAAAAAACTTCTGTCACCGTATGATGACGTTTCTAAGCATGCAGGGCTGTCATATGACCGCTTCATTGCAGAGATACTTTACAAGGACCGCCTCATAACAGGTATGGGTTTCAATATGATTTGGCTCTCATGGAATTTGGCAGACTGGTTCTCGCGAGATTATACCGTTTCATGATGTAAGTTATCAGTCCCTCGTTATTGGTGTGTTCTTCGAGCCCCCTTTGTTTGTTTTTACTGGGAGTGATGGCCACCTCTACAAATAGCGTCAGGGAAGAATAAGAAACAGTGACGTTGGGCTCCGAGGTAAAATGCTGGCCCTTTACTTCTGAGCTCAAGAGAGACACATAGACGATAACGTGTGTGTCAGGGTATCCCTGAAAAGACTGGTGGTCTCCTGGTATCACTTCTAACATGGCAGGCGAGGAGTTGGCGCCTTTTGTTCCTGTCAGCCTCTTTTGTACGTTGAAATATGTGAAAAAACGATTGACAATATCTGCTCCCTGGAGTGTGTAACATTCTAAAGTATAAAGTCACAGGGCGGGTCTAGGGAAGATACAGGGATCTGAAGAAAGCTAGCCTCCCACTGCAAACAGAGATGGCCGCAAGTTCTGCTCTGAAGTTCTCTCGTTAGACAGATCAGAGTACAGAACATGCTACATATCTGAAAGAGACACGTTAGTGACAGATTCCTTACCTTAGAATATCCCCAGGCGTCAGGCTGGATCCGGAAAGTTTTTGCGTAGCAGTACCCTTGCGCGTCGGTAGGCAGCGTCGTGCGGCTCCGCGTCCGTCGTCGGCGTCTTGATCGCCGGGATGACGTCGCGGGCAGTACTTAGACGCCGCCCCTGCGCGCTGACGTCAGTTCTTCTTTTTCCGCGCCAGCAAGCGCAGATCCGGGAAGAGCAGTGCCCTAGTCATTTTTTGACTAACTTTTTTGGTGAATTTTTTCACTGTTTCTTCGAATCGACTCCACGGTGTCGTAGGGATGCCCGGCTTTAAACGTTGCGACGCCTGTGCTCGGATGATGTCCATCACAGACCCGCATCTGGAGTGTCTCTTCTGCCTCGGCCGAGGCCACGACACGAAGTCGTGTTCCGACTGCCGGGCCCTCAACCCGAAAGCTTGGCGAGAGCGGTCTCGAAAGCTCCTCGAGGCCCGGCAGTCGGCTCCGCGCCATTCCAAGCCCCGGTCGCGTGAGAGGTCGAGGGGTCGGTCGCGGAGTCCTCACCGGTCGTCGGGATCCAAGTCTTCGTCGTCCGGTAAGTCTAAGCACAAGAAGTCCAAAAAGCATCATCGCTCTAGGACTTCGCCTCGCCGGTCTCGCGACTCGGCTGAGGCCCCTCCCGGCACCGTCCTCGCCCCCGCGGCCCCGGACATGCCTGTGGAGTTGCCCCCGCAATACCCGTCCTTCCCGGGTTCGGGGGCGGATCCGGCCCAAGTACAGGAATTCCTGTCGGCCATGGCCCGCCTCTTCGGGCCTCAAGGTCCCTCCGGTGCGCCTTCGGGCCCCGCGGGCCCTGATGGGGTTGCACCGGCGTCGCCGCCGACTCCGGTCCCGGCGTCGCTCGTGCCTCCAGCCTCGATACCGGCTTCGGCCCCGGCCTCGATCCCGGCTCCGGTGGTACCGCAACCCCCGTCGACGCCGGTCGACCTGACCACGCCTCCGCCGGCGTCGATGTCTCCGGTGCCGTTACTGACGCCGCCCGGGGCTCCGGGCGGCGTCGTCCCCATGTACTCTCCGGCTCCGGACATGGAGCCGGACCGACGTCGCTCGACGCCGGTTCCGGCGCCGATGGGACCTTGGGTCCCCAATGTCCCTCCTCCTCCTTATTTTGAACCGGAGGAGGACCAGGAGGACTGGGAGGGGTCTGAGGACCCTCTGGCACAGCAGTGTCAGTATGATGAGGACTGGGCAGAGGAACTAGGGGATGCCAGTGGTCTAGATACTTCCCCTGACACTGGCATGCTGTCTCCTCCCGTGGCTACGGAGGAGGGAGCCAATTTTGCAACGGTGTTGCGTAGGGCTGCTGGAGCCTTACATCTCCGACTCCCTACGGTGACGGTCAAGACTAATCTCTTGACAGAAGTGCTTCAGCCGGCGGCCTCCTCCTTGGAGACTGTGCTGCCGTTTAACGATGCACTTACTGACGTTCTTTGGGCGCCTGGTCCAAGCCCAACACAGGGGCTCCTGTGGATAGGAACGTGTCCCGACGCCATCGCCCAGCTCCGGGCGACCCCTTGTTTCTCTCTGTCCACCCCACTCCTGAGAGCTTGGTTGTTCAAGCCTCCGCTTCCCAAACCGCCTTCCCTACCGCCCCTCCGGATAGGGAATCCAAACGCCTGGATCAATTTGGGAAGAAGGGTTTTTCTTCCTCCAGTGCTGGCTTGCGGTCCATCAACACGGCTTGTCTTTTGGGCCGATATACCCACTCCTTGTGGGATTCGGTGGCGACTGTTTTGCCCCAGTGTTCTGAGGAGGTCCAGACACTGCTTTCCCGCGCCATTGCGGAAGGAAGGGATGCGGCCAAATACACCATACGATGTGGCCTTGATACCGCCGACTCGCTGGGCAGATCTATTGCAACGACGGTGGCGCTGCGTCGCCACGCCTGGCTGAGAACCACTGGTTTTTCAGGGGATGTCCAGAATACTCTCATGGACATGCCCTTTGATGGAGTCGGTCTTTTTGGTTCCAAAGCAGACCATGCGTTGGAGCGCTTTTAAGGACTCACGGGCTACTGCCAAGTCCCTGGGCCTTTCTGCTACACGCCCTCCGCTACCTTCTGCTTTTCGCCCCTATCGTGGCCACGGAAGGGGCGCCCAGTCACGTCAGCAGCCCAGCCACCGGCCCGCGCAGCAGGCGTCTTCGCGTGGCCGAGGACGTGGATACCGCTGTGGCGGTACGGGCAACCAGCGTGCGGGTCAGGCCACCACCTCCAACCCGTCCGCGGCCTCCAAGCCCTCCTAGTCCCTCCTTTCAGGTGCACAGCACGCCAGTAGGGGGCAGGGTCCGCCATCACCTTCACCACTGGCGTCCCATCACCTCGGACAGGTGGGTCTTGGACATTGTCCGAAGGGGCTACTCCCTCCCCTTCGAGACCACCCCCCCAGCCATGCCACCTCAATTCCACCGCATGTCAGGGGATCACTTGGTGCTTCTACAGAAGGAAGTCACGGCCCTCTTGGCCAAGAGGGCCATCGAGCATGTTCCGACCCCAGAAGTAGGGTGTGGTTGCTACTCCCACTACTTTCTGGTGCCCAAAAAGGACAAGGAGGACATGCGTCCTATCTTGGACCTCCGGAACGTCAATCGCTTCCTCCGGAAGGAGAAGTTCAAGATGCTCACCCTAGCTCAGGTCTTGACTGCCCTAGACCCTGGAGACTGGTTGGTAGCGTTGGACTTGCAGGACGCCTATTTCCACATCCCCGTCCTGCCGGCCCACCGGCGTTACCTTCGGTTCACGGTAGGCCTCGAGCATTTTCAGTTCACCGTGCTCCCCTTTGGCCTTACCAGCGCCCCTCGGGTGTTCACGAAAGTGATGGCGGTGGTCGCAGCTCATCTGCGCCGGGCAGGGGTTTCAGTCTTCCCCTACCTCGACGACTGGCTGCTGAAGGCGGGCTCGTCCCAGGCAGTCGTCTCCCACCTCCAGACTACGGCCGAACTCCTGCACTCGCTGGGGTTCTCCATCAATGTGCCGAAGTCACATCTGATTCCTTCTCCACAGCTCCTTTTCATCGGAGCAGTTCTGGACACGACGCAGTTTCGGGCCTATCCTCCCGAACGGCGAGTCCGGGATATTCAGGCTATGATTCCGATCTTTCAGCCTTTATCCTGGGTTTCGGTACGGATGACCCTGAGGCTGCTGGGCCTCATGGCCTCCTGCATCCTGCTGGTCAATCATGCCAGATGGCATATGCGGGCTCTGCAGTGGGACCTGAAGTTCCAGTGGGCGCAGCACCGGGGCAACCTGTCCGATCACGTCCAGATCTCGGAGGGGACTGCAAAACAGTTGCAGTGGTGGCTCTCGAACCGGCAATGGGTCATGGGCAGATCCCTCTCCCTTCCCCAGCCAGAGCACACAGTTGTGACGGACGCGTCCCTTCTGGGATGGGGCGGTCACATGGGAGAGGCGGAGATCAGAGGCCTCTGGTCTCCGGCGGAGTCCCGGCTCCATATCAACCTTCTGGAGCTACGGGCAATCCGACTTGCACTCAAGGCATTCCTTCCCTCTGTCAAAGGGAAGGTAGTGCAGGTGTTCACCGACAACACCACCGCCATGTGGTACTGCAACAAACAGGGCGGGGTGGGGTCGTGGACCCTCTGTCAGGAGGCTCTGCGCCTCTGGACATGGCTGGAACATCAGGGCATGTTCCTGATGGTTCAACACCTGGCAGGTTCCCTGAACGCCAGGGCGGACGAACTCAGCCGCAGGTGCATGATGGATCACGAATGGCGTCTTCACTCGGAGGTGGCGCAAGGATTCTTTCTACAGTGGGGAGAGCCTTGGTTAGATCTATTCGCCACCGAAGAGAACGCGCAATGTCATCAGTTCTGCGCGTTGGAATTTCCAAGGCGGCACTCGCTCGGCGACGCTTTTCGTCACGAGTGGAGTTGCGGTCTATTGTACGCCTTTCCGCCTATACCACTTCTACCCAGAGTGTTGAAGAAGATTCGGCACGACCGGGCCCAAGTTATTCTTGTGGCTCCGGACTGGGCTCGAAGAGTTTGGTATCCCGAGCTACTCAGTATGAGCGTGGATCCCCCGATCCGTCTGCCTCTTCGGGAGGATCTTCTGTCGCAGCAGCAGGGGACGGTCCTCCACCCGAACCTGTCCAGTCTACACCTGCTTGCGTGGAGATTGAGCGGCGGCAGTTGATTCCTTTCGACTTGCCTCCCGAAGTTTGTGATGTGATTCTGGCGGCCAGGCGTCCCTCCACTAAGGTGGTATACGCCTGCAGGTGGAACAAATTTGTGGCATGGTGCACAGCAAAGGCTGTGAATCCCCTTTCTGCCCCTCTTTCTGAGGTCCTTCTGTTCCTTCTTTCTCTGGCCCACCAGGGTTCTGCCCTGGGTACCATCAAGGGTTATCTTTGTGCTATCTCGGCCTTCCTCAGGCTCCCTGATCAGCCCTCCCTTTTCAAGTCCCCTGTTGTTAACAGGTTCTTAAAAGGCATTACACACCTCTTCCCTCCTGTTCCGTTTGTAATGCCTCAGTGGGACTTGAACTTGGTTCTTACCTTTTTAATGTGTGCTCCCTTTGAGCCTCTACATAACTGTCCTCTTTGTCTTCTGACTCTGAAGACAGCCTTTCTGGTGGCCATCACCTCCGCTCGGCGGGTGAGTGAGCTCCAGGCTCTATCTTGCAAACCTCCCTTTCTGTCTGTTCATCCAGACAAGGTTGTTCTTCGGACGCGTCCGTCCTTCTTGCCAAAGGTGGTTACTGCCTTCCACATTGGGCAGACCATCACCTTGCCTACCTTCTTTCCGCCTCCGCATCCTTCCAGAGAGGAAGAGAGGCTCCACCGTCTGGACCCAAAACGTGCGCTCTCCTTCTATATCGACCGCACAAAACACTTCCGGGTGGATGACCAGCTCTTTGTTGGCTACGTGGGCGCCAAAAAGGTCGGGCGGTGCACAAACGAACCATCTCCCGCTGGGTTACCTTGTGCATCAAGACCTGCTATTCTTTGGCTAAGAAGGAGCCTCCTGTTGGGCTGCGTGCCCATTCCACCAGGGCAACTGCTGCTACCACGGCCTTGGGCCGCGGTGTTCCGCTGCTGGTTATCTGTCAGGCAGCTACGTGGGCCTCGCTGCACACGTTTACAAAGCATTACTGCCTTGACAGTCAGGTCCGGAGGGACGGCTTCTTTGGCCGTTCTGTCCTCCAGGACTTCCTTGTCTGATCTTTGTTCGCAGACCCACCACCGGGGTTGGTATTGCTGGGGTATCTATTCTAAGGTAAGGAATCTGTCACTAACGTGTCTCTTTCAGATGCACAAGTTACTAACTTGTGTAACGATATATCTGTAAGAGACAGTAGTTAGTGACAGATTCCTACCGCCCCACCCATCCTCCCCGTTCTGCGAATTGATTTCTAGGGTTAAGGACATCCCTTTCAGGGCCCTAGTATTTTTCAGACACCTATGTCAGCTTCTTGCATGGGTCTGCGTTCCTGGCGCGGAAAGTCGTGTACAGAACTGACGTCAGCGCGCAGGGGCGGCGTCTAAGTACTGCCCGCGACGTCATCCCGGCGATCACGACGCCGACGACGGACGCGGAGCCGCACGACGCCGCCTACCGACGCGCAAGGGTACTGCTACGCAAAAACTTTCCGGATCCAGCCTGACGCCTGGGGATATTCTAAGGTAAGGAATCTGTCACTAACTACTGTCTCTTACAGATATATCGTTACACAAGTTAGTAACTTGTGCATCTATGACCTGTTCAAAACCCAGGCAGCTTCTGGTTACTGATTAATGAAGCCTTCATTCTGTCAATTAACTTGAATAATTGCTTGTATTTCAATGCATTTCTCATGCAGAGTTTATTGCATAACTTTAGGACGCACTTAAAATATCTTCCGTAGTAATATTTTCAGGACTAAATCAATTTTCCAGCATACACAAAATGCTCTACTATAATTGTGTGCAAAACATAAATACAATTCAGCTTAGCTTAACGCCACCCTGGGGTCTTTTGTACATGAACATGTCCTCCTCTCGCCCCCTCCCTCCCATAACTTCCTTTTTTTCTTTCTATTGTTTTTGTATTTTAGGTGTAACATAACTGGATGTATTACACAAATGTGGTTATTTTGTTCCAAACCCTTCTTTCCCCGCACCACCCTCTTCCTCCACATCAGGCCTTCTCTACTCTGTCTTTGTGCACTATGGCATCCTGCGCTCTTCCACCCAGTTAGAGCGGTGTACAGTCTGGCCGTCACAGTTTAGCTGCTCCTTTGCTACCACACATTGTTTGGCCAATGGCTGCCTCGGGTGGAACTGCACATCTAGCCTCCTGAGGTAGGGAGGCGGTGGTGCCCGCACCACAGAGCTACCGCTTCTGGCCTCGTGATCTCTTTCACTGTTCCTCACTCTATAAAGTTCCCATCAGTGATCTGAAGCTCTCTTGGGGACTTCTTCTTTTTTTTTTTTAAAACATCTTTTTATTACAAACAATCACATAAATGCTTTCCATTCCACTTGTCAAGTATTCAGCGGTGAATCAGCAGTTCCGAGTACAAAAAATAAATCATATTGTACAGTCCCTTAGGCCCCTGTATAACCCCTCATCCAGCCCCGGGTCCCTCCCTAACCCAATAAATGTCCCCTTCAATCTGACAATAGATCCCCCCTATACATCCTCCAGGCCCTCCAGATCTTTTCCCATTTCCACGGACAACCTCGGCTCTGATACACCACCCGTTCAGCCCGTTGGCACCAGTCGAGGTCTTTTTTCCATCCTCCCACAGAAGGAACTTCTCTCGCTCCCCAAAGTCTGGCTATATTTCGTTTCGCCACTATCCCGGCTAGCGCGAGCCAGATCGTCTCCCACTTGGGCCAGACCACCTCTCCCGTCACTCCCAGGACAAACCACCTGACGTCCAGCGGGACCGTAGACCCCACCACCTGAGACATGACCTGGGCCACACTCATCCAGTAGTTCCGTATTACGGGGCACTCCCACAGGATATGAAAGAACGTTCCCGGCTCATTACACCCCCGCAGGCACTTATCAGAATCACAATAGCCAAAACGGTGTTGTGTTGTCCTGGGTACATATGAACGGTGCAGGATACGCAGCTGAACTAGTCGGAATCGGGCCCTAACTGCTATCTCTCTCGGACTTTGCAAGGCCTCTAGCCAGTCATCGTCCTCAAGGAGGCCCACGTCCGACTCCCAGGCTTCCCGGAGTGGTCCCAGGGGGTCTGGCGTGTTGTTTATAAGTTTTTTATAGGTAAGTGAGATAGCCTTGTCGGTCATAGGATCAAGCAACAGTCTGTCCTCTAACGGGGCATACGCAGCCACTCTCTCCCCGTCCTTCAAATGGCGTCGCAGAGCGTGTCTAACTTGGAGGTATCGGAAGTATTCCCCCACCCCCATCTGGTATTCCGCCTGCATGGTGGCGAAGGCAATCATCTCGCCATTCTTCCAAATATCACCCAGGAGATCTATGCCAATATCGCTCCAGCCTTGCAGACCTCGCAAATTCGCGACCTCCGAGAGCAAGTCCCCGTGCCACAGCGGTGTCTGGTCAGTGTGTCTGGCCTCCCACCACGTCATCCTAGTCGCCTTCCGCCATATGCCTATCACTGTCTCTGTATGAGGCGGGCGATTGGACACACCTCTCCTCCGTGAATAGAGGGCTGTAAGATAACCGCCTTTCCCCAACACCATCTGATCCACCCGGTACGTCGGTTTCTCAGTGGGGGAGAAAACCCACCCATTGATATTTACAAGTTGCGCGGCCCAGTAATACTTTCGCAGATCGGGCACGGCCAGTGCCCCCTCATAGACCCCCAGTTGTAACTTTCTCAGGGCAATTCTGGGGCTCCCACCACCCCACAACAGTGCACGCTGTTCCGCCTCTATAGCTCTGAAGAATCTCTCCGGTACCAAGAAAGGAGTATTTTGTAGTGCATACAGGAGGCGCGGAAGGGCCATCATTTTAAACAATACAGCGCGCCCCATGAGCGAGACCGGCAGCCCGCGCCAGTGCAGGACGTCTTCCTTCAACCTGTCCAGTTGTGAAAGGACATTTAGACGCATAAAGTCGGCCTCAGATTTCGTGATCCAGACACCCAAGTATTTAAATTCCGTTTTGCATGACAGCTCCCTACATTCTGATGTCAGCTGCGGGGGCTCGCCAGCTAGCACGAATACCAGAGACTTACCCCAATTGATACTATAGCCCGAATAGTCTCCAAAAGATCTCAAAATGTGCAGGAGCCTGTGGAAAGTCTGCCTGGGGCGAGAGGCATAGAGCAAGACGTCATCGGCATAGAGGGAGATGCGCTCCTCCCATCCTCCCCCAAGATCAATGCCCCTTACCACCGGATCACCTCTCACCCACGACGCCAGCGGCTCCAGTGCAAGCGCAAAGAGGATCGGGGAGAGCGGACAGCCCGGTCTCGTGCCCCTGTGCAGCCCAAAGAGCCTAGAAACTGACCCGTTCACCCTTACTCACGCCCTCGGTCTCATGTAGAGGAGCCTAACCCATGCCCTAAATTTCGGCCCAAAGCCAAATTTGTCCAGAACCGCAAATAAATAGTCCCATTCAATGCTATCGAAGGCCATATGCGCATCTAGGGACAAGAGGGCAGCCTTTGCATCAGGGCGCTGCGATACCATATGCATGACACCATAGAGGCGACGAAGATTAAGCAGAGTGCTCCTATGGGGCATAAACCCGGATTGGTCCGGGTGTACTAAAGACAGGAGGTTCGGGCCCAGCCGATTGGCCAGTATCTTTGCCAGGACTTTGGTCTCAAAATTAATCAGGGATATCGGTCTATATGAGCTACATAGATCCCTCGGCTTGCCCTCTTTAGGGATCACAACAATGGTCGCTGTTCTAAGATCCTCAGGCAATTGATCGGCCCCCAGCGCCTCAGTAAACATCCTTAGCATGTGCGGAGCAACCGTTTCAGCCACGCACTTAAAGCTCTCTGCTGGAAACCCGTTAGGGCCCGCCGCTTTCCCGGCCTGCAAATCCCTCATGGCCCCTTCCACCTCCTCTACCGTCAAGTCTAGCTCCATTGCATCTCGTTCACTTTGACCAAGGACCGGTACCATTATATCTCTGAGGAACTCCCGGCACTCCTCTTCCCTGCGGTCGGTCTGTGACTGATATATCTCTTCATAATATTGTGCAAAAGCCTCCACAATCTCCTCCCCAGCCGACTTTACTGTACCCTCTTTTGATTGAATGCCTGCGACCCAGTTCCTGGACTTGTCCCTCCTCTCCAGCCACGCGATAACCTTGTTGGCTTTGTCCTCCACGTCGTACACGCGTCTCTGTGTCGCTATGGCGTGAGCACGTGCAGCGTTCTCTCTAATGTCCCTGAGCTCCCGTTGTTTAAGCAGGAGGGCATGGTAGTGACCTGCCCCCCCTCCAGATCCCGGGTCCGCTCCCCTCTCCAGTTTAGCGATCTCTCGCTCTATGTCTTCACATTGTGCCCTTCTCTCCTTACGTCTGATCCCCACCTCAGCCTGCACGAAGTCCCTCGCCACCGTCTTGTACGCCTCCCATAATACACAGTGAGAGCTCACCGTACCCTCATTTTCCTCAAAATATTGCGTCGTCCTTTCCTGGTAGTGGCCCTGAAACTCCTGATCCCGGAATAAATAGGGGTCTAGGCGCGGAGGCCCCGTCCGGTCTTTCTCCGGGCCCCATAGCCACACCTCCACAGGAGAGTGGTCAGAAATGCCTCTGGCCCTGTGACTGCTCGCTCTAAATAGTCCAGCCGTCGTCGTGTGCGTGAAAATGTAGTCTAGGCGCGCCCCGCTGCCATGCGCCGCCGAGATATGGGTAAAGTGTCGAGTGTCTGGGTTATGCGCCCTCCACAGGTCTACCATCCCCATCGCAGTCACAAAGGCTGTCAGCGGGCGCACCCCCTGGACTTTCTGCGCCGGCGAGTCACGGTCCAAGTCGTGCGACATGATCTCATTCATATCGCCCCCCATAATCAAGGTCCCAGTGGGCATTTCCAGCAATAGAGCCCCAAGATCGGGAAAGGTCGCCCCATGCATTCTTGGTGGTATATATACCGAACAGACATTCAGGGTAAGACCCTCCCACCCCCCCGGTGATCGCAACATAGCGGCCTAGCGGGTCGCACCAAGTGCGGATGGGCACCAGTGGCAGGGAGTTTTTAACCAGGATCGCTGTCCCCCTGGATCCTGAAGTAAACCCCGCGTGCGCCATCAGGGTATAACCGAAGCGATTCAGGGCCAGGTAATTGTTCCCTTTCAAATGTGTCTCCTGGAGGAGAACTATATCCGGGGTGTGTCTATGTAAGTATTGAAGTACCATGGTTCTCTTGATCCTATCCCCGAGGCCGTTCACGTTCCAGGAGAGTATCTTAAGGCGTTTAGCCTTCTGTGCTGCCATCAGGGAAATGTACCTGGCCTCTCCTCCCTCCCTGTAGCCTCCCAGACCACCCCCCACCGCCCTACCCATATTTGCAAAAATTGGAAAGCATTGTTAACATTATAAACCCCCAACTAAGCCCACAAACTATCCCACTGCCCTGTCCTACCCAACAACACGGTCCTACCCCCCTCCCTGCTACCCTGCTTTGCGGGCCTAAAACCACCCACATCCCCAACTAGCAGAGCGCCTGTCGCCCACAAAACACACAAAAAAAAACCAGGAATTGGGGGCGTGTAGCCTAGCCCATCAGTAGCTCCGTAAGGCCACTTGTAGCCCCAAAGTCTAAACTAAGCAGCTGGAAATACTCAATCGGTCCATGAAAACAAAGTTCTTTAGGCGAGCAGCTGGCACCGGCCCCCCCCTGTAATAAACATTGCACACAGTTATGAGATACCATACTCAGGCAGTGTCCTTGATACTTTCATCCTCCAGGACCCTCAGAGGACGCCGGACTCCGTGATCTGGATCGTCGGGGGCGTCGGTCACGCCCGCTCCCTCCCTCATATCCACTGGTTGAGGCCGGGGACCGGCCCCGAGTGTCTCTCCATCCCCCCTCCGCTCTTGCAGTGTCTGTCTGGGACCGCGGCCCATCCAGCCACGACTGAACCTCCGCCGGTGACGTGAAGAACCAAGATTTAATGCCCCTGTCTCTCAATGTTCGCTTCACCCCATCAAATGTCCTCCTCTCCTGCTGCACCCTCAGCGTGAAGTCTGGGAAGAACCGCACCGTCACGTTCTCATATTGATGGTCTCCCTGCTGCCGGGCCGCCTGCAGGATGGCGTCGTGGTCCCGGTAGTTGAGTATCCGGGCGATAATCGTTCTAGGGGTCGCCCCCGGCTTCGGCGGAGGGACCGGAGCCCTGTGTGCTCTCTCCACCGTGAACAAAGCGGAGAGTCGTTTGGGCTTCAGGTGTTGTAATATGAGCTCCTCAAGAAATAGGTCCATGCATTGCGCCTCCGCTCCTTCCGGGACCCCCACTACCCGAATATTGTTCCTGCGGGCCCGCCCTTCCTGGTCCTCCATCTTCAGAGCCATCTGTTGATGTTGTTTGATCAGCTGTTGGACCTTCTCCTCTAAGCTCCTGGTAGAGGACTGCAAATCGACAATGTGCGTTTCAGCGACCTTAACCTTCTCAGATGTCTTGTTCATATCTGCTCGCAGAAGGTTAATCTCAATGGAGACCTTATCCAGCGTCGTATCCAGCGTCTGGATTGCCGTCATAATGGAGCTTAGGGATGGTTCTGCGGCCGGGGCCTGTCCCCCCACATTCTCGGCTTCCGCCACCTGTGACTTCGAGACCGCATACCGATCCAGTTTGTTGGCCTGTACCGGTGCCCCCCCCCTTCGGCTTCGTGTGGGTCAAGGGTTTACACTCCACAATTTGCAACCACTCTCCCGCCGCCCGCCTGGTGTGGCGGCTGGGCCGCGTTTAGCAACCAGTCACCAAGGCCCGTTCGCCTGATGGCAACTCTTCTTCGACCGTGCCCATATGTCCCTTCACCGGGGACTGCCCAGGACAGCAATCTCCCACAATGGCAGGGTCAGGAGGGAGCCCCTCCAGCCCGGGATTAGTCAAGCACAGCCCCTCTTTCAAACAGCCTTCGGTCGCCGGGTGTCTAGATCTCCCCCACTGTGTGGCTGTCGCGGCAGGCGCGTATACTCCGGTCCCCCAAACACCAACACACCCTTAGGGGACCCCGGATATTCCCAATGCCGGGGTGTCAATCCGGTGCGTCGCCCAGTCTCCTCCGGGCCCCGCACCCCCTTCTGTGTGGCACTTAAGCCAGTCTCAGAGCTTCCCCGGGCTTCTGCTATCCGCCGGGGCCCCTGAGCCCCTCACACAATCCTGGCGCCAACCCGCCTCACAGCGGGGCAAACTCCCAGCCCCCAATAATGGGCTCCAGAGGCACCCACCGCCTATGGTCATCCCAGCAGGCGGACTGTCCCCAATTCGCCGAAGCTTGCTCACTCCTGTGGGGACCCACTGCATGCATTCACCAAGGGCTGCTTCACTGCGCCCCCTTCTTCACGCCGCTCAGGGCGGGCGCCTCCCCTCATTGATTCGCCGTCTTGCACCAGGTGCCCTGGAGGCCGCGGATGTTTCTTACTGGGAGCCGCCACCCAGCGGGGTATATACGGCCCGCCGACCCCCTCCGGGGCTCCGGCACACGGCTGACCGCTGCTCCTGTACTCGGGCCCGCCTCCTTACTGCCGCACCTCTGTAGAGCTTCGCGCAGCTCGGCGCTCACCCCCGCCGTCTGGCTCGGTCCGAATTTCCCCTGCCTCCAGTCACCGGCCACTCTAGCCCCGAGCTCTCTCACCTCGGGCGCCCGTCCGGATCTCTTCCGCTCCTCGCCGCACGGCTCCACTGGCACTTCCTCTCCGCTCAGTCGCCCGGGAGGCCCAGCAATGGCGCAGGCCCCGCACTTCTTCTCTCGCGGCGATCGGCGGACACGGGTCGCTTCTCCTCTCCGGCCCCCTCCAGTAACGGCCGATCACCTGCCGCACCGCTGTACAGAGTTTCCACCTATCCGCCGCCGGATATAGTACGGATTTCCCGGGCTTACTTCCCGGCCTCCTTCCCGGCCTCAGCGGAGCTCACAGCTCACACCGCCATCTTAGCCGCTGCCAGGCCACGCCCCCTCTTGGGGACTTCTTAAACAAGAACGGAGCACACGCTACACTGAACAGAAAGAGGTCGCACCACAGCTGCTGGTTTATTAGGTTGAGCATTCGAGACCTCTTGTATATACTTTAGTATATATACTTTAGTATATATGTGTATGTACTTTGTGGGCTCTGGAGATCAGCCCTAGGATTTGTCTGATTCTGCGTAGGGACTTTTTTTCTGTTCAACTGCCTCTATTTAACTGTCTTGATAGAAAACGACCATCAGAGGTCAGTATAATATACCAGAATTGCTTTCTGCTGAGGGACTTTCTTTTTTCTATTTTTCTGGCAACTGCCTCTATTTAACTTTCTTGATAGAAAACGACCAGCAGAGGTCAGTAAAATACCAGAATCACTTTAGCCTTCTCTAGATTCTAGTCCATAGAAATTGTCTTCCACGAGCACCCGCACACAATAATATTTTTCTCAAATCTTGTATTTTCAGTGATATAACCACCGAAGGCCCTGATTTTATATTAAAAACAGAGCTTTGGACTATACCATTTCCTGCTGAAAGGCAATATTTCTCTCCAGGTGTTCCCATACCTGGCGTTTCACGCAGTTTGGTGCTTACTTTCCCTCCTTGTTAAAGAACAGTAGATGTTTCAGCACCCAGGCTAATGTGCTGCATAGCTAAATACATATAAGGTACCAAAGGCGAGACCGATTGCATTGCAAATGCTTGTTTTTTTTGGTCTAGCTCTAGCCTGTAGATAGCTCTAGCTGGTTACTGAATGTTATTGCTGTTAGACAACATATACATGCCTGCAGATACATTTAAGGAAAGTGGCATTTCGACAGCCCTTTCAGCCATTGACTACTTCAATTTAGATAGCTGTAGGCACTGGCTAAGAGTGTGGAACATTCCAGGGGTCAGATATGCTTCTAGACCTACTATACCCACATTCTTATTTCCAGGCTCTTGGACGCTGTTCATTCCCAATCCATTCCGGGCTTTGTGGAAGCCAGTCTGCTTATGCTAAAACTCTAATACCTAGAATTCCCTGCTCACTGCTTCGTCTACACCCCTCGCAAGCCAAGAATGTGTGGAGGAATTCAGCACACCTGTGGCTGCAGGTGCTAACATGCTCACACCTGAGGTATGTCATTGTAGTGAGCTCTTTTATGCCCCAGTTTCCTCCAGTCCAGCATTGGTCATTGTATCAGTGTTCCTATCTGACTGACCCCTTGTTTCCTGAATTCCTAAAGTTTGGCTAATCCTTGTTCCTTGTTACTACGCCTGCCTACAGTGCTTCCTTAATTTAAACCAGCACTGTTTAGTGTATCCTTGATCCTTGAACTTTCACTCCTTCTGTATTTATCTTTTCCCCGGTGCTTGCTTTTTTCCCCCCTTACCTTTGTTCCAGTTTGCTACCTTCTTTTCCCTACTGCCTTAGCTTCCAGTTTCCTTGTATAGTTTACTTGCTTTCTGCCAGTGTGCCCTTTGTTTTCTCTTCTTACCTTTTAAACACTCCTACTTGCTAGCTCCTTATCTATTGTTGCTTTACCTGACAAAGATGGCTATCCATCAGTATTGGTAAACGTCTTAAAAAATAGTGCCTATCCACACACTCACATCTGTGTATACTCTGCCTGGCCATTGACTGAAATGGAGGGTGTATTCATTATTCTAATTCCACGTGTGCCTTGATAGTGTGGTAGGCTACACAGCAGACCAAAGCAAATATAGCTGCACATTTTGGAATTTTGATGACCTGCTCAAAAGTACCTCGACACTACAGGGACCAGCCCCCTGACGTGTGGTGGCCCTTGGAGAGATGGTGTTTACCTGGGATCACCAACACTGTAAGGACTGCTTACACACGCACACACTTTTTTCCTCTCTCACACTCTGTCCGTCTCCATCTCTCACTCTGCTGTATTATAGAAAGAAGTACTCCTTCGCTCACATAGTAATACTGCCCTTTTTGCTCTTTGGGATGTTTATGCGTGGGTGGACTTTTTTTATTTTTTATTTTAAGTAGGAGAAAGTAAATTAAGTTTGGTTTGCAACACTGTATATTCTATAAATGTGCTGCAAAAGTCAAAAAAGGATATTGACAAAAAGTTGCCTTTGCTTTGACAGGGATTTTTTATATTTGACGAGAGTTATTTTTCTCTACTCAAAACAATATCAGGGATACTGCACACGTGTGATGCTATTCAGTATTTATGGACTGCAAAAATTCACACAATGGGGAAATGCTGTTGCAGGTGAGTAACATTTTCTTCTGTTGGCGATATTAAGTTTCTACTGATTTGAGTTCAGATTGGATTACCACGTCTCCACACTTATCCAAATTAAATAAACATTGGTAATAATTGAATGAGTTGTGAATAGAAGGCATGATGCTGGCATAGTTCTGATGACTTCCCCAAAATAATTCACAATGAATAGAATTCGGTACGGTAGGTGCAGTGACTTCTAAAGTGATGGGAAAGTGAGATTCCAATGTATGAACAGGGAAAAGTGTTATCCACAGGCTAGAAGCTCTGGCATGCTTTCCAGTTAATTAGTCTCCTTAAGTGCCAACCCGCCTCCCCTGGCTAATATCTTTAGAATGGCTTTGAATCTTACCAACTGAAGTTGTAAAGGTAGACAAACTAAATAATGCCCCAGAATTGATAATGTGAAGGAGATTAATAGAGGACAAGTAGATAAATGGACAGGAGTATTACCAGCTATTTGCAGGAGTATAACGTGGTGGCATGCTGTAAACCAGAGTATAGCAGCTATGTGTTGTTTTTCAGGTTTGGAACGTTTGAGTTCCTGAGCAATCAGGTAAGGAGTTCAACTGGAAAGCTGGACAGCAAAACAAGTCTACTTTGTGGTCTTGGAGCTGGTGTTTCAGAGGCCATTCTAATTGTCTGCCCAATGGAAACAATTAAGGTATGTCAAATGAAGTCTTGTGATCAGATATCCACTTTTTTCTTTAGAATTGAAAAAGTCATTTAGTTGAATGCCTTTAAAAGTTGAATTTTAGAAGAAGTTGGAGATACTCAATTCATAATATCTGCTGTGTTTGTTGTTGTGTGTATGGTATTTATAGAGCACCAACCTATTTACGAGGCTGAAGAGCGCAGTACCAAAGAAGGGGACAACGGGGTTTCAAGACAGCAATGAAGTTTGCTAAAAGAAAGATCAGACTAGAGTTGCTATGACGTGGAGTTCACCATCGAACAATTGGATGGCGACTGCACTCTTAAACTGGTAGTCCTGTAGGCCATTGTTTTCCAACCTGTGGTCCGCGGACCCCCCAGGGGTCCGTGACACATTCCCAGGGGTTCCTCAGGCAGCAGTTTTAAAAGCACTGCAAAGTTCCTTGTATAATTAGCAGTTTTCGAGCAACAATAAAAATGTCAAGATAACACCAGTGATTAATGTACCTGCTGGAGAGAGATGAGTTTTGTCCAGTGGCAGCTTTGACTTATCTAATGTAGCACAGAGGGTTAATATGCTTATCTCAAAGAACGTGTACCATGCATTTTAAAAAACAGTATTAAATGTGCATAGGTCAGTGGATTACTGCTTTTGTCACAGAGTTTTATTTGTTACTGTGCAGTTCATAAGTGAGAATCGTAATCTAGCGCAGTGAGCTTTGAATTGGCATCAGAGCTGCATGCAAACTGCATGGTAAAAGTTAGTAACTTATGTTTTTTTCCAGTCTTTCATTATCTTGATGCTGCTAAAAATGTTTATTTGGGTGAAAAACACATTTTTATTGTTAAAGTCAATGCTAACCACTGTTATGTTCTGAAACCCGAGTTTGTGCTTCTCCAGACCAAGCACTCTTTAAAAACGCCTACCAGTATGAAAGACATGTCAATCCTACACCTTGTAGTCCCCTTTGTCTTATCTAACATTTTCTATACACTGATTTACACGTATGATTCATTGTCTCTGTGTGTGATGTAAAGTGCTCTGACATCCTACAATGGTATGAGAGATGCTATAAAACAAATGAAATACATGTGACAGAGGGGCTATGGAGAGATGAGAGGCACTGTTGGAGGGTGATAATAAGGGAATCATTGAAGAACCCCAACAAAGATTGTTGTATCCTGGTGCATAGTAAGGTCATCATTTACTTTTCTTTAAAAGCTAATATAATTCAATATATAATGATAAATGTGTTGTAGAATGCACCATTGTTTCCTAAATTTTCTTGGGGGGAGAGCCTCCCAAAGCCCCCTTTGTAGTGGTCCGACTCACTCACTGCACTAAGTGTGCACCATATGGGGGACTGGTCTGAAAACATTTGCTGCTTTGGGTTTCCAGTCTGGCCCTGGCAGGAGCAGGAGCCTCGTACTGCGAAATAAAACCAACCATTTAAAAGTTAGTCACGGAGATGCAGCACCAACCTTCCCATTAAAATCTTTCTTTTTTTGCAAATTCTTTCAATATAAAATACTAAAATCTTTAGTAATTCGAGGTATTTTTTTTGTGTGCACATGTGTTTATTTTTTTCGAATGACTGTTTTAATGTTCGAAATTTAAATCATACAAATTGCTTGGCGGTCCCCGGCTTCCAGTGGTGACTCAGTGGGGGTCCTCGGGAGTCAAACGTTTGGGAACCACTGCTGTAGGGGATTCTCATCCTTGATTTTCTTGAGTAGTGAGCTGGTAATGGCCTTTTTAAATAGTTTTCCCCAGGAAGGGAAGGAGGATGCGTAACTTAAAACCGGCTAGTTAATTTTGGCTTTATTTAATAGTTTCTGTATTTCTCTATTCTTGAGAGGTCTGAGAAAATGCTTTGATTGAAAGAGGTATTGATGACTTAGAAATGATCTATCAGAGCAATGGCACAGATGTGTTATGTTGGGACGATGACCAAGTGTTTTGTCACATTCACAGGAGTGGGTGTCTAGGTCATCTGAGAGTGTTGAAGGTGGTCTTTTCAGATGTGCTGTGAGGAGGGATTGAGGTGACCATGTTGATGGATGAGAGGCGATAATGTGCCTAATGATGTCACTCTTTTTTATGGGAGTTCATTCCTCTGTCGGGTGGGCTGGAAGAGAAGCCATTGACTGGGTTTGAGTGTTTCAGTACGAGCTTTGCTTCTTTTGTTGATTTGTTGACTGAAGTGGTGCAGTTGGTTGTTTTGGCTGCTGAGATGAGCGGTCTATTTTTGTTGTAGAACTGAGCCATTTCCTCTTCTGATGTGGTATGACTCTTGCAATTGGGGTGTTCTTGAGTGGAGCATGGCCATCAGAAGGAAATGGGTTAGGAAGTGTAGGACAGCCCTGATGTTGAAGTTGGGCTTTGAGGTTCTTGCCAGCATTAAGAAGCTCTCTACAGTGCATTGGCAGGGATGTTCTATAATGATCTTGACAAGTTTAGTGGGCTTCTGTTGTATGTGGCTGAGATGTGGTGGGAGCGAAGCTGCTAGCTAATCAGTCGCCCGTCCACTTTTCTGGGAGAGTGGCAGGCAAGGATTGTCATGGTCATAGTGAAGCAGCTGTAATCCTTGGTGCTTCCTTTGGTGAACATTGAGAATGTAATATGTTGAGTGATAATAGTGATCCTCGGAATAGAGTCTAGGTTTGCTTTTATGATCTGGTTGCCGCATCTCCTGGAAGTTTGTAGTTGCGGAGAAAACTGTTGTGGTTGCAGTAGAATGCTTTATATGTCAATGAGGAGGGTGTGTTTAGGTCAGTGTTCAACATATGATCTGGAATATGAAGGTGTGCGTTGTTTTCTGCGAGAAGTGGCAGCAAAGTTCAAATGAGCAGATCTAGAGTGCTCGATGGATCACTGCAATGCCAGCTTTTGCCTTGTTCTGTATGTCATGGTGTTGGATACAATAAGGCCTGATTAAGAGTTTGGCAGATGGGACATTCTGCCACAAACGTGACGGATATCCCGTCCGCCATATTACAAGTTCCATAGGATATATTGGAATTGGAATTTGGCGGACGGGATATCCGTCACATTTGTAATGGAATAACACTGTCCGCCAAACTCGTAATCAGGCCCTATAGTCTTGTGGGACTAGAATGTTGAGGATTGGTGCGATAGTGGACAACCAGTTTTCTGTAATGAAAAAATCATCAAGGTTCATTGCTGTGATAAGGTCTGAAATGACTGAACATGAGGTGATTAATGTTCTAATTACTTGCTGGGAATGTCGGTAAAGTTCTAATAGGACAGTGTGTGTTTGGTACATGCCTATGTGATGATGTGGATGCAGGTCTAAGACACCTGAGCTTGGGTAATTGGTGTGTAGTAAAATAGAAGTTGCAGCTTGCTATTGTCATGTGGAGGTATTAGGGCAGGTTAACAAATTGCAATTTTACATGCACACGTTTTTAAGTTGCCTTCTTCCTCCTTTTACACGATGACATTTGACACACATTCATTTGCATGCATACAAAAGATAATATTCTTCAAACTCAGTTTGCTTACAGTACCATTTTGTGGGCACTATATCAGACCACCTTGAACTTACTTTACAAGGGCTAAGTTCAGCACTCAAGATGTTATTTGTTTTTAGTCGCTCTGCAACTAAGTTATCACAATAGGATAAACAATAGTGGCTTAACTTGGGCTTCGGCACGGTAACATGGAGGATGTTATTATATATTTGACATCAAGCTTTTGTTTATGCAGGGGCGCATTTTGCTGGCACTGAGAGGTTGGTCCATGCCGGAATTCCAGCTCAGCTGATTCCTGTCACTTCATGCAAGGAATGCTGTCCTACTCTACCGACAGCTTGCTGACACTTACAAACAGATAATAGGGCATCAGACCACCTGGACAGGGATTTGGCAGATCAACTCTCCTTAGACATGATAGGGTAGAATGCGCTAGGTAGGAGTACACTATATTACAGTACTTGTATGCAAGCATGTAGTTTTCTGTAATCAGCAAAATCCTTGAATTGTTCCTCTTTTTCACCATTCTCGTAATGCTAAATACATTACTCTTTTTTCTTCTATTAATCATTGCAGCGCACATATTTTACTCAAGAATCATAATGCTTCAATAAATATTGAAACAGCATGTGGTGTATTTCTTGTGTATCTCTTTGGGTTTGCATATGTGGCTGAGCGAATGGGTTCGAGATCTGTTACCACAGTTTCCTTGAGGGATCAGGGTTGTCATGTTCTGAGGTTGCACACACATTTGTTACCCTGTAGGGTTAGGGATGCAGATGGTGCACTGTGAGCTAGCAGGACTATAGGCCGACATATCCTGAGGGGTGCTCAGATTCAGTCTTGCACCAGTCCAACGTTTATGTTGTCCAACAAAACGCAGTTTTACTTGAGAAAGTACAAGCCGTACAACACTATGAGCTAGAACGGATGCCTAATCCTATTCGATTTAACCGATATTTACACTTGAGACTATGAAAGTACATTGTAGTCTCATATTTAAATCAGTTTGTTTTTCAAAATCCAAACCATTTCTGTAGCGTTGATCTTTGTGACAACTTGCAGCTGGCAGTTTCTCGCTCTGTATTATGTACTTGTTACTTTGTTGCTTAAAATGGAACAACTACAAAATGTCATTTGTTATTTTGGTACTTGTCTCAGTAATTTGTAAAATGATAGATGTAATACTTGCTGCTAGCGCAATCCTGAGTGCCAAATGAATACTAAACAGCAGTGTGAGGAAGGCCGAATAGAAATCTTAAATATTGATGTAAAGGAGAGCAGCCCTCTTTCTTCACATTGCTTCACCTTTATTTCAAGGGCCACAAAATGCAATGTTGAACTGCTGAACACAGCCCTGCGTAATCTCGGAGACAGCTTAGAAATGGGCTATAGCACTGTCTTGGCAGTGCTAGAATTCTTTGCAGTTTTTAAGTCCATTGACAATGGGATCCTTATGTAGATACTGACTTACTTATTGTTTGTAAGTCATGGAACTCTCTCTTCTTCCTTTTTAATTTTACCTGTTAAGTAGTGCTAGGCCTACATCCCCCAACCCACAACGTTCAACCTTATCTCTGTGACCTGTTACAAGATCTTTGCATGTGACTATGTTGTAAATTGTTCTTATCACTCGTATATTCCTCCTTCCCTTTTCCTCCTTACTCCCATCCTCTTAGAGTGTTCTAAGCGTAGCAGCTGTTTAGAATGTTGGTGTGAGGTAATGTCCAAGCAGCAGTTGGAGTTGACTGAACAGAGATTGGAGGCACAGACCTGGCAAATAAACGTCCCTTATACAATTACCTGCATCCATGTTAGTTGCTTCAAATTTGCTGACGAGGATGGGATGCTGTGCTGGGGATAGTTGTGTGCTTACAGCTCTCTGGTCTATGGTGGTCTTTCTGGAATAGTTCTTGTGAGAGTGCGAGGTGGCTGAAGTTTAAAAAAGAAAAAAAAGGCAAGTGGAGGAAGGCTTGATGTGTCAGAATGTTGAGGACATTCCGAATACAACCTGCGTGCTGTGAATCTAAACGGTAGCTGTGTGGGGTGCTACCTGCTGCAGGAACCAACGAGGCTGCTATAGTCAGTGTAAAAACAAGGAGAAGCGGAATCCTCTGTGCTTGTTGTGGTCTTTCCAGTTAGACAGCACCACTGAGGGAGCTGCATTCAGATCTCTGAAGTCGAAGGACACTGGAATCTCCTGCCTGATGTGACAGAGCGGCACATTGGCGGTTGCAGCAAGTAGTTTGCTGCGACGTCAGGCTCTTTAGCAGTTTGACGCGCCACACGCCAACACTTTGAAGCAAACGCGTAGCACGGCTTGAGCTGCAACTCCGTTGGCTTGTGGGGCTGAGGGGTGGAAGCATAATTCGTCTCCACTTTTTCCGGGTCTGCTAGCAGGAATTGTTTGGGCCATATAACCGTCTGTTTGGGCTCTTAAACTATGCTTTAGGCAGTTTGGGCTCCATTTTCCAATGCTGAACAGGAATGATGTGCTCTGCGCTACTGAGATTTGTCTTGACCAGTTAGACACATCAAAATATATGGTCAAATTAGATGCAGTGAGTACTGAATACCCATTAACCTGTAAGGGGCATGTTCTAATTATATATTTGATATCATAATACCAGTTTCCGCCTGCTTTGATCGTCTCGGATATATTTGATACGTATTCATTTAATTTTAATCACTACGCTTGTACTTTACTTATTTATTTTTTTGTCTCGAATTCTACCTTTATTTGTGCGCGCTCTCTCTCTCGCTCGTTCTCTCTCTTCCTCGCTCTCTCTTTCTTATTGCATAATATTGAAATACAAGGAAGGAAAATACTTGACTATTTACCTGGAACAAAAAAATGATGGTTATAGTGAAACTTATGGTGATGGGTTGTCAGATGTGTATCAAATTACCTTAAGAAAATTGGAAGAACAATTTAGTGTAAAGATTAATATTGAGCTGAAAAGGCACAAGTTATTTTCTAGGTCTCAAGGTCAAAATGAGCAAGTTGTAAATTATATTGCAGTTCATAAGAGTTTTATCTGCCACATGTAATTTTGGGTCTTTAGTAGACTGTTGTATACAAGACCAATTAATTAGGTGTACTAATGACGTCAAGGTGCAAGAAAATCTGTTGACTGAAAATCCTGATTTACCTGAAGTTATAAGCATAGCCAAAAGCATTGGGCAAACAGCCATTTGCATTAAAGAGATAAATGTCACAAGCACAAACTTAGTCAACAATAATATAAACAATATATCAGAGTCTGTAGACCCTAAATCTCCCACACGAGGAGTTATATGCAGTAGGTGCACAAGAAAGGGCACTTTGCGATGGTATGCAGAGAAACAGGGAACATGAATACTCACATTAATAATGATGAGGTAGAAAAGGAAACATTTGTCTTTCAAGTAAACATAATGAGTACGGATTCTGAACTTGCATATCCTTTATGTGACATAAGCCTAAATGGTGTAAAATTCAAGGTTTTTGCAGACTCTTGTTTTCTTTATACCTTAATTGATAAATTAACATTGATAAAGAAATTTGCTGGCAAAATTTATACTTCGTTGCCTGTTATTAAACCAGAGCGGGGATATAACAATGATCCCATTTCCGTGGTGGGCATGTTAATGATGCACATTACATTCAAGAATAGAACAACATTGGTAAAAGTATATATTTCTGAAGAAAGGTTGAATCTACTTGGTTGGAAACACCAGAAGGATTTAGGAATCAAACTTGATCTTAATGCTCTATAGCAAGTTCTTCTGGACAGCAGATCTGTCACAGGAATGAAACGCGTGTAAAGAATTTCCTGAGGTTTTCTGTGGAAAGCTGGGTTTGTTAAAGAACTTCTTGCATAAAATCAAGATGAAACCAAATGTCATTCCCATAGTACACAAGGCAGGACCTATTCCGTTAGTAATTAGAGAACCTCTTAGAAGGGAACTTGACAAGCTAGAATCCCAAGGGGTCATTGAAAAAGCTGAAAGCTCAGAGTGGCTGGCTCCAATAGTGAATGCCTCATAAGAGTGAGGAAACAGTATAAGATTGTGTGCACCTCGGGGATTTGAACTCCATTATATGGGAAGACAGACACCCTTTACCAAAAGTTAATGAAAAGTTGAGCCTCATACATGATGCAATTTTGTTTAGTGTCTTAGATCTTTCCTTGGCCCATCATCAAGTAGCCCTCCACCCTGAATCCAAATCACTTCATAACACCTTTTGGAACTTATCAATTCTGTAGGGTGGCAATTGGGTTGGGGTCAACGGCTGCTGTTTTCCAGCAAATTATGCAACATTTACTACAGGCCATAAAAACTGTCTTATGTTTCCAGTACAACATATTAATCCAGGAGTATCCCACCCGTTCTGTAATAGGTGATACTTATGTTCTATGAAAATATCCCCGAACTACTAATATTGTTAGAAATGCAATATTAACCACATAAGACGCCACCATTTGCAAGATTACCAGCAGTGTTCACCTCCGTGCATCAGACATGGTTGCCAGCAGTAACAGGTAGCACATAACAGCCATAGCTACAATGCTCCTAACTCCAAGTTAGTAATAAGTCTCCCCAATACTGTTTGCTTTCTCTCTCTCAAATATTAGCTTTAAATATAGTTTGGAAATGCAATCATTTTTCCCAAACATCAACTTATGAGTTCTGAAAATACACACATTTATTCGCGAATGCATGATTTGCAATTTTGGTATATGTATATTAATTCAACCATATCTTCTTATTTAGTTCACTGAGTTGCACTCCGGAGAGCTACTTGCCGGTAGCTGGAGAGCTACCAGTAGCTCAAGTGCTACTCATTGAAGAGAAGCCTATTTAAATCTATGGAAAATAACAAGCTGAGTATAACTCCGTTCTGGAAGAAGTCCTTTGTAAACTTAAGATGGCAGATCCACTATAAAACGAAGTGTAAAATATGGGTCAAATCTGTTGAATACCTAGGCCATAACATTTCAGAAAATGGGGTTAAAGCCAAGTACAATTCAGTAGACTCTGTTAAATTAGCACCACCCCCCACAAGCAAAGAACTAAAATAATTTCTAGACCGAGCAGAATACGTGTCCAAGTTCATTAAACATTTTGCTGACCAAGGGCCATATGTATCAAAATGTTGTTTTGCAATTCTCAAATAGCGATTTTTTGCGAATCGCTATTTGAGAATCGCAAAACGCGATGTATGTAGGATTTGCAAAAACCTTTGCGAATCCCACATATCCCTTAATTGCGATTCCCAATTAAGGAATACCTCCCCATTCATTCCTATGGGCCTCAAGGCCCATAGGAATGAATGGGGAGACATTCGCAATTTGCGAGTACCCATTAGGTACTCGCAAATTGCGAATGCAATTTCAAGGATGCAAGGGTGTCAAAAGGACACCCTGTTGCACCCCTGAAATAAGCATGGGTGCAGAAGTGGCACACATACATGCCCTAAAGGCATGTATGTGCGCCACATGGCACTTTGAAAAATGCAAAAATGTGCATTTTTCAAAGAAATACAAATTACCACCAACCTGAAGTTGGTGGTAATTTGCGATTCCTTAAGCCAAAATCGCACAACTTGGGTGCTTCTACATTGCATTTAAGGAATCGCAATTTGCGATTCCTTAAATGTATTCGCAAAATAGGGAATCGCAAATTTTGCGATTCCTTATTTTGCGAGTGGGTTTTCCTTTCATACATTGCACACAGCTAAATTGTTTGCGATCACAATTTAGCTTGATACATATGGCCCCAAGTGTACCCTTTCAGAGTTTTACTTAAAAAAGGGACTCTTTTTGAGAGGACTGAAGAATGTCAAAACACCTTTACTAAGGTCAAGGAAGCGATAATTAATGCCCTAATAATGGCAATTAAGACCTTGTTAAGCGCTTATGCGAGCAATAGAAGTTTAGATGCAATTTTATCTAAAATGGTTGATGGAAAGGAGAAAATACTAGCATTCGCTTCAAGAACAATTAAACATGCAGAATTAAATTACTCTACAGTAGAAAAGGAAGTTGTTGTGTGCTACTGGGCTATGAGTAATTTTAAATTCTACCAGTGGGGTCTGCTTTTTACATTGAGGACAAATCATAACCCACTAGTTCCTATGTTTGCTACCCAAGGTATAGAGAAGACCACCCCACACATCTATGCGAGTATTAGGTCTACAAGTTTACAATTTTAAACTAGAATATGTTGTGGGGTGGCAAAGAACTATGATGCTGACTGTTTATCATGCATGCCTGCGATTGGCTGTACACATGACGCAGATATGCCTGAAAAAGCTCTTCTTACTATTGACGTCCCTGAAATCATTAAAGATGAGTGGGAACAATGTGTAGAGAATAACAAATCATTAACATTGGTCAAGCATAAGATATTGAGTGGATGGCTGATAAGTACAAGGTTTTACCTGTAAATATCCAATCATTTTTTAACGTAAGAAATTAATTATCTATCATAGGCAATTACATTTTTTAAGTCTGATAATATTGTACAAGATAGAGGTATGCATGATCGTATTGTTGATATTGCTCATGAAAGGCATTTAGGAAGGAGCATGACAAAAAGCAAACTAGGAACAGAATATTGGTTCCAAAATATGGAGTTCACTGTTGAGAACAAAGTGAGGGATTGTTTTGCATGCAGTTCTAGTGATAAGGCTAAGATCACCCTGTAGGGTCCTCTCTCTCCAGAAGTAGTTCCATCTAAATCTTGGGATAATCTAGGTCTTGATATTACAGGACCCATTAATTTATCGAGGTTTATAAGCAAATACATGTTTGTAACTGTGGATATCATGCTCGTTAGGTCTCCACCAAATCTGTGAATAATATCACACTCCCTATACTATACTCCCGGTTTTATGTTTTTTTTTAATTTTTTTATTTTTTATTTGTCTGTATTTATCCATATCAATGTCTTCGACAGAGAAAAACAGGATGAAATTTCCTTAAATACAAGCATTTGTTAACATATTTTTGTAGTATAACGCTAATATGTACCTGTAAGTGTAATATTTTGTTATACGTGGCTGCTTAATTTGCTAAAATGTGACAGGCATCCATGTATGGGTGCACATCCAAGAGTTAAAAAACATGGAAATATACAATTTTACGACTTCATTTATTCTCAAAACACAAAATAAACATGGATAAATACCAATAAGATGGCCCAAAAATAAATTTGGATAAAGACGGAAAAGTTTAAAAAAAAACATAAAACGGTGAGCCCTAATTATATTAGAGCTACAGCAGACAAATGTCACTTTTACTTGTTCATTATTGCTACATTTTGTAGAAACAAATGTCAGTGTCCAGGTACAAGGTACACTTGCACAGTGCAAAGATCACACGAGTGGCTGAAGGTCCTATAGGTGACAATCAATCATGAAGTCAAATGTCTGTAGCAGTGAACGATAAATGAAATGTAAATTCTGTCTAGAAAAATGTTGTGTTAGATCTTGTCTATTTAGTTTGCCAACAGTGTTTTGAGTTCTACATTATCAGGACATAAACGTTTATGAACTACTGGGCCAAAATGAAGCCAGTTTTAGTGATCAATATATAAATCTTGTCCAAAACAGTAGAGCATTAGTAGGCAGGCTGTGCCTTGAAAAACTCACTTGCTGCCTCTTACTTCGGCAGAACACTTGGGTGTCTTTCAGGCTAGGTTTGGTTTTTGTTAGACCAGTTCGCTTAGAAAATTGCAAAAGATGCAAAGGGTTCTTCTTAAAAGATAAATAAATTGATTTATGCTAAGTTGATGTAGAAATATTAAGCATTCTAATTGTTATTTGAAGGAACTAGCTCATCCCAGTTAAATATTTTCTCAGAGCCTTCAGATAATTGCATTTAGGGTGAGAGCAGAGAAGACATTCAGCAGACTGGGCCTTCAAAGTAATGGACCTAGTACACAAGCATGTTCTTCGTAGTTCTTAGTAGGAAGAGGCAGTTTGGATATGTTTGGAAGTTGGCAAAGTGGACCAAGAAAGGAGACTTTCAGAGTTGGAGAAGGAGTGGACTACAAAGGTGATGTGACTAGTGTTCTGCTGCTTTCCAGTCCAAAGACTGAAAACGTGAATGTCCGTTCCCTCAAACAAACCTGCCTAAGAGATTTGGTGTGTCATTAAAAGCCAAATGCAGATATAAAAAACAATGTGGGAAGAGTAGGTGAAAGGCAAGTTAGCCATTCAAATATAGTGCCCGCAATATGCTCTGCACAGGCTCCCAAACTGGCCAAGGAGATCTAATAACCATGAAGTATGTAGTCCATAAATGTATTCCTAAACAGTGAGTTGCATTTTACTTGGGGCTTCTCTTGAAATTGGAGCTAAATCTATTCTTTAGAAAGCAGTAACACACTTTCCGTTATTCCAACATGATTTTTTTTTTACTTTGTCGCTCAATTATCTATATTTCGTAGCTTGCTTATCTTCATTAACTAATACTTAATTTGTGAGTATGATCGATGGTGAGTGAGATCAGCTATGCATACAGGGTTTTCATGTCTTCTACATGATTTATACGTTTTTGAAAGGTGTTTTTGAAATAAAAAATAACCTATTAGTGTCTCACTGGAAGCACTTGCCTGCCATGGTATGGCTAGTTTCAATTTCCACATTTCTACATAATTAGCCAATGTGAGGACTTCAAGCAATTCGTTTTTGATGTTCAATCAATCAATCATTATATTTGTAAAGCGCGCTACTTACCCGTGAGGGTTTCAAGGCGCTGAGGGGAGGGGGGGAGCTGCTACTGTTCGAATAGCCAGGTCTTGAGGAGTCTCCTGAAGGTCAGTAGGTCCTGTGTCTGCCGTAGGTGGAGGGGGAGGGTGTTCCATGTCTTGGCGGCGAGCTGGGAGAAGGATCTGCCGCCGGTGGTAGCTCTTCGGATGCGGGGGACGGTGGCGAGGGCGTGGTCGGCGGAGCGGAGCTGGCGGGTGGGGGTGTAGAAGTTGAGGCGGCAGTTGAGGTACGCTGGTCCGGTGTTGTGGAGTGCTTTGTGTGCGTGGGTGAGGAGCTTGAAGGTTATCCTCTTGTTGACGGGGAGCCAGTGCAGGTCTTTCAGGCGGGGTGTGATGTGGCTGCGGCGCGGGATGTCGAGGATCAGACGTGTTGAAGCGTTCTGGATGCGTTGGAGCCGTTTGAGGAGTTTCGCCGAGGCTCCGGCGTAGAGGGCGTTTCCGTAATCCAGTCTGCTGCTGACGAGAGCCTGGGTGACCGTCCTTTGGTTTCGGTGGGGATCCACTTGTAGATCCTGCGAAGCATACGGAGGGTGTTGAAGCAGGAGGAGGAGACGGCGTTGACCTGCTTCGTCATGGAGAGGGTGGAATCGAGGATGACCCCTAGGTTACGTGCGTGGTCGGTGGGTGTGGGCGCCGTTCCTAGCGAGGAGGGCCACCAGGAGTCGTCCCAAGCCGAGGGGGTGGACCCGAGGATGAGGACCTCCGTTTTGTCTGAGTTCAGCTTCAGCCGGCTGTTTCTCATCCAGTCGGCGACGACCGTCATTCCCTCGTGGAGGTTGGTTTTGGCTGTGTGAGGGTCTCTGGTGAGGGAGAGGATGTTGAAGTTACTCATTTCCCTGACATGTTAGTCCATCTCTTGTTGCTTCCTAATGTCTGTATGGTTTCGACTTTTTGCCTTTAAAGGAAGGCCTTGTGCAATAATGCCTATTTCCTCATGAGGAGAGTTGTTAAACTCGTCGAAATGCATTACTTTGGCTAGCCACATTCAACATTTTGGACATCAGTATACCATGAACCATATCTCATGGAACTCACGGCTAATGGTTTATTTTTTCATGTGCTATCTTTATTGCTATAGATGATCATTTGAGGAACCAAAACACCTTGTGTAACCCCCACAGAAGAACAGAATGGTGAATAATTCTGCCACTTTTGCCTCCAGGCAAGACATCTTGGAGGCATTTTGGACCATCTTTGGTTCCATGCTTCAGAAGTTAAGATTTGTCACAGCATTTGATGAAGACTACAAGGAAGGCAGGAATGGGCAAGGGCATTAGCATGAATGGACAGCATGGTTTAGAATACACCTGTCAAGAGGCAAATGAGCAACACATAAGCATGTGCAGGTATGCAGAAAGGGCTTATGTGTTTGATAATGTTAGGAGGCCTCAATGCTATGATAACATAGTCCGTTTTTGTACATGTTGTTGACTAACTAAATGGAACACTTAACTTCGGTGTGCTAGGACTGAAAATCTGGCCTCAGAATAAAACAAGCATTGGCATAGCCAATAGGTCTCGCCTTTGGGACGTTATAAGTGTTTAGCCATGCAACAGTTGCTGTTGTTGCAACAAGGATATTTTGCTGCGTAACTAAATACTTATAAGGTCCCAAGAGCGAGATCTATTGGCTATGCCAATTGTGTGAAGAACTCTAGGTCATGGGTTATGCCTCTCTGCAAAGGGTTGCAGTGACCAAGGGAGCCAAGAGCTTTAGTGCAGGCAAGGAAGAGCTCCTCCCAGGGCTGCGGGCTGGAGAGCAACACACTAAAAAATCTTTAAATACACTGGGCTCCACCGACCACTGTGCCCGGGTGCCACTGCACCTGCTTCACCTTTGAAAGCTATGCCCCTGTGGTGTTTTGCATTCAGGGCAGATGCCTACCTTCAGCAATCTTCAGAGCCGCATTGCTTCATAGCTCTGCCTCATATTTTGACAGTTATTCATCAAAGTCGTTTTTACAGGTGGCAAACTGCTTTCAGTTTGTTTTTGTCATACGAGGGTTCGGTGCATGGAAAACGATTTTCCAGCAAAAAAAATGCGTGTCTCCTTGAGCGTGAAAGCGGGTCTTACTTTTAACAGATGGTGTTTTCTTGAAAAACAAATGTGTTTCTTTTATGTGGCTGCTCTACAGCCCTGCCCCCTAAAGGTGAGTCACGGCACAGCACCCGCGCACACCCACGTGAGGCAGACGAGAAAGGTTGTAGAACGGACACCCAGTTGCTCGTCAGCGTTTGGTTGAAGTTTTGGGAAGTGCTTGCTGTGGTTGTGTGCAAGTGCTGTTGGGCGAGGGCACAGCTGTGTAGGACATGGGGTTCTGCGCCTGCTGAATGGCTGAACTGCCATGGCAGCTGCGTGTAGATCTGTGTTCATGGGATCAGGACATGGGTCGTATATGCGGACGGGGGGCTGAATGGCATGGTAGTTGAGTGCAGGGATTGAGGACTTGAGATGTGCATTAGCTTGTACGCGGGAAACACTGCTCTGGCTCCTAGGTAGTGTGCCAGGGCAAGCGGTTGTGTGCAGAGACACGGGCCGTTTGCCAGGCGTGTTCTTTGTAGACCCGGCCACAGTGTGCCATGGCTGTGCACCAAAGCACGGGTGTGTTACACATAGGGTTTGCTTAGCCACATTTGTACAGGTAGGCGCTTCTGTGTAAGAACATGAGCGACCGCGTGTAGGGGCACGGGCGTGTGTGCAAGGACATGAGCTGTGTGCCATAGGCAGGGCTGGTGCGGGGCTAAGTCCCATGGCACGGGGTTCTGGTCCGGGGCTGTGTACTTGGGCTGAGCGCCAGGCGGGGCAGGAGCATACCTCAGACATTCTTAAGAGCCGCATTCCTGCTGCATCTTTAGTCCACTGGAATTCATTGAAGTGGTTTCTACAGGTGGAACCTGCTTTATATCAGTTTATGAACTAAAAGGATTCAGTGCCTGGAAAGCTGATTTTCAACGTAATGTTTTAAAACGTTTAACCAGTGGATACTTCAAGACAAGCGCGCGTGCGCCTCGCGCTAAAAGTTATAATAAAAAAAAAAGTGTCGGCAAAAGTGAAAGCGATTCCCTTGCGGGAGCGAGCAGCGCCAGGAGCAATAATTGCTAACACATGGCGCCAAAGCTCGCTCCCGCAAGGGAATCGCCAAACGTGCACGTGTTGCCATTGAAAGCAATGCAACGCGTGCACGTTTTTAGGGCGAAAAGTGAATCGATTCCAAAAGGTCTTTTTCCTATGCAGCGCATGCGCGCTGCGTAGGCCAGACCTAAAAAAATTCTTGCTTTTGCAAGCTGACATTGTGTTGGTGTGAAATTACCACATGCCCTCGGTTTACTGTAGCTTTAATTCTCAATTGAAGACCTTGTAGTCTGCCGCTGTACGGGGATTATTACATGACTTGGTAAGAAGCTAAATAGTAATGCAATGCTGCAAGGCAGATGGAAATTTTAGATTAATTGGTTAGGTATGTGTGCTGTCAATATTTGGGATGTATATCATGTTCGTCCTAATAGAATTTACTATTGCTAAAATATTCATAAGTTTGATAGTAGTTTTCACTTGCATGCTTTGCTGAAAACTAGCGTACAAATGCTAATTATTATACAATGCAAAATATTGTGTGTGCGTCTATTAATTGACATGCTTGTTGAATTCTAAACAACCCATCACTGCAGTACATGCCACTCAGGTTGTGGTGATAAACACCTGTCCATTTTCTCCACAAAGGCAAATGTGGTTCTCACTAAGCATGCTGTATTCCGGTCAGTAGTTGTGACGAACCATGGACTCCTTCTTTGCGGTCTGGGCTGTGTCATGAAATTTTTGCCCAGCTGGTTCATATTGACTAGCACAGGAATTTTCCTTTTAACCATTCAGCAAATTTCGATGAGTTGGGTATTGTGATATCCAACAAAAATGCTTCCGTTATTTCCCGGTAATTGCTATACACTGAATCCTTATCTCGCGTTAATGAATTACAATGTGAGGCATCTGTGCCTCTGAGACACACTGACCACTTCCAAATTACCCCTATAAGCCCCTTCCGCTCTTACCACTTCCAGTTTTAGTGTCTTACTGGTAAGTAATTGAAGCAATAACTCCTCGTCCCTCTGCCTTTAAATAATTACAGTGTGAGATACTTAAGCAAAAAAAGAGTAGGACAAACGTAAGTGACTGCTAAAAACGTTTTATATGACTCGAGCTCTCTCCCTCTTCACTCCATAGAAGAAATAATTTTAGATCCAAAAACATCATGTACATCTACTTCTTCTGCATTATTCTATAATACTTTAAAAAATGCAGAGGGAGCAGCCCATTTGGCTGCTTTGCAGATTTCTGTTAGTGAAGCACTCTGTACTTCTGTGAATGTAGGTGACATCCCAGTGGTTATAGTGCCTTGAAATTGTAAGGGAGTGAGTAACCCTAACTGCTTGCACGCTAGGGTTATCGGAGAGCAAATCTATCTGTTAAGTGTCTGAACTTCGAAAAATAGATGTCTACAAGACAGAGAGCCCAGTTCCCCCAACCTCCTAAGAGACGTTATGGCTACTAAAAAAGGAAAGCTTTCAGGGTTAAAACTTTAATCTAAACTGATTCCAGATGCTCAAATAGATGTTTTCTAAGACCCTCAAGAACCACCACAACCACCATGAATGGGATAAGGACTGAACTGGAGGGCCGCTTAAACTCTAACCGAGCCTTGCTCATTTAATAAGCTGTCCCAGGAAGCTCTAAAAGCCTTTATGGCTGCCCACTGAAACTTTGAAGTTGTAACCGTGAGGCTCAATGAGAACCCATCCTCTAAGAAAAGGTGGGATCCGAACCAACGTTGTGTTGTGAAACATCCGCTCCCTTGCCAGGTACCATTAAGAAACGTGGCCCACGGTCTTGCATATGAGCTAAGAGTAGAGGACACATTCTGAAAGACTGTATAGAAATAGCCAGTTGTGCCAAAAGACCCTTTTATCAACCCCGTCCTTTCAATTTCAAGGTCGTTAGTCCTAGTCTCCCTAACGATTTGGAATTGAGCAGAGGAAAGGTCAGAGGAGGCAGAACAATTGGTAGGGCCCACTTCTGTTCGGTCCTCCATATCCGGGGAGGATTCCAGGATGAGTGGAGTCAGGCTGGCACAACAAGAATTACTTTCCCTCTTTTACCCTGACTAAAAAGTTGAGTAGTGAGGGTAAAGAGGGAAAGGCACAGGAAGACTTATTGCCCAAGAGCATCCAGACCTCATGGATGTTTCTCCCTCATTCTCGTACAAAAAGCAATAGAAAGAAGTACTGAGCTAAAGTGAACCAATCTCTCATAGATTCTCCCCAGAAACAGCGAAGGACTCAGATAAAACTCTTGAGAGGATGGGATTACGCTCCTCAGTCTGTCTGCTACATGGAGCTGATCCAGCTGTCTGCGTGAATACAATACATTTGTCAAATATCTTCCTCCTGTCTTTTGTTTTTTTTTTAACACAACCTTATTTGCGTTTTAAGGTAGTCATATCATAGATATCCATTTCTATAAACACCCGGTGGGCGATACATTACAGAAGGTTATTACACATGATAGACAATACTTATGCATTCGACATGCTTCTGTACAGTAAACCAATTCCACAGTATCATGCTATGTGAACTCCACCCTCCCTTTGACCAACTAGGTAAAGTCACTCATCTGAAGGTCCTAGTGTAATAAATCAGAACATAGAGAGCAAGCATGGTGGCGCTGGTGTACGGCTGCCAAGTTTGTAGATTCATAGCAAATTGCTAGGGTGTAGCCAGTGCTCCCTAGAGAGGGCCGGTGACGCATGTCAGGCAGCGATTTGTAAAAGGAGGGTGCCACGTTACCTAGACCAAAAGTGAATGAGACTGCAGGGAGGTCATTAGCGCTGGTGAAAAATAATATTTTGCATGATTAGCTGGGGCCGCTGGCTTATTACTCCTCGGAGGCCTCAACTTGTGTCTTAAACCTTTCTAGAATGGCGTCCCATTCGAGTGAGATGGGTGTTCTGCGCAACCCTTTGTACTCCTCCCTCTGTATAGCTGTACTTTCTGCCTGTTCCCAGTGGATGACCTCCTGCCATGCAACCAGATGTGGAGCCCTTGGGGATTTCCAACGTCTGGTTATGAGACACTTTGCCAGGATAAGAGTCAAATCAATAAACCGTAGTGCCACTTTGAAGCTCTTCGGTTTGGGAAATAGGCCTAAGAGTCACCGGGTTGGGGCATCCCATGATGTGATGCCAGTCAGAGCCATCAGGGTTGTGGCAATGTCCAACCAATAAGCAGAAAGTGACGGGCACAACCAAGGCATGAGTTCTGCATCTGCTGTACAGCAGCGCGAACATGTGGAGGAAGCTGACGAAAAAATATGCGGCTGACTCAAGCTGGAGTTGGGTACGCTCGATGTAAAATAGAGAATTTTATGGATTATAAATCTCAAGTTGCGCAAGACTTTTGCGGGATAGGATGACATAGTAGCCCATTCTTAGTCAAACAGCTCACGAGATAGATCTGTGTCCCACTTAGCTCTTAAGGAAGAGAAGAATATCGGGAGATGGGTACGAAACCCACGGTAGAGCCAGTGCTATAGATGTCAGCCGTGCCCCATAGCCTGTAGTGCCTGAAGCAGTGTGTGAGTCTATTGTTCCCTCCCATCTGCTGCCTTTTGTTGTCACACGTACCGGATAATACTGGCGTGTGTAAGAAATAGGTCATCAGTCAACCAATGTGCGTGTACAAAATTGTTAGAACTGGGGGTCTCTAGTTGGCTGAGGTAGGTACCTTAGGCCAAATAGGGACACTTGCTTCTAGGCGGGGTAAGGAGGGACACCCGCTAAGATAACCCCTGCTCACCCCCTGGTAGCTTGGCACGAGCAGCCAGGCTTATCTCCAAGGCAATGTGTAAAGTATTTGCAACCACACTCCCAGTAACACAGTGATAACACCACAAATGGACACCACACTGGTTTCATAAAAATAGCGGTATCTTTATAAAAGGAATACGATGAGACCAAACTATGGAAATCCAACATATACGTATTCGTAATATTTCGCTTTGCCGGTTATTAGGCCAGCAATCACTTGTAGGTTCTTGCGGTATTAATGAGCAATTCACGATCTCTAATGCAGTCCTAATGCAATGCTATGCAGTTCGTAATGCAGTAATAAGACAGTCCTTAATACAAGAATCAGGCAGTTCGTAATGCAAGAATAATGCGGTTCGTAATGCAAGAATCAGGCAGTTGGTAATGCAAGAATCATGCGGTTCGTAATGCAAGAATCATGCGGTTCGTAATGCAAGAATCATGCGGTTCGTAATGCAAGAATCATGCGGTTCGTAATGCAAGAATCCGGCAGTTCGTAATGCAAGAATAATGCGGTTCGTAATGCAAGAATCAGGCAGTTCGTAATGCAAGAATAATGCAGTTAGCCAATCTGCGCGGTCAACTCGGGCACCACTAGGCCCCAACAACAGAGACAACGGTCGTAAGCTTAAAGGGGCGGCCCCGGTACTGCTGGACAGGTACGGGCCGCTCGGGGACTCAGCGCATCTAACGCGGTGCAGCGGGAGAGAGCTCGGAGCACTCCTGTTCTCCTCCTGCATGCCTCCCCAGGCCACATACGCTTGCGGCTCCCGACCGGAGTCCAAGCCTTACCTGGGGGGGGGTGCGCTGCCTCACTCTCTCTCTCCGCTCGTCGGACATCCTGCTGGGCGATTCCGATCACGTTGCAGCTCTGTTGCGAGGCGACGCTATAGCCGGATGGGTTACGGCGCTGCCTTCTCCTTCGTTGGCGATCTTGGGCAGATTCCTTTCGACGAACAATGATCACGATCCCTTTCACCTTGTAGCTTCCTTAGCTTCAAGAAATCCTTCAGCACGTTGCGGCTCGGGCCGGCGGCGGCGATCTTTACTCACAGCCTCAGTTACGTTGACGGCTCGGGCCACAAACAGCAATGCAGCAGCGTGGACAATGTTTCACGCTGCGGGGGCAATGCGGTCACGGGGCACCTCGTAAACAGCACCACGGACCACACGGCAGTCTCAGGCGTGCAAAAAAGCACACGCACACAGCGTTGCTGAGACACCGTCCTTAGTTTCAAGTAAGCCTTTAGCACGTTGCGGCTAGGGCCGGCGGTGATCTTTACTCACAGCCTCAGTTACGATGACGGCTCGGGCCACAAACGGCAATGCAGCAGCGTGGGCGATGTTTCACGCTGCGGGGGCAATGCGGTCACGGGGCACCTTGTAAACAGCACCACGGATCACACGGCAGTCTCAGGCGTGCAAAAAGCACACGTGCACAGCGTCGCTGAGACACACTTGGAAACTTTTATGTTCCTGAGTTTCCACAACAGGGGACCAACTCTCCTCGGGCCCTTGGAGACAAGTTACTTCAGGACACCGCACACAGCAAAGTCCTCTCAAGCAGGGGGACACAGCACACAGCAAAGTCCCTTGTCCTCTCCTCGGTCAAATCAGCAAACTGCAGGCCAGCCCCAGAACACACAGCAAGGGCAGTCCTTCTCTTCAGTCTCTTCAGCTGTTCTTCTTTGGCAGAGGTTCCTCTTGATCACGAAGTAGTTTCAATACTTTTTCAGTATGGATTTCAGTCTTGAGTTCAGGGGTTTCAGCTCTTACATTTATACCCCTAAATGCCTTTGAAGTGTTTGTGTTCCGGGGGCTCTGACCCCGGTCCAAACCAGACCTGGGTGTCTTCTTGCCAGTGCACACCCTCTTCCTTTGATAGTCAGGGTCTGGGGCCCAGACGCTCAGCAGGAGGTCGAGCCATCATCTGGGTGCAGCAACACAGCCCTCTTCACATGCAGGGGGGCTACTCCTCCCCCCCCCCACATCAAAAGCAGGCCAGCCTGTTTCTGTCTCACCTACTCCTCCCTGGGGTCAGGACACTTCCCAGACCCTGTCACATCCAAACCCAGACAGGCAATACACAACCAGGCAGAGGCACACAGGATGGTTTAAGACAAGAAACCAGCCACTTCTAAAAGCGTGGTTTCTAAACACACAATTCAAAAACCATCTTCACAAAAAGATGTGTTTATTAAATTCTGAGTTCAAGCACACTAAACTCCATCTCTCCATCTTATGTCTATGGGAAGATATGCTGGAAACATGGGACTCCGCATTCCCCATTCTGTCCTATGGGCAAGATGGCCTTGCAACAGTGAAAAACGAATTTGGCAGTATTTCACTGTCAGGACATGGTACACACCTCGGTACATGTCCTACCTTTCACATACACTGCACCCTGCCCAGGGGGGTACCTCGGGCCTACTTTAGGGGTGTCTGATGTGCATAAAAAGGGAAGGTAAGGCCTGGCAAGTGGGTGCACTTGCCAAGAAACAAGGCAGTTAACAAACTCCGCGCAGGCACTGCAGTGGCAGGCCTGAGATCTCTTCTTAGGGCTACTTGTGTGGGTGGCACAATTAGTGCTGCAGGCCTACTAGTAGCATTTGCATTACCAGCCCTGGCACACATAGTGCACTTTACTAGGGACTTTACTAGTAAGGCAAACATACCAATTATGGACAGCCAATTACCATAACACTTTATACAGAGAGCACTTGCACTTTGACACTGATCAGCAGTGGCAAAGTGCCCAAAGCATCTAAGCCAGCAAAACGAAATCCATCACAGCATCAAAAGTAGAGGAGGTAGAGGCAAAAGGTCTGGGGTAACCACGCCCAAAAATGCCAGGTCTAACACGTGTCCCCTCCAGTTGAAAAGTGGGGAGAACTACCCACCCTCATGGTAGTTCTCATCACTAAGGCGGAAAAATCTGGACAGACCGTCAGCATTGGCGTGTTCTGTTCCAGGGCGGTGTTCCACCGTATAGTCCATTCCCTGTAGGGAGCTGGACCACCTCAATAGTGTTGGGTTCTCACCCCTCATCTGCATCAACCATCTGAGGGGCCTGTCTGAACCAGGAAGTGAGTCCCAAACAAGTAGGGCCTCAGCTTCTTCAGCGCCCAGACCACAGCAAAAGCTTCCCTTTCAATTGCACTCCACCTCTGTTCCCTGGGAAGTAGCCTCCAGCTAATGAAAGCTACGGGTTGGTCTAAGCCCTCGTCATTCAATTGTGACAGTACTGCTCCCACACCATGCTCTGAAGCATCTGTCTGCACCACAAACTCTTGGGAGAAATCGGGCGCCTTGAGCACTGGCGCCGTGCACATGGCAGTTTTCAGGGCATCAAAAGCGGTCTGGCAGGCATCAGTCCAGATCACCTTCTTGGGCTGTTTCTTTAAAGTCAGTTCTGTCAAGGGGGCAACAAGGGTGCCATACCCCTTCACAAACCGTCTGTAATACCCCGTGAGTCCTAAAAAGGCTCTCACCTCTGTCTGGGTCTTGGGGGGGGTTCCCACGCCAGAATGGTATCAATTTTTGCCTGTAGGGGCGCCACCTGGCCGCTCCCTACTTGGTGTCCTAAGTATACCACAGAACCCTGCCCTATCTGGCACTTACTTGCCTTGATAGTGAGGCCTGCCTTCTGCAGGGCCTTCAACACTTCGCAGAGGTGTGGCGAATGTTCCTCCCAACTGGAGCTGAACACAGCAATGTCATCCAGGTAGGTGGCGCTGAATTCCTCCTGCCCACACAGCACCTGGTTAACCAGTCTCTGGAAGGTGGCAGGGGCGTTCTTCAACCTAAAGGGCATAACCCTGAATTGGTAGTGCCCCTCTGGCGTTGAGAATGCTGACCTCTCTTTGGCCCCCTCGGTCAAGGCAATCTGCCAGTACCCAGACGTCAAGTCAAATGTACTGAGGTGCCGGGCAGCTCCCAGCCGATCCACGAGCTCATCATCTCTGGGGATGGGGTGAGCGTTAGTCTTGGTGACCGCATTGAGCCCACAGTAGTCCACACAGAACCAGAGTTCTGGGGTGGCGCCAGGCGCAGCAGCTTTTGGCACAAGGACCACTGGGCTAGCCGAGGGGCTGCTGGATGGCTCAATTACCCCTAGCGCCAGCATCTTGGAAACCTCCTCCTTGATGCTGGCCCTGACCTTATCAGCTACTCTGTAAAATTTTTGTTTTACAGGCAGGCTGTCTCCAGTGTCCACATCATGGACGCATCAATGGGTGACTTCTGGGGTCAGAGAGAACAGGGAGGCGAACTGACCCAACACCTGGCGACAGTCCCTCTGCTGTTCTGGGGTCAGGGTAGGCGAGAGGTTCACCCCATCCACTGACCCATCTTTTTCTCTGGCTGACAGGAGGTCAGGAAGAGGTTCACTCTCCTCTTCCGCCCCGTCATCGGTAGCCAAGAGCATGGTCACATCAGACCTCTCAAAGTGGGGTTTGAGGCGGTTCACATAGAGGACCCTCAGAGGGTTCCTAGGAGACTGTAAGTCAACGAGGTAGGTCACTTCGCTCCTGCGCTCCACCACCTCATAAGGCCCAGTCCACTTATCCTGGAGCGCGCAGGGCTCCACTGGTGCCATCACCCACACTTTTTGCCCAGGTTGAAACTCGACCAGAGTGGCATTCTGGTCATACCACCGTTTCATTTCTTCCTGGCTGGCTTCCAGATTCGCCTGAGCGAGTTGCCTAAAATGCCTAGTTTGGTTCCTGAAGGCCAGCATGTAGCTATATACATCCTGGGGGGTTTTACTAGGAGCCTTCTCCCAGCCCTCCTTCACCAAACTCAATGGTCCTCTTACAGGGTGTCCATACAGGAGCTCAAAGGGACTGAACCCTAGGGACTTCTGTGGCACCTCTCTGTAAGCAAACAATAGGCATGGTAAGAGGACGTCCCACGTACGCCTCATGGGTTCCTCAAGACCCATAATCATGCCCTTTAGGGTCCAGTTAAATCTCTCAACCAGCCCATTCCCTTGGGGGTGGTAAGGCGTGGTGAACTTATAGGTTACACCGCACTCCTTCCACAGAGATTTCATATACCTAGACATGAAATTAGTACCCCGATCGGACACCACCTCTCTGGGGAATCCCACGCAGGAGAAAATCCTCATCAGTGCACGACGCACCACGGGGGCTGTCACCGTCCGGAGAGGGATGGCTTCCGGGTACCGGGTGGCATGGTCCACCAAGACCAGGATGTACCTGTTGCCCATGGCTGATTTGGGATCCAGAGGCCCCACGATGTTAATGCCCACTTTCTCAAAGGGGGTGCTGACTACAGGGAAAGGTTGGAGAGGAGCCTTGCGCTTCCTCCCACTCTTACTACTTGCCTGGCAAATCTGACAGGTCCTGCAATGAGTATCAGAACTCTTGCGCATTTGAGGCCAGTAGAAGTGGGTGACAAGCCTCTCAAAGGTCTTGTCCTGCCCCAAATGTCCTGCTAAAGGTACATCATGAGCCAACCCCAGTAGGAAGGCCCTGAAGCGCTGGGGTACCACCAGAACTCGGGCTGACCCAGGCTCAGCAACCTTAGGCTCGCTATATAGGAGATCATTCTCCCAGTAAATCAAATGTGACCCGGACTGATCACCTGCTGCCTGGTTTGCTGCCTGTTGCCGCAAACCTACAAGAGAAGGGCACTTTTTCTGCTCCTCACAGAATTCTTCCCTGGAGGGCCCTCCCTCCTGCTGCCATTGGGTCAGCTCAGGTACGTCCCCCAGTTCAGCTACTTGCTCCCCCGTAGGCTCCAGGGCATTCCCCCCAAGGGGTTCCTCCTCCTGGACCGTGGGAACTGTGGGGGCCGGTTTCCCGCGCCCCCTGCCTCCTCTCTTTAAGGCACCTGGTCCACTGTTTCAGGCTCCAGGTCCTCTTGAACACCTTTACTGGCTGCCATAGACCGAGTGGTCACACAAGCCCACTCAGGCAGACCCAACATCTCCAAATGTGCCTGACGCGCCACCTCCTTCCAGGGGGAACTCTCCAGGTCATTCCCTAGCAGACAGTCTACAGGCATGGACGGACTTACAACGACCTTCAAGGAACCTGAGACCCCCCCACTCAAAGTGAACTAGTGCCACCTTGCAGAGGCGCACGGAGTTGTCTGCTGCAACTACAGGGTGAAGCACATTGGGAACCACCTGCTCCTCAGACACCCACTGACACCTGACAGATGTCAAACTGGCTCCTGTGTCTCTCAGAGCTTCCACCTTCCTTCCATTGATGGTCACCCATTGCCTGTACTTGGTATTCTCAGGCAGAGAGGCTTCTTGGACCATCTCTCGATCTCCTAATGAGACCAGGGTCATAACTGCTTGCTCCTCCCCATTCCAAGGACTCAATCCCTCCCCCAACGCTACACTCACTAAACCCGGTGTTGGAGCACCAGTGGGTGCAGGTGGTTTCTTGGGGCATTTAGGGGCAATGTGACCCACCTCTTTACAGAAATGAAAAGTAGGAGAACCTCTGCGGTCCCGCTTGCCCTTAGGGTGCCAGGACCTCTTAGCCTTGGGGAACTGGGACTCTTTTATCTGGGAACTACTTTGGGGTCCTTTAGAGAACTCTTTGTGGTTACCCTTGTCCTCCCCCACCTTCTGCTGGGGACCCTGTACACCTTTGGTAGTGGTACCCCCAATCCCCTTGTGTACCCGGGTGCTGGTCCAGCGGTCCGCCTCCTCAGCAAGCTTACCGGGATCAGTCAGCCTACTGTCTAACAGATGCTGGCGCAGCTCTGGAACACATAGACTACTCAAGTGCTCCCAACTAATTAAATTGCATAAGCCCTTAAAATCAGTTACCTTGCTGCCCGTCATCCAACCATCCAGTGCACTCGTGTACGCATTCACACATTCCACCCAAGTACTGGATTCCAGTTTCTTGAAGTTCCTGAATTTCTGTCTGTACTGTTCAGGAGTGAGCCCATACCTGAGGCATAAAGCCTCCTTCATATTGGCGTAGGTCAGGGTTCCCGCCCTCTCTAAGGGTGGTAAAACATCCCTCCCGGAAGCCTCAAAGTGTTTCCATAGGCCCGCCCCCCAATGCTTCTCAGGCACCTCATTCATCCTCAGTGCGATCTCATATGACGTGAACCACGCATAAATATCATCACCCCTTTGGTAATCTCGCACTAAGTCTTTGGGAATGTACACCTTACCCGCTGGCACTGGCTGTGCGCTGCCACCATTCGAACTGGACTCCACCTGTTTAGCCTTAATGTCCAGTTCCCTCATGCTTAACTCATGAGCTAAGAGAATCTTCTTCTCTTCCAAGGCGAGAGCGTTCTTGCTCTCCTCTGCTCGCTTTTCACTTTCAATGAGCAGCTTTTTCTCCTCTGCTTGAGCCTTAAGTTTTAAAACCTCCAACTCATGCTCTCTGACCCTTTGGTTTTCCTCCAGCTTCTCTGGGGAAAAGCTCCTCCCTGAATGGTTACTACCAGCCCCTGAGGCTGGTCCTCCCACCGGCAAATCCTGTGGACCAAATCCATTCCCTGGGTCATCCTCATCCACCTCAGCATCACCTGTCTCCTGAGCCTCTTTGGCTTCCCACCAGGCCCTCAAGGCCGTTTGCAGCTCCTCCTTCTTGGCGCTACTTTTCATGGGACATCCCAAAGCTCTGCAGAATTGCCTCAATTGATCAACTTTGTAGGTAAGCAATGCCTCAATGTCTAATTCCAATTCTGCAGCCTCACTGGCTACTTGACTCCTTTGAGACATGATGTGTGGCTTAAAGGTCGCTCAAAAATAGAACCAAAAAAATCAAAAACACAATATGTGGTTGCGTCGTGGTCTGCGCTAAAACTAGTGATGTACACCAATCACTGTGAGTCAGTTGCAAATACACGTTCAAATCCCCAACCGCTGACCACCAATGTTAGAACTGGGGGTCTCTAGTTGGCTGAGGTAGGTACCTTAGGGCAAATAGGGACCCTTGCTTCTAGTCAGGGTAAGGAGGGACACCCGCTTAGATAACCCCTGCTCACCCCCTGGTAGCTTGGCAAGAGCAGCCAGGCTTATCTCCAAGGCAATGTGTAAAGTATTTGCAACCACACTCCCAGTAACACAGTGATTACACCACAAATGGACACCACACTGGTTTCATAAAAAATAGCGGTATCTTTATAAAAGGAATACGATGAGACCAAACGATGGAAATCCAACATATGCGTATTCGTAATATTTCGCTTTGCCGGTTATTAGGCCAGCAATCACTTGTAGGTTCTTACGGTATTAATGAGCAATTCACGATCTCTAATGCAGTCCTAATGCAATGCTATGCAGTTCGTAATGTAGTAATAAGACCGTCCTTAATGCAAGAATCAGGCAGTTCGTAATGCAAGAATAATGCGGTTCGTAATGCAAGAATCAGGCAGTTGGTAATGCAAGACTAATGCGGTTCGTAATGCAAGAATCATGCGGTTCGTAATGCAACAATCCGGCAGTTCGTAATGCAAGAATAATGCGGTTCGTAATGCAAGAATAATGCGGTTAGCCAATCTGCGCGGTCAACTCGGGCACCACTAGGCCCCAACAACAGAGACAACGGTCGTAAGCTTAAAGGGGTGGCCCCGGTACTGCTGGGCAGGTATGGGCCGCTCGGGGACTCAGCGCGTCTAACGCGGTGCAGCTGGAGAGAGCTTGGAGCACTCCTGTTCTCCTCCTGCACGCCTCCCTTGGCCACACACGCTTGCGGCTCCCGACCGGAGTCCAAGCCTTACCTGAACCACCAGCATGGTGTTCAGTTGTCTAAACACCCAAGCAGGCACCAACATCGGGAGACTAATGAAATGGTACAGCAGTCGCGGCAGCATAACCGTCCTTGCCAGCGCTGGGTGCCTGGCTACTGAAAGAGGTAATGTAACCCAGAACACAATCTAGGAGTACATTGAGCTGATCGTATGGACGATGTTGCCCTGGAGCAGGTCTTGCTGGTCCCAGTATATTTGGATTCCTAAATACCGGAACGTGTGCGGAGCTACCTGTATAGAAGTGGACCCAAGTGGCAAGGTGGGGTCCACGTAAGTATCAGGGTAGGAAAACGTGCATGACTTGTCGCATTTATCTGCAACCCTGACAACCCCCTGAATTCAATCAGCAGCTGTATTGTCCCGCCAGGCTCCCTGGGAGACTTTAAAAATATAGGATCATGTCATCAGCATACAAGGACATGGAGTGAACTGGTCAATGGGTATCCCCCAATCAACAGCCTCCTGTCTAAGTCATTGTGCGATAGGCTCGATGGCCAGCACGGTGCGGCGAAAGGGGGCAGCCCTGTTATGTCCCTCGCGAGATTTGGTATCGGGCACCTGGCCGTGGGTCTTGAGTATAATAATGCCACCCATTTAATGTATGCCACAGGAAATGCCGAATTTAGTCAATGCTGCTATCATGTAGTCCCAGCCTAGTGTATCAAAAGCCTGGCACACATCCAGGGACACATAGCCAGCTGACTGGTACTGCCCTCGAGCAGCATCCATTATATAGGACAGACGATGGATATTGAGGGAGGTGCAGCGTCAGGGAACAAAGCTGCATTGATCCATGTGTAATAGCTCCGGGAGCAGCAGGAGTACCCTATGTGCTAGTATTTCACTTAATATATTAAACTCTGTATTTAATAATGATAGGGTCCTCTAAGAAGTAAGATCCGTGGGCGGCTTGCCAGGCTTAAACAGTGAGGCCACCAGCGCCTCCCTAGTGGTGGGTGGAAGGGAACCATTCTCCAGCGAAGTATTATATATCTTTCTAATTGAGGCACTGGACGTGTGGCATACGTGGAGTAAAATTCCACAGGGAGGCCGTCGGACCCCGGTGTTTTCATCGCTCCCCTATTTCGCCCACTGATATAGGGGACCCCAGGGATTTCTGATCAGCCTCTGACACTCTTGAAAACACTGCTTGTTGCAAAAAGGAAGCGCCGGATCATTGTAGAGTCGTGTATAGAAGTCACGGAAAGCTGTGTTTATGTCTAGCTGCATGGTGGCTGTCCCATGGACAGAATGGGTTTGGGTGAGGGATCCGGACGGATCAGCTGGGCCAGCAGTGCTCCCAACTTATCAGCGTCCGTATGAATCCTTTGAGTGTAAGTCTTGTAATCTATGACACAGAGGCGTTCCAGGTGTTCTGCATGGGTAACTCCTGGCTTTGTGTAGTCTATCAGCTGCCTCTGTGTCATTAACCGCCGCCCTCTCCAGTAATACCAGCTTGTCTTTCAGTTGTGCTAGGTGCCGAGCCACTTCTCTCTGGGCTCCCCTGCTGCTCTGATAGCGGTACCCCTTATCACCACCTTAAAGGCCTCCCACTCCACCAGCGGGGAGGAGGCCAAGCCTGGATTCTCAGAGAAATATGTGTCGATGCAAGTAGCAAGTGTGTTTCTGAAGACCACATCCTCGATTAAAGGGTGCTCTAGCCTCCAGGTTAGGATCGGGCTGGAACTCTGCCCCACTGCAGTGCCATTTCCAATGGGCTGTGGTCGGAAACAGTGTTTACCAAGTAAGTGGTGTGTGGGACAGCTGCCTGGAGGCACAAAGATTAGAGAAATCTGTCGAGGTGGGAGTGTAGCTGAAGGAGGTCGGAATAGAACGAGTATTCTCTCATACCCAAATTGCGACTACGCCGTGCATCCAAAAGGACCCACCTTCTATCCACTGACACAGTGCTTTTGCCTGTCGGATGGAGGCAGTTCCAGGCAAGGGAGGGTGTGAACTATCTAATGTTGTGTCTAAAACTGTTTTAAAATCTTCACCCAGCACCCACGGGTACAATGACCAATCTGCCAATACTGATGACAAATGGGCCAGAAACACATCCTGTTCAACATTTGGCGTATAAAAACAGCCCATCACAATGGGAGCCCCATACAGTTCACCCCTCACCAAGACATACCTCCCAGCACCATTCGGACCACCGACTCAGTCCGAGGCGCTGCCCTGTGAAGAGCTGGAGCGGATTGGCTTCATGGATTGTCGCAGTGTAGTCACCGATCTGCTAGCTTCTTGCTGTCCCTCCAGTACCTGTCGTATGGAGGGAGCCACACCGGAACCGCCCCCGGTTCCCCGCTCTTCGGCGCCACTTACACTGGGTTCTCTGTGTCTTTGGTGGATCTGGTCTCGGAGGCTGGCCCCCACTGGGAGTCTGGAAGATGTTGCACCAGCCAATCCCATGCTTTTTCAGGTGTTTCGAAAAAAAATGGTCTGCTGTGTGTGAATCACCTTGAGTCTGGCCGGGAACAGCAGTACGTATTTGAGACCACCTGTGCGCAAGTCTTTCTTGACCTCCTGGAATGAAGCGCGATAGCGCTGGACAGTGATCGTGTAATCCGGAAACAACGACATCCTGTAGTACTCCATAAGAATAGGTGCCTTTTCTCGTGCTGCTCGTAGTACAGCATCCTGGTCCTTGACATTGAGGATTTTAGCTACTATGGGACGTGGCAGAGCCCCTAGGAGAGGCCTCCTGGAGGGGACCTGATGCGCTCACTCCACCGCAAACATGTCGGACCACCCAGTCAGCGCCACCTCAATCCGGAACCAGTTTTCGATTAATTGAGTGGCATGGGTGCCCTCCACACCTTCTGGAACTCCCACGATGCTGACACTATTTCTATGTGCCCTCCCTTCTGCATCATCCGCACGGTCCTGTAAATGTTCCACCTGTCTGCGCAGGTGGTTGAGTTGTGAGGCATGATCTGCCTGGGGATAAGAGAAACAGCCAACTCATTCTGTTTAACTCTATCAGTTAATTTGCGTTGATCGTCTTTGAGTAGGCTGATGTCTGTTGTGATGGCCCCCATGTGTTATGCAATCGCCACTCGTGAATCATGGATTTCCTGAAGGATGACGTCCAGTTGGTCGATGTGGGGCTGCGTTACCATTGGGGGAACACAGTCCTCTAGTGTTTCGGTCAGGGAGCTATTGGATGGGGTCGAATAGGACCGATAGGGCGGGACAGGTATCTCCAATCTGTTCCTGATGTCGCCCATCACAAACACCAAACCTCCAGGAGCACAGTAGGTGTGCGCAAAATGTAGCTCTCTCTATCCTCACCCCGGCACAGGAATGGGAGACTCTCTCCTGGGACATGAGCGAGGGTGCTCACTTCACGGTCATAGAGAGCTGACCACCGTTGTTCCGTGCATTCAAGGGGAACGCAGGACGCTTCAGTCAAGGGGCAGAGCAGTTGAACTATGTGGTGCCCGTTAAGACACTTCCAGAGTCACTGTGCAGAGCAGGAGCCTCTAACTCCCCCCAGCCAGCCCACGTCCCACCACGGTGCAGCGTTCAAGTCTCCAGTAGGATGGCTGTGTCCTCTCTCACCTCCGCTGTACACCCCACATGGCGGCCAAAGCATGGGGGAAGGGCTGCGCCCGAACAGAGGTACGCTATAATTTCACCAAAGGGACATCGCTGTCGGCCTTCTCCGCCGCCTAGGAGATCCTGACACTCCTCTACCCCTCTACAACACCTGCGCAGCACTAGTAGGTTCAGGGATGGGTCCAGCTGGGCCACTCTGCCCAAGAAGACTGGTGTACTGTTGCCTTCAAGGGTCAGGGGTCGAAACACTTAGCGTCCGCGGGGAAGGGCACACTGAACCCTCACTCATGGACCCGGGAAGGCCTCACCCTGCGCCACAGCTGATACAACCCCATGCCTCCGTAAGTCGGTCAGGGCTCCTCTCACATCCCCACGTGGCAGGTCCAGTGTTTCAGGCAGTGGGGTGCAATGACGCCATCTCAGGCCGATACATTGCCCACTGTGGGGGCCCGCCACTCCACCTGCACCCCAGCAAGTTTGGCTGGGGCATCCAGATGCAACCAGCCAACAGTCTCCACTCTCACCCGCACCTGGAGATGCCTGAAGAGGAGCTTACCTGTTATCACAAATGCAATTCTAGGAAATGGTTCCAGACTTTCCCAACTACAAAATCCAATACAATGCCCCTTATAAAGCATACATCTCACCCACGAGAGGGAAGCAAATCCTACCTGGCACCATTCCATCTTAAGACCCCTTTCGAGGCTTTCTGTGGCCTCCCGTTGGCCGCCACTCCAATGCGTCTCACATGTCCCCTCAGTCTGGAAGCATACTTTCTGCACATGTGCAGTCCGTCGGGCGCAGTCTTAACCGGCTGGCGTCTCCTCTGGCTTTCTGGAGTCAACGCGACCCATCAGCCATCCCGGAAAATGTGCTTCTGAAGGGCCCAGCGATCCCGCCTGGCCTATGCTCCATCTTCGATACCAAAGGGGATGATGGACGGAGCGTTAGAGCAAATCAAACACTCACCCCCAGTCAACTGATCTGGGTTTAATCCATCATCATTCTTTAGCTCACTCCACCACCCCAGTTCAGACATGGCCATATGCAAATCAGTCTGACCCTGTGCCTCATGGGAACAGTCCAGCCCGAACTGCCAAGCCATGTCTTCCCTGGACCGGAAACAAGTATCCTGGGACCGGTTTCGGGTTCAAAACCCTCATCAGCCAGGCTATCTTGAATCCAGTGGCAAAGTGAGCAAGGGACCCACGTCTGGGCATACCCTGCCAACTTAGGGCGAACAAAGCGATACCAAAGGGGATGATGGACGGAGCGTTAGAGCAAATCAAACACTCACCCCCAGTCAACTGATCTGGGTTTAATCCATCATCATTCTTTAGCTCACTCCACCACCCCAGTTCAGACATGGCCATATGCAAATCAGTCTGACCCTGTGCCTCATGGGAACAGTCCAGCCCGAACTGCCAAGCCATGTCTTCCCTGGACCGGAAACAAGTATCCTGGGACCGGTTTCGGGTTCAAAACCCTCATCAGCCAGGCTATCTTGAATCCAGTGGCAAAGTGAGCAAGGGACCCACGTCTGGGCATACCCTGCCAACTTAGGGCGAACAAAGCGATACCAAAGGGGATGATGGACGGAGCGTTAGAGCAAATCAAACACTCACGCCCAGTCAACTGATCTGGGTTTAATCCATCATCATTCTTTAGCTCACTCCACCACCCCAGTTCAGACATGGCCATATGCAAATCAGTCTGACCCTGTGCCTCATGGGAACAGTCCAGCCCGAACTGCCAAGCCATGTCTTCCCTGGACCGGAAACAAGTATCCTGGGACCGGTTTCGGGTTCAAAACCCTCATCAGCCAGGCTATCTTGAATCCAGTGGCAAAGTGAGCAAGGGACCCACGTCTGGGCATACCCTGCCAACTTAGGGCGAACAAAGCGATACCAAAGGGGATGATGGACGGAGCGTTAGAGCAAATCAAACACTCACCCCCAGTCAACTGATCTGGGTTTAATCCATCATCATTCTTTAGCTCACTCCACCACCCCAGTTCAGACATGGCCATATGCAAATCAGTCTGACCCTGTGCCTCATGGGAACAGTCCAGCCCGAACTGCCAAGCCATGTCTTCCCTGGACCGGAAACAAGTATCCTGGGACCGGTTTCGGGTTCAAAACCCTCATCAGCCTGGCTAGCTTGAATCCAGTGGCAAAGTGAGCAAGGGACCCACGTCTGGGCATACCCTGCCAACTTAGGGCGAACAAAGCGATACCAAAGGGGATGATGGACGGAGCGTTAGAGCAAATCAAACACTCACCCCCAGTCAACTGATCTGGGTTTAATCCATGCTCCATCTTAATCAGTCTTCTCATGATGCACTGCAGTCGCTGCTCCGCATATGACCAGGTATGTCATAGAGCCACAAAAAAACAGGATTTGGGGGAGGGTTTATATGGAAACGTTTGGAATTGGTTGGTGTGTCTAAGAGGCTCGGATACCTCACATTGTAAATAAATGAAGCGAGAGGGATGAGGAGGTAATGTATGGTACTTGGAGGGCAGTTAGGAACGGGTGCTGAAAGACATGGCATACAGAGGCACCCACAAAGGCGACATGGACCAGAATCCAAACAAATTGAGATATTTGAGTGTGGAGCACAGAAGAGACAACAGAATTTACTTGGAATGTTTAGGTTGTGAAAGAAACTGTGTTTAAGTGGCAGGAGATCAAGGGAAAGGCTGCAAGAGCAGGCTTGAAAGGGAAAGGGAGTCAATGTAAAGAAAATGGCGGGGGCAAGTGACCGAGAAAGCTATTTGGGAAGTATTTGGAGGCTAACCGTTTAGTTATTTTAGCTCACTCTTGTTCAATGTACTTTTTTTTTGTACTGTCCAGAAGGAGTTTCTAAGTTCATCTTTTGTCACTAAATATGAATGATCATGGACAATATGGAGAGTCATTCATTTACCTTATGCCCTATAAAGGCATGAATTTCCCCTTCACTCAATGTGCTTTCTATGTGCATGTTAACCCTTAGGCTTCACATCTTGTAATGCTGCTAAGCAAAATATCTTTGCGAATAAATTATCATTGCTTTAGGGACCAAGAATGACGCTTAATTTGTAGAACTGTGCATTGATGATATTTAAATGTAGCTGAGGATAGAGAAAGAGGCAAGGGATGTAGAACTCACGGAGAGAGATGATGGTGGATGAATGAGAGCAAAAGGACAGACAAGTGAGTAGAAGCAAGAGCACTGAGAATCTTGAGAACCCGAAAGAATGCGTAGAGGGCACTGTGTGTAGAACTAAGGGCACAGAGGAGTTAGAGATAGCGAAAGAAAAACTAATACCCATATTTCGTGCTGACTTAGTGATGATATGTCTTGAAATGTATCGCGAGCTGCAAGCACAGCAATGAAAGTATTAATGACATTATCCATTTTATAAAATAACGTGTTTAAATCCTATAAAAATCTTACCTGAATCGCAGATATGTTTTGGCATTGAAATATGACTTTTTTTGAATTGTTACGTGCGATTATAAATATAATTTCCATATAACTGTAAAATGTGATGCAGACAATTTTTAGAAAATGGAATGTAATCTTGTGGTATTTGACTGTTGCACGCAGGTGAAGTTTATCCACGATCGGTGCTCACCCATGCCAAAATATCGAGGTTTCTTCCATGGAGTTCGAGAGATCGTACGAGAACAAGGTATGCAATTTTGTTTTTAACAGTGCCTGTTCCTTCACCAGCCCTGCTTTTTTTTACCATAGAGAAACCTTAGATTGATGTAGGGTAGCCAGGCTGTAACTAACAGGAAGGTTAAACAGGTAGCCATAGAGTGCGTTAATAGGTGGTTGTGTGATTTTATTCAAAAAGCACAACTTGTTGAATACTAAATTGGGGAACCCATTTCTTCAAACTTGTTTTCTTGAAAGGCAAATTGCCTTTACCAAATTTTCAGAAACAACGGAATACCTTTTATCTCCAGATTGTTTACATTGATTGCAATACGTTTTGTTTTTGTTTTTTTACAAACGATCACATCGATCCGTGTTTCCTTTGAATTTTTCTACTCTTCTCCAACTGCTGCAGTGTTCTTCCTAGCACATGCTCTGGTATGCTGACCGCACTCTCATCGCTGTGTTAGTCTTTTCTTTGTTTTATTTCTGTAGTTTGCGGGTCTAGTTTTGGAGAGGCGGGTAGTGCTCGGGCAACTGCACACCCCTCTGTTCCCTTACATTTATTTACCTCTAGACCTTATTCCTTATGCCATCCCAACTCCACCTCCCTTTTTTTTTTTTCTTTTTTTTTTTCTTGAGGGGTACTAAAACGACACCTCTCTCCCACGCCCTTCCTTGCTCCACTGACCTCACTTGCTCCTTGTTCATTTTCTCTTTTCCCCATCCTTCATCCTCATTTTGGTCTCCGTTTTATTCCCAGTGCTGTTTCCTCAATTCCTGCTCCTTTGTCGACCCTTTATTCACCTTCTTCATTTCTTGCTTTTAGTTGAGCGGTACCGTGACGGTAGAACTAGAAAACCACTTCACGCTTTTGCCTTTAATAAATAAAAAATATATATAAACACCTTTGCACCATCCTCCTATTTCTTACATTGGAGTGTGTTTTGGGATTCGTTTTTCAGCTTACCAAGTCCTTACATTTTCCTACATTTTCCACGATTTTGGCAAAATTGAATTTCAACATTTTGGATTCACACATTTGGTGTTCTCAAATTGTGTATTCCAACTTAATCGAATACTACTCTGAAACTTGCAAGTGCTTTGCTCAGTCTTCGTGACTTATTCGCTCTCAGTGATAAACTGCCATTATTTCAACCAAAAACATTTTCCCTTTCCACAAACGCAGAAAAGAGAGCCTCTCTCTTCCTCCTTTTCATTCTTCCTCGATCTGATTGCCAAAAAGGGAATTTTTCAAAATTTAGTAAGGTAGTTTTAAAAATGTGATTATTGGGTTATTTTCCCCTTAGCTCAAATCTTCCACTGTTCCATACTTCTTTCCACTAATTTACATATATAAAAACATGCCAATCTTACATTTCGCCTGCATGCCATAGGCTGATTTTACATAGTGTTGTCAGAAACCATTCAAATTTGTGATGCATCACTTTCGAGAGTTTGCCTTTTCACAGAGGCTACATTTTATTCTAGGTCTGCGTGGAACATATCAGGGAGTCACAGCTACGGTTCTCAAACAAGGATCCAACCAGGCCATCCGCTTCTTCGTGATGACATCCTTGCGGAACTGGTATACAGGTAAATATAACATCAGCATTATTATAGTACTCATTGTTGCCAATAAGAACTTCACAGGAAGTTGCTACTGTCACTGCACCTGGGCAGGAATTGATGGCGAGAGAGATGAATTTTCTTCATTGGTGAATGTAAAAATTAATGGGGAGATAGAACGGAAAAATGTGTGGATGCTCATAAAGTAAAGATAAATGTAAAGGACCAGAAGAAATCATTTGTAAAGAAAGCATGTGAGCGTTTAATTGAAAAAAATAAAAGTAAGCAGTTTTGAAACTGTTGCCTAACCTACCTAAGAGATGTTTGATATTACTGAATGGGAAAACGGGCTCTTGCACGAAATTGGGTGCACAAGTAGGAAGCATTTGCATCAGCACAAGTGGCACGGTGTTAAGTGTCTGCCGTTGTGCTTTCTCGAATGTGATTTACAGTATAGATCTTGGTTTTGAAAATGGTTAACTATATAGCGAATTATGACTCATGTGTCCTTGCTAAGCATTTATGAGCCCGTGGCTGCAGTGCCAAGTAGACCCACTGAATGGTTTGTAAATGCTCAAATGGCTACTAAGTATTCCTTGCTGACCACTGTGGGATGGCAATAACATTTCACAATATCTCTGTTGGACCTCTTTCCCCACCTGGCTTTGTCCATTGTTACTACTTCACTGATACCCGTACCTGCAGCGTGTGAAGGTCAGTTTACCATTGTGGCCACGCCTGAATAATTCATACTCCAGAGGAGAGGCCGGCAGCTGTTGGGGAACAGTCTGTGTGGAGGTTGGAAGAACAAAATATAGACAAATCCATCAAAGGAAGGGGAATGCAATGGAGAAGGAAATCTGCAAATGATTTAGAAAGGCAGAGCCCAAACAGGCAACATCGAAATACAGATCACCAAGTGCAACGAAAGAGAGATCTGTAAAAAATATTGCAATTTGGGTCCGAGACGAGCTGTGGGTGCTTTGCAAAATAAGATGACGTGGAGCATTGAGTACTGGTGCAGTGCTGCTTTAGTCCGAAAAGAAAATGTCCCCGTCCAGGCTGTGAATAGGATAATGGATATCACCATATTGCCTTTATATGGATCTCTCTGCTGGATTGTTTGGTTTTCCTGACTGTCAGTTTATATTAGCAGAAAAATATATAAAAAAGATTTCATACTTTTATTCATTGTTCTAATATGGGTTAGTGGATATCTGGTGACCTACTGCACAAATGGATAATCGCAGATTCGTGTCCAGAGGCTACGGTCGTGGTCCAGTTGATTCTGTGGCCTCTCTGCTGACCTTCAGTTGTTTGTCATACATAAGTCATCTAGGTGGCTTCCAGGGTGTTGGAGCTGATAGCCTTATTCATTCTTTCTTATTTGGGACTTTCATTGTAAACGTATGCGCTCCCACAAAACCATCACTGAGGTTTCACTCAAATGCAGGGTTCCACTTCTTGATCAAGGCTGCATCAGTCCACCAATTCTCTGGAGTCACTCAAAGATTCATTGAGGGCTTAACTCTGTTTGGTAAATCCGCAACAGTTGTTGCCTCATTGAAAGCAGGTCCGTCTGTCTCCTTGTTTCATGCTGCCCTATGCTTTCCTCACTATATCTTTTGCAGGTGCTAGTCTTGCTTCGGTACATTTCAAGAAGGTGGCGGGTGGGAAGCCCACTGGCTTTCATTCAGCTACTCCGATTTTAAAATTGTTTTTTCTGCAAGGGAATCATGTTGCGCTTAATATCTGTTGTTTACTACACCTTTTCTAGTATATTTTTTTACAAATTGTTTTTAGAGGGATTTCCTTACCTGATTGATTTCCCTGGTGAGGGCTTGAAGAATAATCTTCTGTTATGTTCAGCTCATCATCACACCCTAAAAGCTCCCTTTTCTCACTAAAGAAGCATCTAAGTCTAAAACCTCTTGGTGTATCTTGGAATAAATGGCAACATTAATTAGACTGACTATGTCAGTCAGTAACTTGACTTAGTTGAGATGTGGGGCTGGAGGAATAAAGGAAACTGTTTATTTCTAAATCGACTCAGTTCTGAATTTTGTTTACTTCTCTTGATCTGTTTCTTGTTTCCAGCCATTGACAATCTAGAACCATTCTGTGGCGGGACAACACAATTCTCCTTCAAGTCTGGTGGAATGAGAAACAAGTGCACAATGAGGTCCACACATACATTCCTTTGGTTATTTTGCCTTACATATGGTTTTTTCACACGCATCATAGTTTCCGTCCTGTGTTAAACCTTTTGCCAAGCCCAAACCTTCCTTTTTAGTACATATAAGTCTCCCTGGGGTAGGCCCTAGACCGCCCCAAGGGCAGGGTAAAAAGTTGGACATGTACTTGGAACTTTTACCTATCCATTTCGTTTTTCAATACTGCAAGGCCTTCTTCTCTCTTAGGATAACATTGGAATTACATTATTACATTTTATAAGTGTAATTTCCGAATGGGAAGAGGTAACTAGATCATGTTTGGTGTCTCTGGACACCAAATTTAAAGTCCCAACTGATGGTGGTCGGATGTTAAATTACAATTTTGAAATTTCCACTTTTAGAAAGTTGGCATTTTCTTGCCTTAGCCATTAACTGTCTGTAGCGTGTCTCTGGGTCACATGGCTGGATGTAGGTGACAGTTGAGCTTTTGTATTCCTCCTAGACAGCCACACACAATGGGGAGATAAGGTGTGACTGGATGAGCCATCACTGACAGGATGGGTGGGAGGAGCTGGGGACAACCCCACTTACACTTGAATAGGCTGTATCCTGTCTCCATACAACGGGCTACCTACCCTCTGTAGTTAGCCCGTAACCAGAGCCAGGAAGGCATGGCATCTGCCTCTAGAACCTAATCCCCACTTCAAAGGCACAACTTTGTATAACAGAAGAACCTCAGACACCAACTCTTCAGTACACTTGTGGACATGGGGATACTCTGCCAGAATGGGCTGCTGTACTACTACAAGGACTGCCACTCTGCTGGACTGCTGCTCCAAACTAACTGCTGCCCTGCTTTGCTGACCTGCTGCCTTCTTGTCTGGGGAAGAACTGGACCTGCAACTTCATCTTGAACCAAAGACCCCAGAGTGACTTCAAGGGCTAGTCTGCTGACCTCCTGAGTGGAGCCTCAGAGACATAAAAGGCTCCCCAACCAGCTCCTTGACGCAGCTGCAGTGAGTTCCTGACTCCCAAGTGGTGCCTCTCAGGTTTTGGACACTTGGTGTGGCTCACGTGCTCTCAAATCAAGCTTTTGGGGTCTTTGTGGCAGCGAATGGACCCGTTCCCACCGAGACTGCACCAATTGCACTGAAATTCAGCGCAACTCGCCGCTAGCCTGTATCTTCTCACAGTAAGCATTGATCACCTGCAGGGGAGTGCCAATGCGAAGCGCTCGACTTGCTGTTGGTGCCACGCTGACTAACGCCCTCGACACTATCCTTGCTCCTCGTGTCCCTCTGCAACGCAAACGGGACTCTTGGCACAAAACTTGAGAAGGTAATACTTCAGCGGATTAATCTGGGAGTGTATCCGACCCACGGGGTTTGCAAAAATGAACAAGACTCTGCAGTGTATGTGTTTAGGGAGTGCACATTTAGCTGTAAAGCAGTGGGACCCTATATATGATAGGAGGAGTTTCTGTTCATCCTGATGTTACAGGCACCAAGATCACCATTCAAGCAATATGTGGTCTTGGGCTTGTTACTCCATGACACAGGTCTTTAGATGCTTCATGAGGTGGAGGAGTGATGTGTATGTAATGAGGTTGTGGTGAGGGGACACCTCACAGTTTTCCTCAAGGGCAGTCTTAGTGACTGAAAGGTTTCTAGGCTGAAGCCAAGTTTGGGATATTGGTTTGTGCTGTGACCAGTATTGGAAGAGAGCTATGCTTAAGCGATCTATGTAAAAGTGTTACACGTAATGAGAACATGAAGAAGCTGATCATCAAGAAAGCTAGAACGATAAAATTGATGTTTGTTCTATGTGAGAGATGTGGGATCGAGTACTGCCCTTAAAAATGAAAAAAAGAACATGTATTTGTAAACTTGTATTTGTAGGCCACTTACTGATTAAAAAGAGGTGCATCAGTGTTCTCTCATTTCCTCTCCTACTCTTAATTTCATCTATGTATTACAATGTGTGACTCTGTGCTATCATACTCTTTTTTTTTTTTACATTGTTCACCAGCTGATGACCCTCACAGAGAGACGAATCCGTTTGTTACAGCTGCGTTTGGTGCCACAGCAGGGGCCGCTAGCGTCTTTGGTAACACACCAATAGATGTTGTTAAAACCAGGATGCAGGTGAGAAAAGAGGCCATTTGCTCAAATTTCATTTATGGCATGGCCACAAAAGAAGCCCCGCAAAAAAACGAGCCAACCTTAGAAGCTGTAATTCGCCAATGATTTTTTCACTGTGCAGGATTTCTCCCATACACTTCATGAATTTACTCATTTCAGAATTGCTTTCCAAGAATACTGCCTTGTAACATTTTTGATCTTTTTTAGTAATGTCAAAAACCAAAGGCAGCAGCTTACATAAGTCTGCCCATATTCATAAATGTGATGTATGCTTTTTGCTCTTGATTCTACCATGCAGGTATTTCTGAATTCAAGGTTGACTACAGAGTTGTGACTCTCACTCCGCCATCTGTGCTGAAACCCCGACCCCGCCACCCACCTTTTAGTTCCTTCTAGAGTGCTCCCTGAGTCTCAAAACAACCTTTATCTTGGACCCCTGTTCATCTCTTTCCTCCTCTGTGGCCATTCCTCCCCTATGCTCATCCTACAGCATCTTCTCCTTCAATTACACTCTTCCCCTTTGTGGTATCTTCATTGATGTTCCATTACCCTTTGGGCAATGGACCTTGGTCAAATGATCACTGTTTTTTTAACTCTTTATTACAAATTTGCCAGTTCAGTTTAACATATGGCTGACCTAAATAGTTTATGTGCTCTATTAGTGAACGCTGTTCAGCAAGATTCTAAGCACAAAACTGAGAGCCTTGTTATAAATTAGCAAACTTGGTCTTTCTATTTCAGGAAGAAGTGGGAAAAACAGATGAAGTCAGATAACACACAGTTTGTTCATAGAGTTTAATTTTTTTTAAGTGATACAAGTGGATGTTCCACCATTTTAGATGATTACTTTTGACAAAACGAAATTCAGACTGCCCCTTGCTTTTTCTGAGGGCTAGTAATCGAAGGCTTGTATGATTGATCTCTTGAGTACATAGGGGTTATCCTTTTCGGGCAGACCTCTGGAAGCTGGTCTAGTATTTTCAGTATATTTTTCCATTGACATCTGCAAGAAAGAAATTCGATTTTGTTAGTCAATCTTTGACAAACTGTTACATACTTTGATATCATAGGACTCCTACTTTGGAATAAGAAATATAACTGACCAGATCCCATGGATGCAATAACAATGTAAATAAAAGTCTTATATCCTACGATTTGGGGCAATTTCACTCTTAGTTCATATGTAAGTTTTAGAATTTGGGGCATGCTGTGATGTAGGGGAAGATGCTGTTGGAATGGGGGGTGGGTGTAGATTCTAAGTTGGTTGTCATATTGGCATTCTGGTGGAATCTGCTTGAGGTTACTGTTGGTGTACTTTGAACTGGAAATAAAGAGAAGAGAAAAGTAACAAGGATTGAGTCTAGTTACTACAAATTTTGGAGACGAGGCGCTATGTGCAGAGGGCAGAGATTGATGAAGTAACCTCCACATCTGGAAAAGCTCTATTTACAAGTTGGGTGAATAGCGGGGCGTGTGAATTGCGAGTATTGAAGGCTGTAAAAGGTGAACTGCAAGTGTTTTGCTTTTTACATATTTTAGCGCTGCACTAGTCAAGTTTAAGTGCCTGCTTATTTGCGCTAATTTAGGGTAATTTGCTATTTGGGACGGTGTACCAACGGAACGCCACGCACTTGAAATTCAACACGGCTCTTTGTAAGCTGCAATGCTAGGCCCAACACGCTGCTGCTTAGCAATGCGGGTCATGAAACCAGCATTGTCCTAGCGTGTCGGAAAGGCCGCAATGCTAGGATATGCCATGCATCAAGAGGGCCGTGTGCTGCAGCTGGTCATGCGCTACTGCTTCCAGCAGGCCAAACAGAGGGTCGCTACGGCCCATCAGAAAGTCGACTACAAAGTGTTTTTGTTTTTTAGAACAAAAATAAAAAGGAATACACGCAAGGTCATAATAATAAATAAAGCTGTACTTACTGTGATCTACACATGTATGCTGCCTTTGGCACTTCCTTGGTCCTGAAAAAAAATGAGAGGAATGCAATAGAAAAGAGACTTTCAACAACTAAGCAATAAAAGAAAAAGTAAACTGGAATGGCCACTATTATTATTTTAGATAATTAATTTAGGCAATTATTTTAGTTATTTCAGTTTATTATATTTGCCTATTATTTTAGTATTTAATAGTAGTTTGTTAATTTACACTTCTTCCAAGTAGGGCGAAGCAAAGTATGGCAGCACCTCCTAGTTTCTTACCAGTGCCTGGATGCCCAAAATTCCTTGGAAAAGATGGAAGAACATTTTCTTTACTTATATGTTAGCTATAGGTATAGTAAATATGGTCCAGTACGAAAACATGCCATTCTCTTGCAACATATCGGGGTGGAAAGTAGAAGAATCTATGATGATCTTCCAGAGATTTCGTCAGGGATGAGAAATGGCCAGCCAATGGATCTGTATGATATGTCACTGCAAATGTTGGAGAAGCATTTCATGCCCAAAGGGAATGTAGTCTTCGAGAGACATAGGCTCTTTTGTAGGGTACAGGGGCAGGATGAAGATATAATGAGCTATGTTGCCACTTTACATGGTTTGGCGATAACCTGTGATTTTCAGAACCCATGTGACTCTTTGATTCGTGATCAGATTGTTAAGTGCACGAACAAAAAAAAAGGTAAAAGAAAAACTGCTATCCAAAGATCCCACTCTAGAGGAATCCATACAGATTGCAAGGAGCATGGAGCACAGTGCGGTGTGGATTAGAGAAATTGACATAGGAAAAAACAATATAAGAAGTACAGAGAAAGAAACTGCGATAGAGGTGAAAGAGGTCAGAGAAAGAAAAACTAAAGAAACCTATCAGGTATGAAAGTTCTTCCAATCCCAAGCCTGAGGAGCGTAGGACCGTAACATGCTATAGGTGTGGGTGTCCAGGGCACATTAGGTCTAGCTTCACTTACGGAACAAGAAATGTAACGTGTAGATTTTGTGGGGAAAAAGGACACTTAGCTTTAGAATGTCTTTTAGACCCATCCGATATAACACTAGGTCCACAGAGGAGCAGGTCCTCCTCCAATACAACAGGGGTCTGAGTCAGGACCGGACTGGATACCGGGCTTTCCTTAATAAACAATGCTAAACAAATGTTTAAAAAGTATGCTTTAAAGCTATTTGTTTTGCATTGTTCATTTAAAAGCGCTAGCAGCTCCCCAGCAACAAAATCAGCCCCTCAGCTGTAAACCTGGACCCCACCCGGCCACCACAGCAAAAAATGCCCGGTAGCCAGTCCGGCCCTGGTCTGAGTCTTACTTTGTGTGAGAGAGGTCTGAGACCAAGATCTAACCAGAGTTGGAAAAATAGGGTACTAGCAGTGAGGTTCGTAAGGAGACGTATGAAACGATTCTCCACCAATTCCATATCATTTACATTGCTATGCCCCCAAAGATCCCCACCATTTAATGACCCCCACCCCTACCCCGAAGGCTTTTAAATTATTGATTTGTAGTTCAGAGGTTATCGGGCGAAAGCTAGAGCCCTGGAGAGCTCTCAAGATGCCTCCTATATAGTGTTCCAGCCTAAGTTTTGGATTTGAGAACACCAGCCAAAATGCTAATTGAGTGTGTATCCTAGATATTGAAAAGTATGGACCCTCTCCAATTGAAAGCCATTATAGACTGAGTGCGGCTGGGACGTATGGCAGGGATTCAGAACCATGTACCTGGTTCTGCTAGTGTTGATCTTTAGCCCGCTCTGTCTGCAGAAGACACCGAACTGGTCCAACAGATTTTGGATACCCATTTAGGATTTCGAGATCAGCAAGGTGTCGTCCCCAAACAGGCGAGCTGGGACCTTCCTATTGGCCAGGCTTCTTCATCATATCTATTCACAGGTTTTGTCGCAAGAGAGACCAGACCATTGTGTCAGTATAATGGGGTGGCATTTTGCTGTCCGAATCAGGGGTCAGAAGGAGCAAGCATGGCTCAAGTCCAACACCACTCTTGGCGGAGGAAGGTCCTTTCTTTCTGCCAATACAGAACCCAGAACATCCAGCAGTGATGTAAAGCAATTCAAGAAACTTGTTAAGACCCTCTGACTGCGTGACCTTTTGAATACAAACAACAAGCACTTTTACACGTTCAGGCTTAAGTTCTCCATAAATAGGATTGGATTGGATTCAATATACACACATCATTTACTATTCCTTGCCACCCGTGGAAGAAAACCAAGTTAGGGTATGTAGCTGGGGATACTGCTTGGGCTGGACCACTGAATACTTGCTGGATGCCAGTTACAAGTCTTCTCAATAGCGCCTGTGGTGAGGAATGCATCCACCCCATATCATTTTGCTGAGTAAGTAAGTCCGTTTTTATATAGCACAGCTACTCACCCTTACGGGTCTCAAGGCGCTGGGGGCCGTAGTGGAAATTAAGTGAGCTATTGCCCAGAGTCACATGGTGCTGAGCTGAGCTGCCGCCGGAGCCGGGGATCGAACCGTGAACCCTGTGCTCCGAAGTCAGCTGCCCTGGCCGCTGCACCACACCTCTCCACTGAGTCCTCTCAGGCTCCACTCCAGCCTGCATTGATAACGCTGGGTGTAGTGAATGCAGCATCTGGTGCAGACTTACTTATTCCTCTATGATAGTTTCCACATGATACTTCTTCTTGCCTCACATGCACTGCATGTGTGTTTTTGTGGAAATAGGGAGTGCACCACACACTTGCAGACAGTGAAGGCACTAATGAGCAAGTGGATTCGAAGAGTGGTCTCCATCTATAGTTTCCTTCAGTTGATTCAGTGGTGGTAAGCAGCCGGTAGTTTGTGTAATAGAGTTTGACTATCTTTTAAAATGATTTGAGATTTAGATATTAATTCGCAAATTCTATGTTCTATGATTCCTTAATACATCATAAAAATATTATGTTTGAGTGTTTGTTAAATTGTACGGTAAAAAGGTTATAGCAGTGTGTTCCACTTCGTGATCCCAACTGTACCAACAAAACCTTCTACCATGTTTTTGTTTAGCTCATTAACTAATTTATAAAATCAATTTTAGGGCCTGGAAGCTCAGAAGTATAAAAACACCATGGATTGTGCATATCAGATCTTCCGCAACGAAGGGCCCTTAGCGTGAGTACTATTTGTTGTTCTTGAGTTAACTGTCGGTCATTCACTAATTATTTGTATAGCAATTGTCGATGTTTTCAAGTCTCATAAAGTGGCCTTGTGCTACTGGCTGCAGTGGGTTGCTATTGAGGTACACAGGTCATAGAAAAATCAGATGAACTGAACTCTAAGAAATATGGCAGAGTTCACAACATTTATGATTGTTAGTGAATGCTTACTGGTAAGGTAAATTCTAACTCGTACCTTAATTTCCAGCATCTGTATTAGTTTACATAGTTATTGAGAGTATTCTCGTAAAGCAAATGTTCCTTGAGTTGTTCTGGTATCACCACTGAGGTTTTGGTTTCAGTTGACGACCTGGCAGTACTATTTGACTTGTCAACAATATCTTTATTACTTGTGGGTGCAAAAATCTTGGAAAAGGCTATTAATCAAGAACTGCTTGGGTCTCTTGAGGAGTCAAAGCTTTTAGACTATCAAATTAGGGTTTAGTCCAACGCACATTCAGATGCTGAAAGACCTACCCACTCTTTGATGAGGGACAAAAGCTGCCTTGAATCAGCTTGATCTCTACCCACCATCGACATTGTGGACGATACAATTTTGGCCTTCAGATTATAGATAGATGTGCATTGAGTATTAAAATTATGCTCTAAAATTACTCATATTGTTTGTAACCAATAGATCATTCATATCTATTATTTGTGGGTTACTGCAAGTCTCTGCCTTGAGTCCCACCATGTTTATTTGGTATTTAGCCCATATGGTCCTCTGATATTGTCGTGTAGCTATACATTTATTATTATCCAGGAAATGCACAAAACATTTTGCTTCTTAGTATCATTGAGGAAGATGCGATTTTTCATTCCCGTACATGTCTGCCTGGATGCAAGAAATCACACTTAGACATGAGGATAAGACCAAGGTGATGATCCTGGAGAACCCATTTACCACTTGGACTCCAGATCAGCAGCCAGCCTCTGTGGTTATATGCTGGTCTCAGTGAAGGAAGCAGAATTATTACAAATCTGTGTTTTTTTTATAGACATGTGAATTGTCCCCAGTTCTGTAGATTAAGCCACTTGCTATATGTTCTTAAAAAAGTCTTAAGAATAGTTCTCCTTACCACCCCATCATCTAAAACACTGCAGAATGATTATGCAAGCTGTGATAACAGTTTGGTATGATTTGATTTTTTTTTTTTTGTCCTCATTCACCTCGGACTGCAATAACCGCTCCAAACGTCAGTACCCATCAGACCCTGAGAGCAGGTAAGGAAGGACTTGCAACCTTCTCTCCTGCGGGTAGGCCTGCGTATTGGAAGGTATCACCCCGATAACGGGAAAAGGTCACTCTCCAAATTTCATCCGATGTACACCGGTGACTGTTTAGATGTCCCATGATGGATAGTAATATTGCATAGAAGAGAAAGGCTCTCGCAGGGCCTGTAACTTGGCTAGAGATTCCGAAGATAATCATAGAGAGGCTTACCTTAACTTGGGCCCCTAGAATAGCAGAGATAGGTGTACCGACCTTCGTCCAAAACTCCAAAATTTCTGGACATTCCTGAAACATGTGGATGTTGGAAGCTCTCTCCAGTCCACACTTCTTGCATTTTACCGGAGGGTCCGTTGTTATCTTCGACAACTTTTGAGGAGTTAGGTTAGCCCTGTGGATGGAAAAAAAATGATTCCTCCTTAGCCAGGCAGGCTTAACCGTGAGGAACAGTGTGTTCATTGATACTTGCCAAAGATCTTCCCAGGCGACTCCCGGTATGCAAGCACCCCATAGTTCTTCTGCCAGTCTGAAATCTCCATCTATGGTTTCTTCAATCTCCCAATACCACCTGGAGACTTCTTTTTTCCCTGGCTGTTTTACCACCAAGTGTTCTTCTAAGGAGTTACCCCCACCTAATGGGCCCTTCAACTTCTTCTGGGTCCAACTCTTCAGCTGGATATATTTAAATCTGGAGAGCTCTCCCGCCAGAGTGGCCTGTAGTGTTGACCATGAATGGATTATGCCCTCTTGGGTGAGAGCTCCCCAAACACTAAGCCCCGCATTCCTCATTGGCTGTGCTAACTTGTCTTTCAAACAATCCGGTGTACCGGGGGAGTCCCATAGAGGGGCGAGACTGGAATAATAGCTAAGTCCTGTCAACTTTCTGAAACTGCCCCAAGTTCTAGCTGCTGCCTGTAACACCTTTAGTCTTACTTTTTTAAAGAACTTGGGGTCCCCATATTTAAACATGAAGCCCTCTTTGCCCACTTTAGCCCCCTTCAACAAAACTGAAAACATGGACCCTACCCCAGAATCGTCAGGAGATTTTAACAGCATTTTGGAGTGAGTCAGCTGGAATGCCCATGCGTAATACTGGTAGGTCTGGAAGGTATAATTCTCCCTCCTCCGTCTTAGCTTCTTCCAAGCAATTCTAATCCCCTTATAGGCCCAAATAAAGGAATTTATGGCCTGCTGGAGTTTATCAATAAGGGGCTTTTCGATATGAAGAGGGATAGTATTAAAGATAAAAGTGATTTTTGGTAAGATTATCATTTTAATCAAATTTATCCTCCCAAAGATCGACAGGGGGAGGTGAACCCAGCTCTTCATAAGCTGCAGGCACTCACTTGTGACGCTAGACATGTTGACTCTGGGGATTTTTTCAATCTCATGTACTATTTTCACCCCCAGATATCTCATCTCTTTTGAGGTTTGGTGTTGAGTTGCCTCTAAGTTCCAAGGCATAACCTCAGTCTTCCCCGCGTTGACCTCATAACCCGAGACCTTCCCAAACTCTCCTGCTTGATATAGAACAGCTGGGAGCGTATCTACGATATCTGATGAAAAGATCAGTATGTCATCTGCATATAGGGCAGTCTTCCTTTCCCACCCTTCATACTTAGAAGATGGAATGTTTACCTCCGCTCTGAGCTTTTGAGCGAAGGGCTCTATATAGAGGTCAAAGAGAAGGGGGGATAGAGGACAGCCCTGTCTAGTACCCCAGGTAATTTTGAAAGGCTTCGTTAAGGTGCCATTAACCAACATTTTTGCAGTAGGGTTTTATTAGATCAGCTGGATGGTTCTGCGGAAAGTCGTACCGACGTTGTATTTTTCCAGTACGTCCGCCAGATACACCCAGTTTACTCTGTCGAACGCCTTTGTGGCATCCAACGTCACTGCCAGAGGAAGTGAATATGTTGAAGCAAGGTCTATTGCCCCAATGAGATCGTAAGTGAGTTTGTGCAACCTTCTGCCTTTAACAGTGGAGAGGTGTGGTGCAGCGGCCAGGGCAGCTGACTTCGGAGCACAGGGTTCACAGTTTGATCCCCGGCTCCGGCGGCAGCTTAGCTCAGCACCATGTGACTCTGGGCAATAGCTCACTTAATTTCCACGACGGCCCCCAGCGCCTTGAGACCCGTAAGGGTGAGTAGCTGCGCTATATAAAAACGGACTTACTTACTAACAAAGCCCTTCTGATCGAGATGTAACATGTCACCAGCTACTCTGCCAAACCTTTCCGCTAAGATTTTAGTAAAGAACTTATAGTCTGTGTTGAGCAAGGAAATGGGTCTATATGACTCACATTTCGCTGGATTTTTCCCTGGCTTTAATATTAGGATGATCGTTGCTTCGCCCCAGGAGTCCGGGATTTTAACCCCTTTACTTAGAATCTCATTAAAGGGCAAGGTCATGACTGGAGTTAATACCTCGCACAAGTTTTTGTATAACTCGTTTGGCAGTCCATCTGGGCCCGCCGCCGCCTTCCCTCCCTTACTTGACCATATAGTCCCCCTAACCTCTTCATGTGATATTTCCTGCTCTAAGATATACTGTTGTGACCCTGCCATGGGTTTGATCGTGTTCTAGGACAGCCATTCGTCAGCTTGCTGTTTATTCACCTTACTATCCTCTGTGTATAATTTCTTTAAAGTAGTCATAGAAAGCACCCTCTATTCCTGCATCGGTGATCAGTTTAGCCTTACTTTCCTCATCTTCAATTTCTCTGATCACATTACGGACCTTATCTGTTCTTGCTTTCCAGGCTAGTAATCTCCCTGAACCTTCACCGCACTCAAAATGAGCCAGTTTACTCGCTTCCCATCTCTTGGCTACCCTCGTTTGTAATATAGAATCGAGCTGATCTTTCGATTCCTTAAGTTTGTCTCTATACTCCTGTCTCTTTGCCTCTTCCTTAGTACGCCCCATATCTACCTCAATGGTTTATATATGTGCCTCAATTTTAGCTACCTCCTCCCTGTACCTTCTATTTCTGAAGCATAATCTACCAGAGATTCTCCCCCTTAGTAAAGCCTTCAAGGTATCCCAGACTACTGGTGTGGAGGCAGTTCCAACATTAAGGTTCAAAAATTCCTTTAACTCTGAAGAGAGATAACTCGTCTCTTCAGCTTCCTGGAGGAATGTCCGGTCAAGAGTCCAAACTCTCTCGGTCATCCTACTTTTCAGGTCAGAGTCTAAGTATACCCCTGAGTGGTCTGACAGGTGAGCCGTCAAATATCCAATGCCCTTGCATTTTTCCCTGAGGCTTACTAAGACATAGTCTATTCTAGACTTGTGACCGTATTTCCGGTTGTAGTAGGATACTCCCATCTGATGACCAGATCTTTCTCTCCATATGTCGCTCAAACCTAACTGCTTCATCGTTGAGTGTAAGAATGCACGTGAGTTAGATGTAGCTACTGCTCTGCTGTTTGGAGATTTGTCTAAATTTGGGTCTAATACCACATTAAAATCCCCTGCCATTATTACCGGATCTAGGTAGTCTAGTATTTTCGCGAAAGCTGTTTTTAAAGATGCCGGGTCATCACAGTTTGGTCCATAGTATCCTACTAAAGTGAAAAGATTTCCCGAGAGTAATATTTTTACAATAACCCATCTTCCGCATATGTCCGCTATTGAATCCATTATCTGTGCCCTAGCTTGTTTCTTAACTAGTATTGCCACTCCCCTTATGTTAGCCCTGTGATCAATACATATCATGTGTTCAACCCATTTTAAGTTTTAAAGATAGCTTCACATTCGTTTTTTATCAAGTGGGTCTCTTGTAAAATAATTATTTGTGCTGGGGAGTGTTTAAGGTATTTGAGCTCTTCTTCTTTTAATGCGTAACCCGCTAACATTCCACGATAGGAGCTTTAGGTGTAAAGGATTTTGAGACCCGACTGCTGCGTTTTTCATTTCTGAAATATGTTTAGCTGAGGTGAAAGAGGAAATATTTTTGTATTTTATCCCATATGCTCCCCACCCAGTGGACCCATTAACCCCCTCCCGCCCCCCTCCTCCAACCCCTACCCTGGAGAACCCAACCCACCATTTTCCAGGACTAGATGTAAGTCCTAGTTGCTACGTCCGGAGACACCTCCCCACCAACACCTTCATACATGTAACGTCTATTACTGCTCCACTGTGCTATAAGACCGTCTTATGCATCTGTTTGGGTTGCACTACTAGCCCCACCCCTATTGGCCTCAAAGAAACCTAGGAATGTCTTTTCTTCTTAATTAAGAGCATCTTCGGATCAGTGAGAAATGCTCAGAGGCTGTGAATCTATTTCGCCCCTTTCCTAATGCTCTCTAGAAGCTCATCTGCCTCTTGTTTAGACTGCATGTTATGCATTCTTGTGCATAACTTTCAGGGAAGCGAGGAACTTGAGTTGGGCCACTGCCCCTAATTTTTTTTAACTCATCCAGCTTTCTTCCAAGCTCCCATTGTCTGTCCAAGGTAGCTCTAGCAAGGTCCGATCGAATTTCAAAGGAGAAGTCTTTTCCCTTCTGCGACTTTGCTTTCAAGGCCATATTCAAGATTTTTTCTTTTAACGAGTATGTGTGAAAGTTCAGAAGGATTTTCCTAGGTTTAGTTTTGTTGGGGTTTCTTCTGAAAGGATCTCTGTGTACCCTTTGAATGTCCTTGCACAGTTCTTCCTCCGATTCCTCTAACTGGATTGATTCCTTAATTAGAGTAACAATATAAGACCTAGGGTCTTCTCCTTCCTTCCCTTCCGGAACATTGAGGATGCGAAGGTTACACCTCCTAGAATTGTTCTCCAGTTGCTCTAATTTCTCCTGAACCACTTGCTCCTCTTTTTTAAGGTCCAATATGTCCGCTTTTGCAGTGCTCAATTCAGCTTTTAGTTCCCCCACCAAACTCTCAAGCGTTTCAGTCCTTAAACTCAGAAGATCAATTTTTTTTCTCTAATGACTCGCAGAAACCCCTGATCTCTCCTTGATTACTTTCGGAAACTGCGAAGCCCTTTTTAATTTCTACTGAAAGGATGTGAAACATGGCTTCCAAGGGTACAGATGGGTTCCTCGCAGGGTTGCTTGGGGTTAAACCATCTATGCCTAGCTCTATCACTGATTCTCCGATCTGAGGAGATCTGCTAGGACTCACTTGGGTGACGTTTTTATCCCTTATCTCAGTAACTGGTCTCCCCTGACTGTCTGTAGGGTTTACAAGGGGGGCAGCCTCTTTATCCGCCATGGTATTGGGACGCGCTAAACTCCCTCCTCTAAGTGCTTCTGCCTGCTTAGCAACGTCTACAGCAAAGGGCTGTACCTTGAAGTAAGACCTTAGGGACGGAGTGATTTTTATATTTTTTACTTTGTCTGGTTTTTTTCACCCCCTCCTCTCCTGCTGCTGTGACCCTTCACCTCACACTGCAAAAATGTGTGTGAGACTACACCTTCCTCTAAGACTTGTGTAGGGTTTTGTGAGAGGGGTGGAGAAACCCTCCTCCCTCAGCTTTTGGCACCCTTCCCCCTCTTTGTACTCCGTTTTCTTCCTCCTGGGGGTTTGAGCAAAATTGGAAACACCTGCGTGCCCTCTTTTGGTTGTTCTAATGCACCTGGTTGATGCAAGAAATCTTCGGGGTGTGTTTCCACGGTCTGACCTTGTGGGATCACCTCCTTCACTTTCGTCTTGGTCCCTTGCAGATGTCGGGTTGTGCACAGACTTGCAACTTCTGTGGCCGGGCAGACTGAACTTGTGCTGCCACTGCCACTACTGCCCCGGAGGAGACCGCGCGCTACTGCTCTGCGGCTCCTCCTGAGCTCCAGGGCTGCCACTTGCCAGCGAGACCCGGCTCCAGAGACCGCCGAGGCTCCGTTGGGTAACGCAATCCCACAGCACATCCCCCAAAGAAGGTAAGAGGGGTGGGGCTGCGTCCATGAATTCCGCGTCTCCGCTACCGATACAGGCTACATTTGCGGCGTTGGTGCAGGCGCTTCTCTCCGGCGTGCAGCGGCCGGCTCAAGCGGCGGCCGCCATGTTCTCCCCACCATCAACAGTTTGGTATGATTACATTAATTCCTTTATATATGGTTACTTAATTACTTTCTAAACCATCCTCAACTTCTTCAAAATATGGCAGACAGACTTTTCTGTGTCTTCTAAAGTGCTCCAAAGTGTTCCACCACCTATCCAAAGTAACACTGTTTGCCTTCCAACATGCAACCAATACAAAGCTCACAATGTGTAATTGAACGAGTGCTTTTCTTGGCCCCAAGTATAGATTTTCATGGTCTATTCCTATTGAACCCTCAAATTATCTGCAAAGTTTCTTCTGAAAATACCTACCTCTAATTTGACCTGCATTATTGAGAGATCTTTTTCTTTGGTCTCTTCCAAACGCTGTAATATTCTGCCACTCCCGATTTGTATGAGCTTAGATCAACAATTCTACAGAAACCAACTGGAGTTGAACATTTTTTAAATAAATTGTAGCTCAAGGGAACTCTTTGTGGTCTGGTATTATGAGAAAAGTGAGGGAGCTATAGTATTCTGTTTTGAGTAAGATGGGGTTTTTGTTCTGAGTGTGGGTGGAAGCTAGATTGTCATCTTTCAAGTATGCAGCTAGACTTCATGCGTCTTTGACACCAAGTTAAGAGATTCTAGAGTTCTTGTGAAAGTCTACAATAGGATGATATTTAATGGGTTCAGTTTGGTCAATGGAAAATAAAGGTATGGCAGTACAGTGTGTCAGAGTATATGGGGTTTTAGTGAGTTGTTGATATAGGCTATTGTGGGCAAAGCACAGCAATGTCTAAAGGAGCAGACCGCTCTTGTATGATATCAGGGTCAGTCCATTGCGCAGAGAGAGTACTTCTATGATGTATCTAGCTGAGAAGGTGCATATGCTATTTTGGATGTCTGTGAAGATTTTCATCTGAAATCCAGTTAAATTTGGAGATGTTGTTTCCTACGCATTCAACATTTCCTATGTTTGCAACATAAGAAAACTTGTACGATTTTGATGTCCAAAGAACTTTTAGATTTCATGTGAAATACAGCAAGGTCACCAGTTGTCTACCAAAGAAATGCGAGGAGGCTGTGTAAGCCCTCATTACATAGTCTCATTACTATAAATGGTAATCTGGTCTGTTCAAGAGATTTCTGACAGCTCATTTCAGTAGTCTTGCCTTTCTGCATGTTCCATTTGTCACCTGTAAGACAGCCACCTGGGCCACCCTACATGATGACTGTTTGTGTTAGTATTCTAATTCAAAGACCAGAGGTGAGATTACAAATCATTGTGGGTGGTATTCAGAAACCTTTTAACCTGATTCCAGACTGACCTGTTGTATCACCCCTCCCACTGTTTCCCAAGTATGTAGTTTTTCCATACATAGGTGGCAAAAAAGTTAGTGGCTTCAGCAGTACTACGAATATTGTTTTTCCGTAATATTCACGCGATCATCAGCCATATCTTTGTTTCTGTTAATTTAAACCATAAAAGTTAAAACAGCCGATGTCACTTACATAATAAAAATGCATTAATAAACTGAATCGGACTTAAATATGAAGGTACCAAAATACTCGTCCTATTTCATAAAAGTCGCCGTTATTGCCTGATGAGCAATTCCTAAAATGATTCTGGTGCGGCCAAGCTGTTAGTGGCCTTTCTCCTTATACACCAGGTGCTATGGAGGAACTTTACCAGATCACATACAATATTTTCACAAGTATCTAATCTCAATATCCTTAGCACCTCTACGTATTGTGTTAGCCTCAGCATCCGGCAAATCCGAATAAGCCGTTTCCTTCTAGGAGTTTATAAGCTGGACAAAAAATATCATAAATATTATCAGATTCTCTCTTTGTGCCCTCTCACCTCAAGCGCATCTTAAGGAAAGCTGGTCCCGGGTTCTATGAGGACTGGAGCAGAAGGCATTGGCAGAATGCTACAGAGAGTGGAGCGAGGATGCTCAGGATTCATGTATATTCTCCCTGTCCTTGCTATACTTGCCCACTGGAAATATCCACCCTCTGTTTATATACCAGTCATAGCACAGTAGGACATACCGTACCCAAGTAACTGAACCTGTGGGTTGGGATTTCCAATCTGTATACAACGCTTCAGTGAGTACTCTAAACTTCTATATGCAAAAATATCATAATGGTATGAATTGTGTAAACAATGTTATATTTGCTGCAGTTTTGACTGGTTGTACAACTGTCACACTTTAGCTAAGAAGCGATTTCTGTAATTTTCCTCTTCCAAAAAATGGATTCGCAAACATTAAATAAAGGTGAAGAAGTCAATGCTGCTGACAGTGTAACACATGCTGTTTTTCATTTTCCCCTTTAAACAGGTTCTACAAAGGGACCGTGCCACGACTTGGTCGAGTCTGCCTGGATGTAGCGATTGTATTTGTTATTTATGAAGAAGTGGTCAAAATTCTTAACAGGTACTGGGCAACCAATTGAGACTGGCCACTTAGGACTAAGCTACCAGTGTTCTTTGGGGACGATAGATCTGCAGCACTATCTAAACCAATTTATGAAGAGTCACCCACAACCTGATCTTTTTGGGATTATTACAGAAATGGGAATTTATTTGTTTCTCGAGTTACTGTGGAGGCACAAATTGGAGTTTAAACATGCTCATTCACTTCCACGAATCAGATGTAGATCCGTAGTGCTGAATCTTGCCAAGAAACAACTCTGACGATGTCATGGTGGACATATTTTCTTTTTGCCAAATGTCTTTTTTTATGCAGCAACTCAAAAGACTTGTATGAAGCAAAAAGTGGCAGCATATCCCGCGACGTTGTGCCTTCCTGGTCAATGCGCACATAAAATATTTTTAGTTTGTGTTTTTTTTTTGCTTGCCTAGCAGTTCCAGAGGTAGAGTATGCTATATGTATAATACTACCTTTTTTGAGGCGGGAAAGGGCATGAAATTGAAGTGATTGTCTCCAAAACGTGCAAAGAATCTTCTCCTAACCCCATAATGGCTTTACAAAGCGTATGCACCAGGCCTTCCTTCACTTACTGAGGGTTGCAATTTGTACCCTCCGGTGATTTGTTTTTCCCTTCAGAACCATGTGAAGTAAATGATAGATGATCAGTCTGTTATCTGGCTCGGTGATGAGTGTTCCTCTCTCGTACTTGTTTCCACCAAAAGAGACACATCTTAGCAACAGGCCTCAACCAAAACACTACCGCCCATTCTATTTAACAGATTTCTGTTCAATTCCCAAAGATAAATTAATTGTTTTTGACAGTGCAAATGCTTCACTAATGTCTGTTTCTAATGAACATATTGTGCTTAAAATACTGTATTCAGACACTGAAAAAAAGAAGCCTATAGGATGCTCTTAATGGTTTTCCAAAATTGTATTAAAATTAATTACCCAGAAAAATAGTGCATAACGATGAACTAGTGAACGTTATTTTTGTTGTTGATGAATCCAGTTCACTGTTACGTAGAAGTTGCCTTCTTAATCTTGGGGTGTCGACGTGATCATTGTGCCAGAATGTTTACTTCTGCTTGTTGGTTATGCTGTAAAATGTTTAATGATATTTAATTCGGTAAACAACCATCACCCCGCATCCGTAACCCTGCATGCTGTTACAACGCGGTCGTAACAACGACCGCGTTGTGACAACGCATACCATTACCCTGCAAGTCGTTACAACGACTTGCGGAGGGGGGAGAAGGTGTTGGATTTAAAATCCAACACCTTCCCTACAGTCCGCACAGACTGGAGTTGGAATAGTAAATTTTACTATTCCAACATCCAGCGCCTCCCCTCCGCAAGTCGTTGTTACGACTTGCGGGGTAATGGTATGGTTGTTACAACGCGGTCGTTGTAACAACCGCGTTGTAACAACATGCGGGGTAATGGTATGCGGGAAAAAGAGGCATATTCATTTAATTCTTTGCTTTTTGTTAATTGTTTTTCTGGCTACTCCAGTTTACCTTGAGAGTTGAAAATCGCAGCCAAAAGCCTTTTTCTTGTTCATTTTTTAATCTGGTTATTTTAAACATGTCTTAGAACTACCTCCCCTGTACTCTAAGCAGCAAAAGAAGGTCTATGTAAAGCAAACAAGCTCTTCCGATTTAAGTAGTGGCTTAGTATGGTGTGAAAAGAGCTCTTCTGGTGTGTAGCTATAAACTCGCTATTCTTCTGCTATATCCAAATACTCTTCTGTTGAATCTAAGGGCAGGTTAGTGAGACGCTATCCTTGTAATTGGATGCTCTTCTAATGTATTAAAATTGACAACAGAGTAGGGTTACTGTGCCTGTACTGTTAAGATATTTATTAGCTTCGTAATACTTTCAACAATATTGTTGACATGGAAAAAGTCTGAAGTTGCTTGTTGAGTTGCTGTTCATCACGTGGAACTGAACTGCTCATTTTAACAAGTTTTTTAAGCTAACTTAACTTACACAATTTAAGTCTGAAATTAATTGAACGTTAATACTCTAGAACACAAAATGCTTCTCATTAGAGCAGGGTAAACCAAGGAAAGGCTACAAATTGAACAGCTGTATTGAGCATATAATGTATATTTCCTCACACAATCATCCCTACAAATGAAGGAAGGCTTCGTGATACAATGGTTTGTATGACCAGACAATTCCTATTGTATGGAACAGGACAGGTGTATTGATCTCATCATACGTGCTGCAATCATGAGCAACTCTGTACAAGCCTCTATTTATGCCACCGTCGTTCACTGAATTCATGGAGTGACCTTAGCCATGGCAGGTTCACAAGCGTTATCTTTTCATCTGATGTGCTTGTTGGGTTAAATAAGTAAGCACTTGTGCCTTTTTATCACTCATTTATCGTTCATTTGTATGTGCCTATACTTTTATATACATTTTAGAATGTTTACTGTTTTGATTGGGGAGGATGGAAAATGGATGGCGCATAATTTGAAATGTATGTTTGAAAAGTGCCATTTGTTAAAACAAATAAAAAATATCTCCCCACAAATGTTGTGTTTTTCTCATTGTACATGCATTTTTGTTCTTACTACTGTCACATTTACTTATTCGCTTTGCACACAACATAACACCTCCGTGCTTAAAACCTCACCATATTCAACATTTAGGAAACTCGATTGTTGGTAAGAGGCCAAGCTTCTTTTTTCCACCACTCTGCAAACGTGCCTTCTGGCGCACTACTAGTTCGGGGATGAAGTCCCCTTGAATGCTGAGGGTCCTTGGGGCCAACAAGATTGTATGGGATAGAGCGGTCACAGTCCTGAAGTGAGTTGTGTCAGAGCCTCCATAAAGCCAAAACAATTTGATTTATGTTTGGTAAACGGATTTCTCTGAGGAATATTTAGCTTATCCTTCGTAGCCTCGCCCAATCAGCAAAACCTTCTTTGAAGAAAATGCATGTGGCATGTAGGCCACCAGCCCCAAACAAAATTACAGTTCAGAAATAATTGGTTAAATATTAATAAATGATCAATTTTGTTATGCTATGTAGATTTGTTGAGCACACTATCATCCGGGAGGATATACAGAGGCCGAGCCGGTGTGAGTCTAGCCAAACCTAGGGCAACTGCTCAAAAGGCCAGATCTTCAGCTTCTTGTGGAATTCAAGAAGTGAAAAGGAGACTCTTATGTACAGTGGCAGGTTGTGCCTCGCTTTAGAAGCGATGTAGGAGAAGGCTGGGCTGCTGAACCTGGTTTTCTATATGTGCTGAATTTGTACAAATAGGAGTCCGGACGATCGGAGGTTTGTGGAAGGTTTGTGAAAGCAGATGCGATTGTTGAGGTTTGCAGGAGCCAGTGTTATATAGTGCTTTGAAGGTGTGGGTGAGGAGTTTGAAATTTGCTCATTTGTGTATGGGGAGCCAGTGGAGCTTCTTCATTCAGGTGTGGTGTAATGTGATTCCGGAATGAGAGGTAATGAGTGATGGTGGCTGCTAAGTTCTGAATGATCTGCAGCCCGGTCAGTTTTGTTGATCTTGTCATAAAGAGTGTTCCCATAGTCAAGCTTGCTTGTGACCAGGGCATGCATGGGGATTTTCCGGGTGCTAATTAGGAGTCATTTGAAAATCTTCCTCCGCATCTTCAGGGTATGGAAGCATGAGGCAGTGACAGTGTTGACTTGGGTGGTCATGTAGAGTTTGCAGTTTAATCAAAATGATTAAAGGATTGAAATTACACAAAAATGAAGAAAATCGCATGTAGGAATCATGAATTATTAAAAAAGAAAAACCAAACATAGTCCACAGGAAGCTCCATGTACAGCAACAGAGGGTGGTAGACTGATGCATCGGCCAACTGACGATTGAGTATGGTTGTATAGAAGTTGGGGGTTCCCCCAGTTCTTCATTGCAGGAATCCTCCCCTAAGTCATAACCATGGAATATTCTCGCCAATTTGCAGGGACCTAGAAAAACATATTTTTTTCATAGTATTGAAGGTAGCCATTTCAGCCCGTCATTCATAAAATACCTCTACAGAGTTAAGTAGGAAGGCTTTTAATGAGTTTTTCTCATTGGAATAGTTACTTTATAGCAATAAGGCTACATTGCAGCAACAAAAGATCTTAGCTTCACAGGTTGAAAAACATGGCCAACACTGCATGTTAATAGTGAAAAATAAAGAAATATAATTCCTGCTATGATGAAATGCATCATGTCAAAAAAGGACACTGCTCTTTAAAGGGCTCAGCAGTTTCCTTTTTAGTATGCATTGTACTGGCAGTTTGCCTCACAGTCTCCGTACTTTTTTCCAGCTCGTGCTTACGTCATCCTAGGATACGTCTGAGAAAATGTATCCCAAATACTGGGAGTTTTTTTACTTCATTCAATGTATTAAGATCACAGGTTGTTTCCATGTTTGTGAGATAATTTCCCATTGCAGTACCTACACGCTTTGTGAAGTACCCTTTACGTGGGTGATGGGAAGCTGCCACTCTGTGTAGTGTGTCTTTCACTTATTCATCAATAAAGTCTTGTGGGTTCTGCCAAAAAATGTCAGAAGAACCCTTCAAGACAGGGAAGGCAGTCGCCTAAGGGGGCAGCTAGAAGATCTAAAGGCGGAGCTGGAGAGAAGGAGACAGAGGCCGCACGTCAAAGAGGGTCAGTCCTCTACTGAACCTCTGCATTACCCAGGAAAAGACTCATGGGAGGGGAGATTTAGGGAGACAAGATAACACAGACATAATCTCTATCATTTGACACACTGTAGAAGGTCACAGGAGTATTAGTCGAGATTGAGAAACCTATCAGCCTGGAGCCAGCCAGCGACTACGACTTCCACTGCGAAGAAGACTTTGCTAATGCTGGGACAGCAAGGACTTTCTAAATCGACATGGAGTTACTCTTCCATTGCACCATCTTCTGAGTCACTAGTGGGGCGTCTCCTTTTCTACTCCCATTTCGCCTCTTTCAGTAAAGATGCCAAGGGTGGTAATTTTTATAGCTGATCCTATTTAGGATCCTATGCCAAAGCTGGATCTACTATCAAACCCAAAATTGTTACAAAGAAGCACATCAATGTCTGCGATTCGGAAGACACCTCTGCTTGACCTTCCACCAGCACCAATCTATGACCCAACACCACCTCCGCCTCCTCCAATAAGGAACAGGCATAAGAGAAGACCACCATCCGGATCACTATTGCCATCTGTATATTCTGTATCCGATTCCTATTCAATATACACTCTGACTCTACCAGCAAAATCTGGGAGAGGATGTGGCGTGAGGGCCAGAGCTGCCGACCTTGGAACTGGGGAACCCAGTTCAAGTCTTGGGATCATCTCAACATCCTGTGTTTCACTTAATCTCCAATTGCCAAATAATAAATGTGACCATGTGTAATGTAATTGGTGCTCAAGTAAAGCTCTCCAATACCTTTGGGTCGGGTTCTCACTCTCTAAAACTGCAAAAGATTGTGCACACGTCCCCCAGTTAATACTTTTCAGGATGTACTAATAAGAGGAAACAAACTGAATATTCAACTTGAAATGCCACAGACTTCTATATGTCATTATGATGATACTACTGCCTAGAGCAGCTCCAAGATGTGGAAGAGGAATTCCTTTCACCTGCAAAACAATAACAATAAAACTTGTAAGGCACAGAAGAAATATAAGGAATCGAAACAGATTCTCCCTACCTCTTCCATTAACCGAAATCTGACTCAACATTTATTGTTTCAGCATTGTGTAAGAAACAACCAATGACCCCAGAAACGTTAGCTCCCACAGACTATGAAAGCAAGATGGTGGATGCAGCAGGGCCCAAAGTGTGTTGCAGAGCTGTTATCGCTCTCAAGACTGCTAGTGGTTCAGCTTTTTGTGGGACAGATACAACTGGTCATTGTAAGACTGTCATCTTTTGTGGAAGACCTGCACAGAGCATGCAGGCAAAATTTCCTGGAAGTGATCCAGTTGGTAAGCAACCAGGTGATAAATGCAGCTGTAGATTACTTTCTGATGGATACGCAAATTCCTCATCATGTGAATATGTGCTCCTGCTGGCGAATAGATGCCGTCAGGGAGCTCCGTCTCAAATCCTTTCTGCACCAGAAGTGACTAATGGAGCAGCACATAGGTGACACTTATGTGCCATGTCATCTGTTCCTTTCTTTTTGTGCCTACAGACCCAGAGCCCTATTCCTTTTGTCAGTGACAAGATTTTCCTAGATTTTTATCAAGATGTTACCAGTGTGCAAGCCTTGTAGGGACTGTCTCAAACACATGTCTGTAACAAATCTGCGCCAGGTATGTCTCTGGTGCTTGTACTTGGAACACGACTCCAGGAACTATGATGACTGCGCCCAGATGAACCCGAAGGCTATACGGGATTGCAAAGCTGCTACACACTGTGAAACTCCAAGTTGTGACTGGTCGAGTTCAAATGGAAGGTCACATTCCCACGGCCAATCTTCATCACAATTGAAAACTTCAGGTAAGTTCAAGAAGAAGCATAACAAATCCAAGTGGGAATTGACCCCTTACCACCACTTTCTGTCTCCAGAGAAGGCACAAGGGTGCCAACGTGCCATCAGTCTCTCTCCCAAACTGCTGAGGAGCTGATTCATGCAAAAGAAACAATTGATGGACGGAATGTTGGACAATGCAAACATTCACCCCAGTCACAAGGATCTGGGTTTAATCCATCATTCTTTTGCTCACCACACCACCCCAGTTTGGACCCAGCCATATGCAAATCAGTCTTGACCCTGTTCTGATTCAGTCGAGCCCGATGCTCTCAAAATGTCTGGGTCAGCCAACAGCGTTTCAGTAAGTTGAGGCCTTTAGGAAGGCCATGCTGCATACCTTTTGCACACTACTGGGTCAGATTCTGGCAAACATAAAAAAAAATGCTAGTGCTAGCCAATGACCCTATTACAGAGGATAATACATATTTTGTAGCTGTGATCAGAAGAGCTGCAGAGCCTTGACTTACTAGAGAGATTAAGACTAATGTCTTCAAAGAGGTCCTTCAGCCTGGCCAAGCTCTTACCAAACCTCTCTTGCCTTTTAATCTTTTTATTGAGGCCACTGCTAACATCCTGTTGGGCATGTGGGCAAAACCATGGTCTGGCTTCCCAGCCAACAGGCTAGTTCCTCGTCACCACAGATCAGCTCCATGAGACCCTGAATTTCTGACACATCATCCTACGCCAGAATGCTTGGTGGTTCAGACAATCACCAGTAAGGTTTATCCTAACTCTTTCTCTACGACCCCACAAGACCATTAATCAAAAAGGATGGAAACATTTGGCAAGCACATGTTTTTTTCTGCAAGCTTTGCTCTATAAATGCCAGCTGCAATTTTGGCTGCTGCATCCATGCTTTATGGGACAAGATCAGTTAAATCTTACTGGTGGTCTGAGTGGACTTGTGGGTGTCTTAAGCCCAAATTATTCAGGATGTGACTAAATTTGTCACCCGGTTAGGCCTGGACATGACCGATTGCTTGGCTTGGCAAATTGGCACAAGTAGTTCTTCAGCACCATGCTTTGATGAGCTTTACAGCCTTCTCCGGAGATGTCCATACGTCCTTAATGGATATGCCATTTGATGGCAATCGCCTTTTTGGTTAGAAGGCAGATTTGGCCCTAGAGCGATTCATAAGAGTTGCGTCACAGGGTGCTTTATGGGTATCTCTATACCTACTAGACAGTTTCCCCAACATCGTCCATTACGGGGATACGCCAGGGGATTTCAATACCTGCTGCCAGCACAGCAAACATCTCAGCAGTTTTGGGGTTGAGACTGTGGCTCACAGTGGCAGCGCTCAGGCCATCAAGAACAATGCGCGCTTCAGTATCCCGCTCCACCAATACCCACAACTTCAAAACCACTCTAGTGTGTCGGCTCTGGTACACAGCTACCCTGTAGGAGGCAGAATCAGTCATGTCATCTAGGGATGGCATAATTTTACTTTCGATAGATGGGCAATCCAAAGTGTGCAGCAAAGCTATAGCCTCCCATTCCTGTCTACCCCGATGCACCTGACACATACATCTGAGTGGCTGGCAGAGATCCGCATGTTGATTTTACTACAGGAAGTGTGGTCCCATGTGGTTAAAGGGGCCATAGAGTGGGTTCCGGCCCTGGAAGCATTAACTGAGTGTTGCTCCTGCTTTGTGCCAAAGAAGGATGGAGGACTCTATTCTATTTTGTCCCTTTACCCTCTAAACGCCTTTCATCGAAAGCACAAATTCAAGATGTTCAGATTGACTTATGTTCCTTCTACCCTGGAGACTGGATGGTAGTGTTGAATTTGCAGGATGTTTATTTCCCCTTCTGGCAGGCCTTTAAGCATTATCTGCACTTTACAGTGGGCTAGGAGCATTTTCAGTTTGCGTTGCTCCCTTTTGGCCTCATCAGTGCCTCTCACGTCTTTATGAAAGTGATGTAGATGGTTACAGCTCACCTTCGGAGGTCAGGTGTTCCAGTCTTCCTCTTCCTTCATGACTGCGTGTTCAAGGCGGGTTTTCCCCCAGCAGTTGTAAACCACCTCCAGACAAAGACAAACCTTCTAAAATAATTCGGGTTTACCATCAACATGCCGAATCCGCATGTGGCTCATTTTCAGATGCTCCCGCTCATCGAGGCCATCCTAGATACTGTGCACTTTCCTCTGAAGGTAGACCCCATGAGCGTCTGTCCTCTGATCAAACTGCTGCTTCAGGAGGATGTTCTGTTGCTGCAGCAGGGGAGGATCTTGCACCTTGGTCTGTGCAATCTGCACCTCCATGCATGGTGATTGAACTACAGCAGTTTCATTTGATTTATCCCCAGAGGTCGCTGATGTTATCTTCACAGCTAGGCTTCCTACCACAAAGTCGGTGTATGTGGGGTGCATGGGACAAGTTTGTGGCTTGCTGTGGCAACGCCAGATGTACACATTACAGGCCAAACTGTTGGACGTTTTTTCTGTTTGTTTTAGCTTTCGCCCAGCAAGGACTTGCTCTGGGCACTGTGTAAGGCTATTTGTTGGCGCTTTTACTGTTACTGGATCACTTTGGATGAGGTTTTTTAAAGATTTGCAACATGTTTCCACCAAAACCCTTTGTGATGTTACAATGGGACTATTATCTGGTTCTTAACTTTTTGATGTGCACGCCTTTTGAGCCCATGCACAGTTATCCACTACACCTTTTGACTCTAAAACTGCTTTTGGTCCTAATAACGTCAACTTGTGTGAGCAAGCTGCAGGCTCTTTTGATCCAGTTGCGTTATACTACCTAATTGCCAGTGAAATTGGTGTTGAGGAGTCGAGTGGCATTCATTCAGAAGGTGTTTACAACCTTCGATGTCGGTCAGACCTTCTTTACCCCATCTCACCCCTCAAAAGAGGAGATACTCCATCGTTTGGATCCCAAGACAGTCCTAAGTTTCTAAATTGATCATGCCAGTGACTATCAGGTGGACGATCCGCTCTTTGTGGGCTTCTCAGGAGCAAAATAAGACCATGCAATAAAGAAAAGAACCATATGTAGGTGGATTGTTTTTTTCGTTAACGTCTGCTATCCATGATCTAAGAAGCAGCTGCCTCAAAGGGTTTCAGTCTAATTTCACTCGAGCCAAGGATGCTACCACGACACTGGCACATGGAGTGCCTATCCTGGATATCTATCAGCCTGCTTTGTGGGCATCACTGCACACGTTCACAAAGCACTATTGCCCTGACAGTCAGGTATGTTGGTATGGGCATTTTGCCTGTTCGGATCTGCAGGACCTTTTGTTATGGGACGTTCCACAAACTCTCCTCCTGCAGAGGTGCTGTTTTGGTATCTGCAAATATTCATCAGAACAATTTGCTTACTCTTGGTAATGCTCTTTCTGGTGAATACTCAAACTCACATTTCTTACCTCCCTCCGACCTCTCGGATCTATGGCAGGGACTCTGTCCCATTTAAAAAGGTACCATTCTAGAGATCTGCACACTGGTCATACCAGATTGCTAATGGGCTCTGCATCTGAGGGTACAGACAAGCCTACAAAAGAAACTGACGTCAGTGCGCATGGGTGGTGCCTATAAGCAGCTCCATTCGAATCCAGGCTTACGTCTAGGGATTAATCACAAAGTGATGAATCTGTGGGTAGAGTATCCTTCCAGAAAGGGCATCACAGAAGGTCAGTAACTTGTTTGTCACAGCATCTCTGCGCAGTTTGTCTTTGTTAAGAGTGACACTCTTGAAGTCGGACTCCTAATTGAAATCTATGAGCCTTCTATTCTCGGAGCCAGTTCTATTTGGCACACATGCAGATGATGCGATGGAAAGGATGAGGAAGGAGGCGAGGAACTTAAAGCTATGGGTCTCAAGGAAAAGATTTCTTTCAGACCCCAATATTGCTGCTGAGACTATTGTTACCAGGACACCACAGGTCTCTATACCCTCCATGGGCCTATCGTAATTATGGGCAACAGTAACAAGTATCATATCATAGAACAATCAGCAAAAAGAAAAGGACAGCATCAGTGGTCCTCTTCATCTGGGTAGTCCAGACACCAAACAAAACAATGAGAATTCCATTTCTTCACCTCTGTTCCCTACTCCAGTGGAAGGGAGTGTATTGAAACACCTCGAAGAGTGGAAAGAAATTTCAGCAGACAAGTGTATCTTGCAAGCAATAGAGCATGTCCCCGTACTACATCAAGAGAAAGTTATTTACTCAGGATATTTTTTGGTCCCCAAGAAAGGCACCAGAACAAAATTTCTTCCCATCTTTGATGTGAGGCAGGTCAACAAGTATACAAGAAAACAAATATTCAGGATGCTGGCCTTACCCCAAACTTATCTTCAACTCACAAAAGGAGATTCGATGTGTTTGTTGGATTTGCAAGACTCCTATTTTCATATCCCAATAATACACGAAAACAGAAGTGCCTGAGATTCACTGTGGGAAAAACTCATTGTCAATTCAGAGCGCTCCCATTTTGGCTGAAATCTGCACTGAGGACATTTTCCAGGTGCATGGCAGTTGTGGCAGAACTTTAAGGAGACAAATGATTTATACATATTCATACATAGATGGTTGGCTAGTAATAGCTCATTCACACGAACAGTATGAATAAGGTTTCAAAACCAACATATCCCTTCTTCATCTGTGCAAAACCAATGATTGTGTTTCAGATTCTAGACTACTGAGAGCGCTACTGTGAACACAAAAATAGGAGGAGTGTGGCCTTCAGAGAACAGTGTCTACCATTTTGAAGAAAGGACAATGCCTTTGCAAACTTTCTCTCCCACTGCACATCAGATATCATCCATGCTAGTAAAGATGGCCTCTTGCATTTATCTAGTGCAATAAGCACGTCTTCTCACCCAACCTTTACAACAATGCTTGGAAGACCAATGGATTCAACACCAGGACATTTGGGTAGACACATTGAAGCTACTGCTACAGGCCAAAGATTCTTATCAGATGGAGGTGCACAACAAAGAATTTTCTGAATTCTTTGTTTCATCAGAGCCTACCTTCTCAGACAATAGAAACGGATGTGTCCCTGACAGTATTTGTGTCAAGAGTGTGGAAACCAGGGCTAATGTGCGATGCCCTTCTGATATACTAGTCCAACTACAATTTCTGCATTCTTTCCTAACTCTTCCACTAATTCCATCAGTGCTAATAAGGCTGAATCATTGCAATGCAAAAATATTAGTTGTTGCCCCAGAATGGCCCGAGACGGTGGTGAATCCTGGAACTGCTTCACCTGTCAATAACACCAGACAGGAAATTGCTATGCACACTGAATGTTATCGAAGATTCAGGGTTGATCCATCATTCCAACATACAAACGGCAAGCTTGACTGCATGGCTCCTGAGGTCTTACAAAATGGCCACCTCAGGTTACCAGCACGAATTCATGAACATTCTGAAGGAAACTAAGTAGCCTTCCAGAGAGCATCAATTCGTCATCTGGTGTCTGCCAAAAAAGCGTCAATATACAATATCTTCTGCATCTGGCAAATCGAAGTGATGATATTCTTCGACAAAGGTACATTTAGCTGCCATCACTTCTTACAGAAAATAACCAGACCAAACATTATTTTTCACAATCTGAGTCGTAAAGGACTTTTTGGAAGGACAGAAGAAACCCTACCCTCCAAAAGGGCATCTTTGTCTATGGGAACTTTACTTGGTGCTATCTGAATGAATGGTTCCACCTTTGGCAGGTAGCTTATTGGTTTCAGTCACTTCTGTTGGAAGGGTGAAAGGGCCGTCAGATCTATCTGCTCATGAACAGTGTATTGTTTTTCATGACAAGAGGGTAGCTTTCAGAAGGCACCCAAATGTTCTCCTTCAAGTTGTATGTTTTCCATATTATTGTCGCTCTATCAGTGTTTTTCAGCAACCCTTCTACCTCAGCAGAAAACACTCTACTCACTACATGTAAGGAAAGTGTTGAAATTTAATTTAGAAAGAACCGAAGACATATGCACGTCTAACACTTTTATTTGTCAAATATCGGCTTCTCCATACGGCAATGTTGTCTATTAAACAAACCATTGTCTTGTATAGTATGTTTGCAAACCATAGGCACATTCCGCAAGAGGTAAAGCAGCCACAGCCTCTTGGTTAATGGTTAAGGAATCTTCCTCTTTCTGAAATCTGCAAGGCGGGCACATGGAGAGTGGTTCCCAATTTCACTAAATTGTGTGGATCTGGACACTAAGGCTGACTCTATTGTTGATCAGACAGCTGTAGAGCATCTCGTAGGTTAAAAGTTTAGATTGTTAAGCCTGCACTCTCTCTTAGGAGAATAGGAACATTCTGGTATTCACTTTGAGACATATGCTTGCAACTCTATACTACATTTATGACTATCAGTGAGTATCCTAGGATGCAGAAGGTAATGTTAATTGCATGTAATTCAAGTTCTGCATCGTAGAATCCTCACTGAAGTCCTAAACAACACACCCTCCTCCCCGAATAACAGTGCTGGTCTTTAACAACTTTGAAAGTATACTTTGCCCCTCACAAGTAACTGAGGGTGTGAGGCACTCTGTTAGTACAATGCATGCTGAGAAAGCGAAGCTGCTGATCCATTATAGGATCAGTATCCTCCTCTTGACCTAGTGCACTTTAACTTAGCAGTCATTCAATTTTCTTCATTTTTCCTCTACTGAAAAACAGGTTTCTACATACCTGTTCACCTGGGAACCTAGCATTTTTCAGGGAGGTGCTGCAATGTACGTTTTTGTGCTGCTCCTTAATTGGATATTCCAGTAAGGAAAACTCAATAAAAGATTTCCTGCTTAACTCTGTGGAGGTGACGTATGAATGACTTATGTTCAAATGTCCACCGCTAATGGTGTTTTTTTCTATGATACTATGAAAAAGGAGTTTTGGAGTCACTTCACATTGGCAGGAACATATGGAGTTCCCATATATTGGCAGGAATGTTCTCAGTTTATGACTTAAGTGAGGAAGTCCATGCAAGTAACCTTTCCTTACAAATTATGGAAGAATGGGACTAGGTCACTCTTTGCAGCTGACTAAAAATGGAGCAAATATTGGAAGGTGTCGATGAGTCATCTTAATAAAAAATTTGGAAGGACTTACCACAGCATTTCTAGAGGTTGAAATTCTATACGTAAACAAAGCTGCAGCTGAACAGGGTTTCACAATTAAAGATGTTTCTTTTTCGCAGTTCTGCAGTTGCTTTATAATTTCGCAAACAGACTGTCTACTGAAATGTAGTTGTGTTGGTCACAGCTGCTTCTTGGGAAGCTTTTACCTTGGCCCGTCCTCTAGAGATGAATATGAAAGCTGATACTGCCTAGGCTTTAACTCAGGCAATGGGAGTATATATACAAAATCTAATGCTTCCACTGATTTGTCATACTTGGTCTTCTGCATGTTGTAAATTTGAAGTTTGTTGTATTTTCCCAGTAAAGGTCAAAAGGTACTTTAAAAAAAAAATCATTTGTAAACTTTTAACACACATGCCTGCATATTGTTGCTCCAACATGTGCTTTTAAGCACTTGATCTATTTTAGATTGGCATGTGTGGCATAGCTTCTCTGTGTTACATTCAGCACCGACGTTAATAAATGTTTATAAGGCCCGTGTGTGTACAATGATTGCAGTGTGATACATGACCGCATTGAGGCCTACAATACAGCCTTTTGCTATTGTGAGCTGCTATGTTTTCCACAATCTTGGTATGTTATGTGTGCTCAACTGTTGTGTCTTTTCAAATTCCCACACTAAAGGGGGGTGCTACATTTAATTACACTCTATGGTACACTTTAACTTCAGCCAAGAATTACTTTGTGTTAGCCTGTAGTTTTGTGCTAGAGGTAACCAAAAAATACAACACAACAGCCTCTGTGTGTTTGCTCATATTGAACAGAGGCATTGTCCACAATCCTGTATATCAAAGACCGGAAATTAGCTACTTCTACTTGCTCAATTAACCATAATGTATTTATAAGACACTGTCATTTGGGTAGGGGTAAGGCAAATGGACCAGTTGCTGGAGGGATTCTGAAAGACAGTTTCAGGCCCAATGACAGTGGTATGCAGGGCACCCTACATGACTCAGTAAAAATCCTAATATTGGTATGCAATTAGACATGCTGTAAATCAACTAAACATAATATAGCTGTGGCAATACACTAATTGGTTAGGGATGTGTGATAAAATATGATTATGGTGTATCTAGAATTTCCCTTGTTTTCAATCTTCATTGCTAAGATCATTACTGATTATTGTTACTCATTACCTGCAGAAAAATAACATAATACAGTGTGTAGTAAAATACAATTTTGTCTATTGTATTTGTTTGTATTCATGTTTCAAGGTTTGGGATCCCACTACATCACCTGCACACTAAAGATGTTGTGACAGTTTTGTCCATGCAGCATTTTACTGCATAAGAGCATGATTGGGTGGGGTGAAAGACTCCGGCCTTTTTCTCCAGAAAGGTCTTAGTTTCCTTTTAAGACTAAGGAAATCTACAGGACGTGACCCCAATCGTTTTAGATCACGTGACAAGATATAAGTGGGAAAAGCATCCTTTCACTCTTCTCAGATTTTAATGTGTAAAACATTTGTGTGTTTGCAGAACACTTGGGAGAATGTGATTAATGTCTGGCAATGTAAATATATAAAGTTTTTTCAGTTAAGATCCCAACTTACACTGCTGGTAGATGATTATGAGCCCCAGCCATTCCAGAGGTCCAATACCTCAGGACTAGGATACAGGAATCAAAAAACAATTGGGGGTAACACAGCAAGCATGGATTTCTATACAACACTTACTGAAGGTTGGTTTAAGCTATATAGCTGTTATCTTTTTATAGGCTGAGGCCAAAAATCTTTGGACACCTTTACCGTCAGTACAGAAAATGAAGTGGATTCAGCCGGATCCAGGACCTGGCAGCTATTATTGAACCAGATCCTCAACCCAGCATAGACCCAGAGAAATATGCTTAATTTGTCCCAGTGTAATTTGCTGACACCTGGACACATTCAGCAGCGTCTCAAGCACACAAAAGAGGGGCGACTAGGAGCAAATGGAAAAAAGGTCCAGTACCCGAGCTCCCAAAGTCTACGTTTCAATAACTAGAGGGTAACTGTTCCTAGAAAAAAGCTGACTAATTAGGTCGCTGGAAGGACAGGTGAAAAGAACTCCTTCAAGGAATATAGGTTGGATATATTGAGGTCAGAGGGGGGATTCCTCCTTGTTGAAGAAGTGCCCTCACACACCCAAGCAGGTGTCGTGCTTCATCATTGGGCGTTGCTCCTCGTGGGGGTGATGCTGCTGTCCCCCAACGGCCCCGTGAGAGGGCTCTTTGTTGGAGATCTTTTGGAGGAACGCAGCAGTGGTGTGTGCGGGGAGTGATGTGAGTGAGTTAAAAATATAGCACTGGTACCCTGAAAAAACTTAATTCTGGGGTCCGTGTGATATGGTTAAAAACTGGAGCCAAGAGGAATACTCTTGATCTGGTAGTCCGAGTTGGGAGTATTTTCCTTCTGCGTATCTCAGTACTTGTGGTGATAAAAATGTATGGTATCAGGTCGACATGTTTCACGCCTATTGTGGTCCCTAGTGGATCCAATGGCGTTTCTTCAGGACCGTGCAAAAGGTCAAGTGTGGTAAGTGAAGTACAGGGGTTTGAGACGGCAACACTCAGTACACCCTGTAGTAATACCTAGATTCAGGTGTGGTCAGGGCGACTTTTCACCCGAACGGATACGACCACCTAAGTTTCAAAGTCCAACCTGCGGAAAGGAGAGAAAGAGAAAGCAACACTTGTCCTTAAAAATATTCATACTTGGTAGTGCTGTGAAGACGTGTCAGATCATACACGGCATCCGTACTTGTTAAGGATATGTTGGTAAAGAGCTGAGGTGTCCATCTCAGCGTGAGCGTGGTTTGTAATTTAAAGGAAGCATGCTTACGCACACACAGTACAACAACACACTGCTCATCTGTGCCAAAGATTGAGTGATAGAGACGCGCCCACACACAAGGTGTGGGAGTGCCTATCCGAGTTTGGCGTGTAAGCCGTGATCTGTGGTGAGGCTTTTTTTAAAGGCATACTTGTCGGAGCACAAACAATTATCCAGAGTGGTGGATTTGTGATATAGACGTAACAGACACAACACAGATACCCCTACCCCAAAAAGTCGTTTAGGGAAGCCTCATCGGCGTGGAGCGCGACTTTGAGAAGTATACCTGAAAGTAACATATTTGCAATAAACATATTGTCGTGGGATTTTAAGTGAAGAAAAACACCTCTGTGTCGATAACAGGATGAAAATACTCACATTGACTTCCGCAAGAAACAAGCTTGTTACCTGCCCGCTGCTCAATCGCCGGTGGGTGAGAGGAAAGATTCTTCCGCTTTTAAACAGACCAGACTGCTCCTGCATCAACTCCAGTGTACGGAGTGACGCGGGGGATTGGAGCGTAACACGGCAAATGTGTGTGGAAAGAGTGGGGGCCATCTTGTGAGTACTGCAGGGAGTTACCCCATGCAGCTGGAAGGGTAGCCTCACAAGGAACCAGCATGTGGGTGTTGCGGGCGCCATATTGGGATGGAGGCCGAGCGGGAGAGGTTTACAAAGCATGAGGAATCAGTAATAAAGTAAGGGACAAGCGCTAATGGTGGTGAGCGCTGTCTCAAATGTAATATATAACGGTCACAACACGACACAAGTAAGATGTTTATTAATGTTTTTTTAGTACCGAAAAACCGGGAGCCTACTCTCCTTAATGAAAAAAGAAAAGGGATGTGTCAAGGTGATCGTCCACTGAGTAATAAAGGTGGATGGGAACCGTGTGTCTGGGGTACACATCTGGAAAAGGGGTGTCTATTTACTCATCAATTTGCAACAACAGAAAGAATTCATTACTTTAATGGAAGAAAATGAAGGTAATCGTCCGAAGACTGTTTAAGGGTAAGGTTAGGGTAGATGTACTCCGTTAGTTCATACTGCCTAACATGGTTGTCATGGCCAATGTTTTGCAGACAATATTGGGCGGTTTATACAGTGAGTTAATTAATAAATTCAGCCTATGGGATATTGTCGTTAAGGCCTCGTGTGTTGGACTGTTGTCGGAACACCCAGCGTTGCTCTTGCGAAAAAAGGGTTCTTGTCGACCAGTTGGGATTGGAGTCGATGATAGTCCACCTAAGATTGTCTGGTGTGTGGTGTGCCTCTGAGAAGTGACTTAGCATTCTGGTATTAGTTTTCCTGCAACGGATCATGCTCCTGTGTTCACTTATCTGTACCTTCACAGGTCTTGTGGCCATGCCCACGTAGCGGAGATTACATGGGCATATGATCAGGTACACACAATTTTTAGTGTTGCAGTTAGTGTGTCGTTTCTGATGCCATGGCCTCAGTAGTCCTAGGTCTATGTGTTTGGTAGCAGTGGTGAGATGGCATACCGAACACGAACCACAGGGGAAGTGTCCCTCTACTGGTGGTAAGGCCCAGAGGGTAGGTTGTTTTGTTAGTTGAGTGCTTAGGCGGGTATGCACCAGTAAGTCCCTTATCTTCTGAGTGTGTTTGAATGCAAATAGGGGAGTTAGTCCTGGAGTGAAGTTACCGGTCTCGAGGATACCCCAATGTTTTTTAATAACCTTCTGTACTTTGTTGGAGGACGGGGTGAATGTTGTAACTCAAGTCAGGGTGTCAGTGGGTGTTTGTTCCCTACTCTCCAAAAGGCCCTCCCTGTGGTTGTATTTAGCCCTCTTGTAAGCCTGGTTTATCACCTTGTGTGGGTAGTGGCGGTCCGCTAAGTTGGATTTCAGGGTTGTCGCCTGCCTTTTATATCGGCTACGGTGTAGCAGTTCCTGCGTAAATGGAGGAACTGGCCAACTGGGAGGTTGTCCCTGAGGGCTTTGGGGTGGTGGCTTTCGTAAAGCAGAAGACTGTCTCTGTCTGAACGTTTCCTATCATTAGTAGTAAATAAGTCACCGTTTTGGATTGAGATCGACAAGTCAAGGACGGGATGGAGCTCCCTGACCTAGTGCTGGTGAATTTCAGAAATGGGTCCAAGGTGTTGACCCACTCACAGAACGATGCACATTTGTCTGTGTCACCACTCAAAAACACCAGGATGTCGTCGATATAGCGACGCCACAGTAGACTGTTGTTCTGATATGGGTTACTTTTGTGTAGGATATGCTTGCTCTCAAATGAGGCCATGTAAATACAGGCCAGACTAGGAGCAAAGGTGCTTCCCATGCTGGTACCTTGTACCTGATGGTAGAGTTGATTCTGGAAAGCAAAAAAGTTCTCTTTTAGGGCTATGGCTGCACCTTCAACAATGAAGGTGATCAGGGTTTTAAATGACCATGGGTCACATTCAGCAGCGCCCACACATTATCTGCTTTCTTGACTTTATTATTTTCAGTCCCAGCAGGGACCAAACTAAAGGGCAAATTTAAGGGGCCATAAGCCCTCCTTTTGTTTGAGTAGGATCCTGGCTAGGAGCTACTTGGAGCCTATCACCTAGATGCCAATGCAATGGAAGAAAACAAAGCCACAAAGTTTCTTACCCCTTCACAAGTACTTAAGAAAACGCTGACAGCAGGTTTTTGACTTTTTTCAATCCCTGTATAGAAATTATATCCATGCACTATAAGAATGTTAGTAGTAGGAAGACTTTATGGTGTGGGTGAGAAAGATACAGGACATCTCAGACCCACCTGGAACCAGACCACCAAGAACGAGAGAGAGAACACAGAGAATTATGGGAAGTAGGAGCCTTGACCCCCTACAGACCCCAGTAGGTTACAAACAGTATGGGGTGCCTGGGGATAGGACGAAAAAAGTCCAAGAAACAAGCAGGAGATACAACCCATCAGAAGCGATGTAATCTGCTGGCTTGGCGAATTGGTAGCGTCAATCGAAACAGTAATGAATGGCGGTATAAATTGTGGGGAATCGACTGATGCGATCCAATAAGGTTGTGTGGGTTTGAGTTTACGCAGAGTAAAACTATGGTAGGACGGGATTAATCTGCTGCAATGATGTTGCAGGAATGACAACTAATGCATGTGTAACCCACCCGCGAGACGAATCGCTGTCTTTTTTTTATATTCGAAGCTCAATATAAACAAAATTTTTTTTAAAACGAAATACTCCACTCAAAATTATAAACATTACACAATTTCAATGCCTGGGTACCCTCACGGGTGACGAGCAGCGCTCTACAAATCCACCTTACATTACATCACATTCAGTGGGATTAGTAAACCGGAATCCCATCTGATAGGGCTTGTGAGAATAATTAGGGTCCAATGCATGAATCAAAAAAATGTATTGCAGAGCAAAAGTGACCCCAAAAGCCTATTGCAAAAACGTATGCCTTTTCACAAATAAAAGTATTAGGCCAAAAAAAAAATGTCAGCAGTATCGGTCTGTCTAATTAGTTGCGCAAATAACATTTTAAATGGCACTTACTAATTAATTATTTCATTAAATTCTTTTGTAGCACCACTAATCCCATTGCGGGTTGTCAAAATGCTTTACAGCACATGCACACATTATGAATTGACAGTAATTCACACAGGTGAGTAAATCAATGTACAGGACGTTTTACATCCGACAATAAGAGGTACAAGGTGTAGGAGTCACATATCTGGTATTTTAGGTTACGAGATCATTGTCAGGAGGAACACAAAGGACTCGATTTATATATCGATGGACAGTCTGTTGTTCTGCCAGGGGACAGACTATATTACTCTGTCCCCCTGGTGGAGGGGCCGCCCACTGAAATACCCACCAAGCTGGCGGTCATTTATAATGCGTTGGCAGGAACGGCTGTTCCTTTCAGTGTTTTTTGCTGTTTAGTGCAGGACTCCTGATGGAACTGAAGGCCTCAGGCCAGGTGTAACTAAAAACGGACATTGAAACAGGTCCCTATTAGGCAATATGTACATGTCCTTAACTGGCAAACACACTGATCGGTTTCTGTACAAAGCATTAGGGTAATCTAGTGCTTAATTTGTAAAGGAATGAGTGGCGGTGCCCAAAGCTCTGCTCTGGAACACACGTCTGGAGCAATTAAATGTGTGCACACAGAATACCAAGGCTGGTAGTCCTAAATCCACCTCATGTCTCTTTAATCCTGTACCAGACCCCTCAAAGTCCCCTTGATCTCATTCCTGCAGGTTCCTGCTTTCTTCCTTTGTGACACTTTTGCCGTCTTTCTCTTCCTCCGTTTTTCCGCTTTTAAACTTTTATCCGTCTCTTGCTCTGTTTAAATGTCTTATGGTGACATGAAAGGGCAGGTTCCTAAAAGGAAGTACTGGTGGCCCCCACCGGCTTAAAGTAAGCACTAGCTCTGCTATCACCTAACCGTAATCTGCAGAGCGGGTACGCTGGGCACCTTCCGAGCAGAATCTAGCTGCCGTCCCTAGAGGGGGTGGTAAGTGGGGGACACTTCCACATTGAGCAAGATGTTGCTGCAGGAGAAAAGCCTGGTGGGAGCAAGTAACTTGGCGCATCCTCACTCTATCATGACTGGCTCAACCTCTATATCCTCTGCATGGTAAATTAGTGTGTACCCCTGCTCTGGGGTTGGAGTGTCCAACTGCCTGTTAAACTGGTATCCATTTTAATTTGCCCTCACATCACACTTATCTTGTTTGTGAGCGGAGGCCTTGGCCTGCCCCTAGTAATTAGGAGCATAGCTCCCATAGTGCAGTGGCACTGGTGCGCAGCGACCTGAGCGGGCACTCTGAACCATGATTATTGCTGTATTTTATAATTAGGGCTCCCGATTTTATGGTGTTTTTTTTTTTTTTTTACATTGCCATCTGTATTTATCTCCGTTTATTTTTTCAAATTTTATCTGTATTTATCCATATTTATTTTGGGATTTGTGTAAAAATGAAGCTGAAACTATTATATTTCCAAATGTATTTAACCAATAAATGTGCACAGATGTTGGAATGCCTACCAGGTTTCAATGATAGGAACACTCACAGCTGATAAATCAATGCACATATATGAAAACATGCACATTTTAATATCAACCATGAGCATATCTACTGATGTTTAAGCCTCTTCAATAAAATTCATGTTTGTTTTTTGACACCATTGCATGTATTTATTTATTTCTAATTTTATCTGTATTTGTCCATATTTATTTTGGGTTTTGTGAAAAAATGAAGCTGAAACTAGTATATTTCCAAATTTATTTAACCAATATATGTGCACAGATACTGGAATGCCTACCAGGTTTCAATGATAGAACAGTCACAGCTGATAAATCAATGCACATATATGAAAACATTCACATTTTAATATCAACCTTGAGCATATCTACTGATGTTTAAGCCTCTTCACTAAAATTAATTTTTGTTTTTTAACACCCTTGCATGTATTTATTTATTTCTAATTTTACCTGTATTTATCCATATTTATTTTGGGGTTTGTGAAACATGCAGCTGTAACTCGTATGTTTCCATATTTATTTAACCAATAAATGTGCACTGATGCTTGAATGCATGCCAGGTTTCAATGATATGAACTCCCACAGATGATAAATAAATGCACGTTTATGAAAACATGCAAACTTTAATATCAACCTTGTGTATATCTACTGCTGCTTAAGCCTCTTTACTAAACTTCCTTTCTGTTTTTTAACACCTTTACATATGAATAAGCACAGCTACTGGTCTGTCAGTCTTGTCTGACAGCATTTAGAATCATTCAAAAAGCAACCCAGTTTTCAGTTGTATCCACATACAAAATAAATACAGACATGAAAATAAATGGGTTTCTGTCTATTTATCTAAATATCATTAAAAACTGAAAACAGGTAGCCTTATTTATAATTCATACAGCAGCCTGGGTGCCCATCAACGTCCTTGCACTAGGTAGGGCCCATGCTACCCTGGCTAGGTCCCTGCTGGCAATCCAAGGCCCAGAGCCTGTTCTGTGACCAGGAGTGAATCAGTAGGATGACAGGCCTTGTTCTATGAGTCGGGGACAAAGTAGTCTACTCAGCCCTCTCATACGATGTTCCACTGTTACTTGAACACAAGATCGCTGCGCTGACACACCGTGTGTGTGTTAAGCATATGTATGTGCAGTAACAACGTGGCACATTTATGGTGGACCTCTGCATGGCGAGAATCTGGTACTGGGACCAGTGCGGTCCATTTTGGATGACCCATAAGTTGGAGGGTGGATACAGCTTCCTTGACAGTGGAAGTGTATTGGGCTGCATTCCTGTGAATGAAGTGTGGAGACCCAGACACTGAAGTGAAGGTGGTTAGAGGCAGGATTCCTCTAAGAAATTCATTAACAACCTTGTTTGGAGAGGGCTGCTAATTAGTCCTTTCTGAGCACTGCCATTTGTATATGGGTAGTAAGCGCTAAATAAATGCAATTACAATGCAATACAATACAATATGTAAGGGGTGTGGGGTGGGACTAGGTTTCTGTCCGAGTGAGGAAGTTTCTAGGCAGAGCCTGTCTGTCCCTGGTTAAGGCTGTGTTTATGTTGGCATACAATCGGGCCTGGCATCATACTACAGCAGAGCCCCTCCTACCCCCAGAGGTGGATGGCTGCATTCCCAGACGGGCATCAATTCCTCAGCAATACTTCTAAGTAAAGATAGCCTGATAGCACGGCCTTGCTTATTTGTGCGTTTCCAGGCTTACTTCATTCACAGACAGGGTTGCAGTGCATAAAAAAAGGTAATGGCACTGTGATCCTGAGTGCCTTGAGCACTAGGTCATTGAGTTTGTTGACGGCATCAAAGGATTTCTAAAAAGAACAAAATATTCTGTAACTGTTTTGTTGTTAATGCACAAACCTAAAATGAAAAATAAATGCAAGTTAAGCTAATCCTTGGGAAATGCACTCATCTTACGAAACCTTCAATGGTTAATGCGATCACTGCAGATGACTGTGTGTGTCACCAGAGAGTCACAGAATCGAAAGCTGGTTGGTGCAGTGGGGAATAGTTATTTGCGTATTTATGGTGCCACGGGCCCAGCCTGTGATGGAAAACACTGTGAATATGTAAGTCATTATTTTAAAATTGTATTGCACACAGTATAAGGTAGGCTGTTGCAAGACGATTTAGTGAAATTTTTGCAGGAATTGTGGTGCAGGGCAGCTCAGCAAGTTACCTTGTTGCGCTGCTTCATAGTGAAATGGCAGGAATGCGTTATATTTATCTAATACGGCACATTCCTGTCCTTTCCCCCCCGTGCTGGAGCCATTTCGGCAGCCTACCGCCAACGCAGGCACCTTTGCACCATGGTGCGAGGGTGCCTGTGTTGTAGGTAAGATTGTTTTTGTGCAGGGAGGTGTACTTTTCTGCCCAAAAACAATCCTGGGAGGTTTTTGCCCTTTCTGTGCGTGCTGCAGATTTACCAGGATTGGTAATTCTGGAAATGCGTAAAAAACGATGGGATTTGCGTGTGAACACCCTCCACAACTCCCATGGAATGCCCCCCTTGCGCAGAGTAATGCAACGCAGCGATTTGCAACTCATTGCATTGCTACATATTTTTTAAGCCATTCAAAGCCACTTTTGCGCTGCTTCATAAATATGACTTAGAAGTTTGCGTCGTGCATGTACCACATTGCGTGGTGCAAGCACGACGCAAAGCCCGCATCAATATGCCGCTTAGTATTTAAGGTTTTAAAAATATATATCTTAGAAATGTGCAATCAGAATGTACCTAGTGCCAACATTTTCTGAGTGTCCAGTAAAAGGGCACATCCAGAACTCAGCTGATAGCACAATAGCATTACCTCTCAAAAAATAAGAAATCTTTGCTACCCTGAGCGTCAAGTGACTCCATCAATTAAAGCCTAATCTGGCTCCCAAGCAGCCATTACATTTGCTGATTAATCATTTGCACCATTTATATTTCTTTCAGGTAAAAGGTACCCTGGTGAGAAGGCCTGTCTCTTCTTTAGTTCTCAGTCCATCCCTCAACTTCACAACCAGGAGCAGCCCCCCTTTCCCTTCACGCTCAGGAGGCACTTCAAGTTCAGCAATATTCAGTCAGGCATGTTTGGTTTTAACAAAAAGTATGGGACTTGTTTTTGTAAAATTAAAGACAGGGGCATGCTCTTTCCTTAAGATCCCACCCACTTCTGCCACTGTTTATATGCAGATGTCTTTTCAGGAGAGTAGAGGAAGTGCCAGGGAAGAGGCCAGCAGGGTTCCATTCAGAGGCAGAGGCATGATCGTCCGGACCCCTGGGCCTCAGAGTAATAGGAAAGAGCGAGAGCCATAGATAGCAGCACAGAGGAGGGGTGCCAAGTACTATTCTTTTGTTTACAAACTGACAGACCGCTTCCTTAGAGAGATGCCCCCGGAAAGGGGACTCATTATTTATTTCTTTAAAACACAGCTGTCACTACCATTGGTGCAGCAGGTGCAATGGCACTGATTCATCGGTGTGAGGGGCCAGTGCACCCCAAATATGAAGGTCTTACTAACAAAAAGGGCAGTGGAAGCCCATTTTCCTGCTAACATTAGGATTCGGGTTGCCCTTGCTACACAGGGAACAGAGCCCAAGGAACAGGGAGGTCAGATGTGTGACTTTTTTGTGTGTTTTTTACGCAGGCTGCTTTAGGTGTCAGGCCTAGGAAGGATGTAGCTATCAGAGATGCTGCTGGTGCAGTGGCATGGGGCCCAAGATGGAGGGACCAACTAAACCATATTTATGGCTGTTTGAAAATCCTTCCTTGCTTGAATTCGGGCCAGGTGAGACCTTGCTGTGCTAGTGTTTGTATGGGCCTGGGAACAAGGGCCCAAGGAAAGGGAAAATGAAGCAGAGAAAACAACATAGTTAGGGCCTTAGAGAGATGGTGGGACGGGGGGTTAGGCCAAGATGGGGAAACAGCCCTCATCTCCAGGAGTAACTCTCATTAGCAAAGCAGGGGTATTGGTGCCCAAGGGTGTGAAGGGCCCCCTGCATCACAGTTATGAGTGCCATACTTTGCAAAGGGAGTATGGAGGCTAACTTTCCTTGCGCTTGCTTCAGGGCAGAGGGCACCCGCACTGCAAAGAGGGGTACAACATGACAGAGCTCTGTTTCTTAATGGATAGAAAGTCTGTTTGGAGTGATGGGCAGGCATAGTGGACAAGGGTTGAAAGAAGCAGAGGAGACAGCCTGATACTCAGGGCTGCATCTATCAGTGCAGCAGGTGCAGATGCATTGGGGCCGAGGAGTGTGAGGGCTCAGAACACCCTAATCATGGGGAACAGTGATTGTTTTGGGCAATTTATATTTCTGTTTAATGCATTTGCTCTTTTATTAGTTTTATATTTAGTGTGGATTATGAGTAAGGCTCCCTGTTTTCAGTTTTTACTGATTTTTACAGATAAATACAGACAGAAAACATTCATTTTCTTGTCTGTATTTATTTTTAAATGTGGATAAAAACGGAAATTGAGTAATTCTAAATACTGTCTGCCAGGCCAATAGATGTGTGGATTGATAAATAAAGGGGTTAAAAAAGAAAGGAATTTTAGCAAAGAGGCTTTAACAGTAGTAGATATGCACAAGATTGATATGAAATTTGCATATTTTCATATAAGTGCACTGATTTATGTTCTGCAGGTTTTCACAGCAGTGAAGCCTGGCAGACATTTAACCATGAGTGCATACTTGTCGGTTAAATAAATGTGGAAATATCCTAATTTCAGCTTAATTTTTCCACACAACCCAAAATAAATATGGGTAATTACAGATAAAATTAGCAAAAAATAAATATGGATGAATACAGACGGAAATGGCAAAACATAAATACCATAAAACCGGGAGCCCTAAATATGAGCTACAGGAAAATACCCCTGAAAGATCTGAAAAGACCAACCCCTGCCACACCCACCTCCCCAGTCCTTGCCATATAGGTTTGAATAGGGGGGGTCAATTTCAAAACATTCTGATTAGTGGGGCTCAGAGCACTGTACTAAAGCATTATTCTGTCCTCCATTTATGACAGTGCATCAAACTAACTTATTGCCCTCAACATTGGTTTACCTCTATTGACTTCAATAGTATCACATTCACTAAAACCCTCAGCCTAACAATGGCTCATTGACTATGGTAGTATTATAGCCCCACCAGTAGTATTTCCCCTCCTGGACTTTCAATAGAAGCACACTTCTGGATGGCCTTTTCACAAAAGGTCCAGGTACATTTTGACAGCACTGTTTGTGACAAAATTAGTTTTCAGATTGATTTTAATGGAACACAGTCTGTTGCAGGTGTGAGCATTGGTGTAAGGATAGATGGACAGGCTTATAGTACCTCCCGCATTCCTCATCCATGCCACACAAATGAGCCTGGTGGATTAAAAGCGATGTTAGTAGTCTAGTAATGAAACAACAGAGTACACCAAATAACGGCAAATAATGCTACTTCTATCCAAAAAGTGTTCAGTCTACCAAGAAATTCTAGTATTGTCTTTTTTAGTGCTTCTTTTGTGTACAAAATGTAGGTGACAAATTAATGCTGAAAATTAATGATTTTATTATTATGATTTAGTTGTGCCACATTTTCAAGAAGGTACCGTTTAATAAACATGGATGTTTGGAGTGGCTGGGACGGCAGCCTGATGTAATGTAACTGTACAATGCCTCAGTATGCTATGCAGGTTATTCTGTTTGAAGAAAAAAACAATAAAAAATTATATATATTTTTAAATCATGGATGTTCTGATGATGTCTCTCTTGCTTATTCCTCTTCCCATCAGACTGCCTGCTTGTCTTGTTTCCGCACAGTCCTCGCAGAGCAAGAGGCACTGTGATGTAACTGGTTATTTTCCTTAGACTATATGTGTTGAGGATTGACTTTTCTCCGTGTTCCTGATGTATCAAGTACTCAAGGACTTTTCCGATGTAGCCCAGCAGAATACATTGGTGTCGGGGTTATTGTTCAAATAATGTTTCATATTGCGGTGTGCATCTGCAGACAGCAACAGCGCAGAAGGTGCTTGTAGTTTTCCTAAAAGTGGGTTAGTGTTATGTGCACTTGATTATTACGTATTGTGTTCTTAATTGCCTAGAATGTGTTATCTCTAGTCCTGCCACTGCGAATTTGCTGTTTTAGCTCATTATCTATGTTTAAATTGTGTATAAAACCCCAGGTTTTGGGGGTGAGCCAGATTACTTCCTTTTTCCACTAGGGACCCTATCCATTTGATTTAGAAGACGTTCCTTTTCTATCAGAGATGCTGTTAGTTTCCTTTGGGATTCTGACTGTTCTATTTAGATGACTTACTTTTTCTTTTAGGGATACTGTCCATTTCTCTTATGATATTGCTGTTCATTTGATTTCTTACTATGTACTTTGCATTTGAGCCTTCATGGCATTTTAGTATTTACTCTACACTGCCTGATTTTGAGAGTTTGTAGTAAAACCTTTACCTTTTCCCTGATCTAGAACTCCGTTATTGAGTGGTCCCCGTTACTTATTTTTGCAACTCTGCTAAATATATGTTCGGCCTGATGTTGAGGAGGGTGTTCTTTATCGCAAGATCAAGTTTAGAGCGTAACTGGCAGATGTAAATTTGGGGGTCCTAAATTTATGAGTTCGGATTGTGATACTTCCTGAATTTGGGGTTTGGGGTCCCACTTCCACACCATCATGTAAAAGTGTTAGTTCAGCTTTGACTTGAATTGAGCTCAATCCTAAGAAGATTCAGTAATGTCCTTCTCTTCAGTTAAGTGCTGGTTTGATCATGTTTCAGTGGGATCATTCTTACAGCGAGAAGATTATGAAAGGGCTCCACCTGAGAAGTGCAGTGGCGGCTCGCATAGGGCGTGCTGCGGGGCGTTGAGGCGGGGGAGGGGCAGTGTGGGGTGTAGTAAACTCGGACATACGACGGAACGGAGGAAAGTAATTATTACGTTCCTCCGTTCCGTCGTATGTCCGAGTTTACTACCTTTCCCTGCTCCCTCCCCCGCCCCACCGCCCCGCAGCACGCCCTATGCGAGCCGCCACTGGAGAAGTGTGCAGATTGACTGGGTAACCGTTCTCAAAACACTTTCATATTGAAGTACTTGTGGCAGGCCTGATCTGCTATGATAGGAAGAGTTCAGGTCAGAGCTTCAGTTTTGCCTGGTGTGCCCTCATAAGAGTTAAGCTCTGAGCGAGATTGTCTATACGAAAAAGCTGCATGCCAGCAGGGAAGTAGCCCCTTCTATGCAGAGTTAAACCTGGATTACCCCTCCCTCCCTCCCATTTTTTTAATCACTTTTCAAATAGCAATCACCAATAGTTGCCCTGTATCAAGCCAGCCCATGAAAGCAAGACTCAACTTTAAGAGAGCTCCTTCAAGAGAATTCCCTGAAGTCTTCACTCTACCAATATTGCAGCTCATGTTGGGACATCTCAAAACTGACCTCATCTTTTCTCATAACATTCCTCTTTAGACTAAAATCTTTACTAAGAATTTGAATGTCACATTATTTTATGATCTCTAATAGCCTCTGGGGCATATTTACAAGCCCCTTGTGCCACTTTTGCGCCGCCGTTGCGTCACTTATGTGATGCAACGGCGACGCAAAACATGCGCCACGTTGCGCAATATTTACAACATGACGCATCTAGGGAGATGCGTCACGTTGTAAACCCCTGCGCCACATGAAACCTGCGTCAGGTTTCATGTGGGCGTTCCGGTGCAGGGTGGGCGTTCCCTCGCAGGTACGCCTCGTAAAAGTGACGCAGTGAAATCTACAAGATTTTACTGAGTCACTTTTACGCCCATGCTGCGTCAAAACCCTGCGCCTGCTTGAAGCAGGCGTAAGGATTGACGCAGCATGTTAGGCATAGGGCACCCCCGAGCCTTGCTGGAGCCGCGTCGTGCTTGCGACGCGACTCCAGCAATGCGCCGCCTTTCCGTCGGCGGATGCGACACGCATCTGCCCATCCGTGCGCCACGTCGCGCCGCAAGGGCAAACTTGCGTGACGCATCTTCCCTGGCGCATCCCTGCTGATTTGCAGGGATGCGCCAGGGAACGTAAATATGCCCCTTAATCTCTTGGCCTACATTTACTAATTTTTCAATCAATGCAGGGCAGCAACCAAATTTACTGCACTACATTGTTGGCAGGGGAAACCACAGTGGCCATATGTACTAAGATTGGCTTTCTGTTGCTGTCTTCCCCTGCTTTGGCACTCCACCGTGTCTGCCTTGAACGACGCACAACCCTGCACCATGGTGCAGAGGTGAGTGGGTGCTATCTAGCATAGGATTTGTACTGGAAGCATAACCTTCCAGTAGACATTCATATGCCTAGATAACCTTAGAAGGGTTCCACACATTGAATGTGTGCCGTGCATTGCAGCACACATGAAACTAGTCTACTTTAACCAATCTTTTTTTTCCAATTAAATCCTTGTTCAGCTTTCTTAGTTGATTGGGCTTTGTGTTGAAACCTATGGGTGATTGTACTTATCTAACGGATTGATACCCATTTGATGTAAAGCAACACAAAGTGAGTTTTGTGCTGACAAAAGGGCACCTTTACAACACAAACACCTTTTTCTCTGACAGTAAATCTTGTGTGCCACAATGTGGCAGCCCAAATCCTTGGTAAATATGAGTCTTGCGGGTTCACTCTTGCTTGATAAGGCCAGCCTCACAATTTCACATTTTAACAGCTCGAGGTCATGTTGCAATCCTAAGTGAGAATCTTGAACAATTTGATGTATTTTATTTTTGCTGTTTTAAATAGCACAAGCTTAGCCAAGAACATTACAGTGCTTTTCTTGAGCACCAGACTAAATTACATAAGGATGGATTTGTTTAATTTTAGGCACGAGGAGACTAAAAGATTTTCCCAGAATCACAGCATCTTAAGTTTATGCCAGAAAGCGCAGCTGGTTCCCTAGTTCCAAAGTCAGCAGTTTTGCCTGTTAGGCCACATCTCACAGTTCATGACCGAAAGACTTCCTCTGTGGTGTCTCCAAGCCAATCTTGCTAGATTTCCCTTAGCACTCAGGCAGTACAGGTATATCAACTTACAATTTGAAGTGCGGGTAATGGACAGGTGTCCTGTGAACCTCTCCCAACCGTACCTGGAAAGTATCCATGATTAGAGCAGGTGAACCTTCCTCCTACAACAGGTATGTTTCCCTTGGTCCCATTGCCTTTTCCCCAGGCCCAGTACACATACAAGAGAACTGGACTAGTGTTATAAAGTCTTTAACATAGTATGTGTGAAATAATGCTAGAAAATATCACTGTTATGGTGACAGTACAAACAATATTTATATATATACTTATTTATCAAGTTTTATATAGCGCAAACTTGACCCGAAGGTATCAGAGCGCTTCGCAGAAATGATATAGCAGCAATTACAAGAGTTGCATTAGGAATAAGTATAGATGCATAGTGACAGCATTTAAAGGACGTGTATAGGAGACAGGGTATGTTGATGATACACTTTGGAGGCAGATAAAGTATCTACATATATGTTGCTTTACAGACTTAGCCGAGCAGCGAACACAAAAGTTACATGTGCAGTAAATAGGAATACATAATAACAATAAAGAAAAGAAAATTAGTGTTCCTTATGAACGACGACCTGTAGTCCAGATGAACGATATAGATTCTGAGGTGTCTAAGGTAGGGTGTTGTGGTGGTGTAGAGACTGGGGCACAGTCTTCCCTAAGGTAGCTTTGCTCAGATTTGATCAAAGGGTGCGGGATGGGGGCAAACAGTGTGGACTGAAGGTTTAAGGGGAGGGGATTTAGGTATTTGTCGAATAGAAGACATTTCAGTTTCTTCTTGAAGTGAGGGAATGATTGATTGTCCCGTAAACCTTGAGGTAGCGAGTTCCATATTCTGGGGCGTTTCCGGAAAAGGATCGTGTGCAAGATTTCTCTTGCTTAAATTTTGGTGGAATCCAGAATAGACTGCTTGAACTTCGGAAAGGTCTCTTTTGACTAGCTTTTGTTAATTTTTGTGTGAGGTATAATGGTTTTTCTGTGTACATCGCTTTGTGGGTTATGCAAGCAGTTTTGAGTATAGCTCTTGCCTCAATTGGCAGTCTAGACTCTGCATAGACTGTGGCTTTCAAAGGTGCTAGGTGCGTCTTTGGGGCACCAGGTCTTCAGTGGGGATGAAGGGTTTGACTTTTTTTTTTTAAGTATTTCAGTATGTAAAAGGCAATTTTAGCTGAGGCATTAATATGCTCTTACATGCTCGGGTGTCTGTTCAGCGTGATTCATAGGGATTTAACAGAGTTGTCGATGGATAGTTTGCCGTTTTGTGCAGTGAGGTTGTTGAGCCAGATATCTACGGGAAAGGATTTTTCTTTGGGTTGGATGAAAAGGAGTTCTGTTTGGGTTGAGCTTAAGATGGTTGAACCGTGGCAAGGGCGCTATTTAAGCTGGATGTCTTTGATTGATGAGATTTTCATGTAGAGTTGAGTGCCAGCTGCGTAGAGATGATAGGCAATTTTGGCTTGTCTCAGGATCATTGCAGGGGTTCTAAATAAAGGTTGAATAGAGTAGGAAACAGGATGGACCTTTGGGGGACTCCGTGTGGGACTGGTGTTTCTTTTGAGGTTGAGTTGTTACGTTTGATTAGCTGTGAGCTCTGGTTCAGGAAAGATGCGAACCATTTAAGGACTTTTCCATTTATGACTGTTTGATGCGAGAGGGTGTTTAGGAGGATGTCATGGTTGACAGTGCCAAAGGTAGCTGAGAGGTCCAGAAGGACTAAAAGTCAGGCCTGGTCATCATCCAGGTATCTGTGTTGGTCGTCTTAGATGTTCAGTATCGCAGTCTCTGTACTGCATCCTTTCCTGAACCCTGATTGGAAGGTGTTGTGCAGGTTGTATTTGTCTATATGATTGAGTTGTGTAAACACAAATTTTCAATGGCTTTGGTGAGGAGAGGGAGGTTAGTTATGGGTCTGTAGTTATTAAGGTCGTTCTGATCAGCGTCTGGTTTTTTGATGAGGAGGGTGACTTAGCCAAGTTTGAGGGGGGCCGGCTGGAGCTGTTCGACAGAGAGGAGTTAATGATTTTGGTCCATATAGGAGAGATGATGTGACAGAGTTTTTAACAAGCACCGCAGGGAGGGGGTCGGAGATGTGTGATGTCTGCTTTATACTAGCCAGTAATTTGAGGGGTTTTTCTTCAGGTATAAGTTTGAATTCAGTCCAGGTTGCGTCATTTTTCAATTGCAAGGTGTTAGGATTGGTGAACTATGCTGCTGGGGAGGGGGGTGGCCAGCTGTCCTTAGGAGGTAGGGCTTTGGTTAGACCTTTTGCATCAAGGGGTGCATCATTGGTGCAGGAAGGAGTGGATGGCTCAAGGCAGAGTTAGATGTTATAGATTTTTTAGGGAAAAATTTTGAGAATTCTTCGCAGCGCTTATTAGGGTCATTAATTGATGGGGAAAAGAGGAAATTTGTTGTGTGATGATGTTGGATGGTATTGAGATCGAAAACAATTAGGTGGTGATCTGTCCAGTCAGATGGTTGGATGGAGTGGAGGGATAGGGTGTTAGGTTTAGAGATGATGGGGTCAAGCCGTTATTCTGAGTTCGTTTGTTGTAGTGTTGGGTAAGGTTGTTTGCTTCCAGGAGGGTGGATAGGGCTTGAACTGTAGGGTCTTTTGCATTATTCAGGTGCATGTTTATGTCTCCTAGTATTATGTCTGTGCTGCTTTTAAGGGAGTTATGTTATGTTAGGTCTGACAGGTCTTTGAGGAAGTGTTAGTTGTCATCTGGAGGGTGATAGATGACAGGAACTGTGATGGAGTTTGGATCTTTGGGGAGAGCTGGAATCCTAAGTATTCAAAGGTAGGGTATTTAGTCATGCAGAAGGGAGTAAGGCAAAGCGTAGTATGGCTACTCCACCTCCTTGCGATCCTTGCGGTCGCTGTAAATGATGAGGAGCCCGGTGGAGTGAGGAGGTTGATGTAAGGAGATGAGTGGTCATTGAGCCATGTTTCAGTTAGAAAGCAGATGTCAATATTGTATCATATGATAGTTTCAGCTATTTCTGTGAAATGCTTGACTGCTGATCGGCAGTTTAGGAGCATGCAGCAAAGCATGGGTAATGATCTCTGCTCAGGCTGACTGGGTTGGATGCTAGTTAGCTGGGCGGGTGTGCGGCCTGGGAGGGCGAGTGTCATTTGGGGTCCTCTTCATGCCAAGGATGACCGGGATCTTGCAGTGGCTGTATTGGCTGGGGGTGCTGTCATAGGTATTGCTCAGCATTTCGACTTTCCTTCGCGACATTCCAGTCAAGGTGCGTCTAGGTGTGAGTCGGTGTTGAATGTATGGGATGGTTTGACTAGGAATGAGGGATGGGGTCAATGTGAGTGTTTGTGGCACAACAGGTGTAAGACATAAATGTGTTGGGATGGGGCTGTATGCGGCGGTATGTGGCTGATCTTTGCGTTTGTGCGTAGTGATGAAATCTCTTCCAGAATAGCGATGATTTTGTGTTCAAGATGGGCTATTATGGGGATCAATTGGGAGATGGTTGGGACTGGTGTGAAGAGGGGAGCATGCTGAGGCTCGTCTGAGGTGGAGGCTAAGTTAGAGTCCAGTCTACTGATGTTGATAGACTGAGAGGATACGAGTGCGCTAGATGGTTCAAGCTGGGCAGTGGAGGTGTGCCATGGAGATGGGGAAAATAGTTCTAGCGGCGAACCCATAATGGTAATGTCCGGGTGTCTGGTAGTGGAGGCTAGGGGGCAGTGGAGGTAGAGACAGAAGGGGGTATTGGGAATAGAAGGATCCCTGAGTAGAGGTGTAGGCACTTGTATTAGCTCTCTGGGAGAGGGAGGGGGCGTTGGTTCTTCTGGAGAGGGAGATGGGTTGGGGGAGGTACCAGATGGCATGGACGCACAGAGCTCAGGGAAGAGGCAATCAAAGATGATTGGGTTTTGTTCAGATGCTTGGATTAGGATGTTCCCATTTCTGTAGATGGTTATGGATAGTTATCCACTGAATTCTGGGATGGGGGTATAGTGAGCTTAGTTCCATGAGCGATGTTGGTACTAGTGGTTACGTGAAGGTGTTTCTCTATTTGGCGGACTTCTTGGTGTAGAAGATTAAATCTGTTTTAAGGTCTCCGTATGCTGGACTGTGGTAGATGTCTGTTATTAGTTTCTCTGAGTGTTCTCTGAGGATGTGTGCTTGTAATTGTTTGCAGCATTTTTGGAGAGATTTCATGGTATTTTAATGCAGAATGAGTTGGGGCCGTACCTTTCCATGATGGTGTTGTGGTGTGACATATTGTGTTTTGTTGTATGGTCCTACTGCAGTATTGGTAATCTAGGGCCCTGCCTGGGAGAGGGGGACTACTGAGATGTTTGTCATTTGCAGCAGTGTGTTTTTCAGTGGGGAGAGTGGGGGACACTTCTTTGGGAGGGTAGGGCACAAGTGATGGGGGTGTGTCGAAGGGAGGAAGTCAGGAAGAAATTGGTGGGATACCTGTGAGGTAAAAGGGGCCTTGGATGCCGAGGAGCAGAAGTGATCCTGCTCAATTTCTCAAGGGCCTCATCTATGAAATTTTGACGTAGGGCAGCGCTGCAAGGAATCTACGTCAAAAGAAAAGGGCAGGAAAGCGCCGTATCTGTGTGATACGGGACATTCCTGTTCATTTTCCCAGTGCTTGCGCACAATGGGCTGCCATGCGAGTTGGAGCAAAATGTAGAGCTAGAGAAGTTCTGATAGAAAAATCAGCAAAGTTAAACTAAAGTCAGAGAAAGATCACCTTACCAGGGCCCAAAATGACCATGCCTTAAAAAAAAGTCTCTGGCTACAGGCTGTCAGTAAATAAACCTAGAAAGTTAATAATATTAAGCCATCTGGACTTCTTGATGTTAATGGAAACCTTGTTAAACGAATAATCTCAAACAGTGTTTGACCATCTGGCCCCACCAGATGGTGTGATCATGTACCTGGATAGAGCAGACAAAATGGGGTGGGGAAGTGTCAGTTACTCAGAGAAACTATATTAAATGCAAGAGTGTACAAACAGGTTGCAATAGATGCAAAAATGCAACTACCACCAAACTCCGCAACATATAGCATTCTGCAGTACACAGAGAAAGAGGAAAATGCCTCTGAGGATTGTTTTTGTGCTGGAAAGTTTATCTTCCTGCACAAAAACAGCTCCAGCCCAAAAACAAACCTGCCTGTAACGCAGGCAGACTTGCACCATAGCAAGGGTGCCTAGATTGCGGCCAGGGCTGCACTGACTGCGCCAGCTCAGGGAGAGAGCAGGAATGGGCCATGTCTTAGTAAATATGGCGCATTCATTCCCTCCATTTGGAGCAGCAAGTTGTCTTGCTGGTTGCGCTGCTTCAAATCTTAGTAAATCTGGGCCTAGGTATGTAAGGTCTGCTATGCTCGAACACAACAGTATGTCCACAACTATTCCTTCTACTGTAATAGGACCACGTACTGTAGAGAAGGATAAATAGTGTTTGTCTGAAGTTTACTTTCAGGGCGAGAAAGAAAAGGAATACGTCTTTCAATGCTTTGTTTTGTGAGCAATTTGTATTATTTATACATTCAGCCTTTTTTGCTCGCACTTCTCAATGCATCAACTAATGCGGGGGGGAGGTTGGGAGGTAGTGCCAGTGGTACCAAAGGGAAAGCTAGAGGTGCATGCTGCAACCCTTACTGGTACACATTTGCTTCCATTTGCGCCCCCTTTACTCCCTTCCAGTGCGCACTCCACTTCTTCCTCCTTCTTTTAGCTATAGAAGTCTCCTTACCGGCCTTCAGAAGCACACCAGTTGCTCTTCCTTTATTCTCGAGGAAAACGATTAACATTCTGCTTTTGGGGAAAACAGTTTTATATTCGGAGAATACTACGGCTTTCAGTTCGCAAATAGTAGTCACAGTCTGACCACTAGATGGCAGCAGGACCACAAATATTTAGCTGCAGAGTCTAGACAGGCTGAGCAACTGGCATTTAAAAGAGAGATTTCCTCCGCGCTACTTATGCAACTGATTAATTTACAAAAGGAAGGGAAAGACACTGTTACTGTCTGGATACCTGTGTGGGAAAACCGAAAACCTACCATGAACTGATTTACCTGCAGTGCTTAATTTGTAAAAAAATGATAATAAAATAAGCACTAGGGCCTTTGTTAGGAGACATTGTGTGACATTTCAGACTGTTCGAGGCCTCCAAAGCCATAAGAATGGCTTGGGCGGCTGGTCTTAGTTGTTTTTAATGTATATTGTTTTAATAAGCAACTGTTGTTCTGCTCATCTTTTAGTTGCACAAACAGCGCCCCCATGTTGAACCTGTCATAAATGCCAGTGTTGACCATTAACTACCGGTGCCGAGCACTGGAAACCACCAGCTCAAATTAAGCACTTTTTTTTGGTTGCTTTGTCCTTTAGTTATAACTTTAGCAACAGTCATATAACTTATCAACTGGTAAATGTATGAAAATGTTCCCTTGGAAATCACGAGGAGGGAAGAAATAGGCAGGTGATGAGGGCCTATTAACTAATGACAGCTGGCCTGTGTGAAATGTACTTCCTGTCAGGCCAGCTCTCCACTCCAGCGCCTTAGGAACATAAGAACGACTGGGCATTCTTTGAAAAAGTACTGTCTGTAGTCCCTGAAACCTAGGAAGCTTAAACTACTACAGATTCACTGAAACCAGGTGCCTTCCTTGTAGGCTTTGACTTTCATGGGTAGCAAGGTCGAGCAGGCTAGCAAATGCTAGTTTATGAACTCAAACAAAAGTAACACGTAAATGTTGCACAGGGACTCAAATATGCAGACACTGAAATGACAAACTATAAAACTTGTATTCACTTTACGATTCAATAGCATAATAAACACAGTGGGAGATATCCTACGAATGAGGATTCTCCTGCTGTTTTCAGCCTCCTCACCCCCATTATTCCCCCAGATTGTCTACGTCTCCCCAATACAATTCCTTCAACATACTGGGAGAGGACCCATGATTTTGCTCCATGCCGTCAGCATTTATTGGGGGGGTAGTGGGGTCAGCTGCGGCTCTTCAATTATGGCGGCGAGCATCGTCCTCCCCCACCTGCCAGCAGATGCACCATTTGAAAAATAAAATGATAATAAATTAGGTTTATCATAATTTTCTTTTTCTTTGAAGGGCTGAGTATTGGGGGCGGGGCCATTGTGACGACTCATGGAGGAGTGGTGAGCACTGCTACAAGTGTGCATGGATGGCCAAACCAACATGTGCACTGAGATGTCTCCAACCTGAGCTTCGTTGCCAGCTTGGAGCCAGCAGGCACCGGCTCCTAGTCTCTCTGGGAGTGCAAATCGAGGGCGCTCAGGTCAATCCCAGCGCTTCTCTCATGCTGCCAGCAGCATCTGGAGTGGCTGTAGGGTATTCTGGTAGCCTCAGCCTGTGCTGCAGTGGAGCGAGAGGAGCAGAAAGCGGCGATGCAGCAGTAAGTTATTTTTTGTTTGTTATATTTTATGGTATAAAATGCCATACCATGCCATGCCGCTGACCCATCACTATTCCCTGACACCAGCCACTACTGTTGGAGGTACACCATTCAGTCCTGGTTTCAAGTTCTCATTTGCTTTTGACTCACTTGTAGTGCTAAAGGCACTCCTATGGTTTGACACCACGTGATGACTTTCAACTACCGTTATTTCAATTGACTTTTGGTGTTTTACATCGTTTCTCTTCATGTTTCTCTTGAAGATTTCTTTCGTATCTATTGTAGTTTTAAAGTGGGAGCTGTCACAGAGTAGATCAGCTTGCCATGAACAGAACGTGTGGGATGTGCATTTGAAAGCATGAGAGAGGTGTGGAGTGTACTTCTTGGTCTCGAAGTGCAGTGTTATAAGCAGTGGTGCTCAAATGTGCATTATGTTGTACATTGGGAGATGAAGTGTGTGATGCTATAGGCAGTGGTGCACAAATGTGCATTGTGTTGTACATTGGGAAGTATTATGAAGTTCTTACTATTGGCTTTGACATGCCCTCATGTCATCTTGAATTCTGACTCTGTCTTGCTTGAGCTTTTTACGCGCACAGGCAGGCCCCAAGATTACTCAAGGTTGTTTAGGTTATTCGAGTTCAAGGTTGCTTAGTTTTCTGTGCTTTTGGAGATTGTTGAATTTACTTCCGGAGACTTTTGTAAGCTTCGTTAAGATAAAGGCTGGAACACATGAGAATGCAGAAGGAACGTGAGAACTCCTTTGCCTTTGGAATGCTTGCATGGAAAGTGGCCAATTCCAGTAAGTTTCCTTGACACAGAGGAACGCCTCTCGGATGGGTTTTGAGATTATAAAGCTGAGGTTTATTGACTTGGAGTCCGGGATTGTTTTGGAGTCCGAATGGGGATGGACGCATTTACTTCGGTACAGCAGAACCCCGGCTGTGAATCCCCCAGTCTGGAGTGAGCTAGATGCAGCCGGTGAGGTGTTTTCTTTGAGTATTGACTTTGTGATGTGTGAGTGACTTTGTGTGCACATCCAAGTTAATCATCTGATGTATTTAGTGTATATATCTTTCTGATTTCTTGCAGGACGTCCATTATTATCTGCTTGTGTTCATTTTATTATATTATTATCCATGCGTTTAACAGTTGCATTTGCCAAGTGTGTTATTGTTGCTTGCATATATATATATGAAAAGAATCCCCTGATGCAACGAACAACTCCTTCACAGAAGCGGGCACGGACGGCAAAATGATGCGGTGCAACTTTTTTTTTGTTTATTAGCTTGCAAGTGCTGTCCCTGACGCGTTTCGACCACGCCCAGTGGCCTTGATCACATGATCGCGCTACAACGATTTCTAATTGTATATACAAGAACCACATGATAGCTACATCACCACCTAGTGATAATAACTGAAAAAAGACCGCATGCAACTTCGTAAGCGAGGTGAGATACCATGTACATTGCAAAATAAATAGGTGTTGACATCAGTAAATCATTAAAATGATGCCGAAATGTCTCATGGGATACTTGCTAAAATCAATTGCTAAAAACAATTGCTGAAAACAAATAAACCCAAACTATGATTGCTAAGAGAGCACCTGATTCAAACAAGGTATACTGTTGTTAAAGTAAACACTATAAGCGTCTCCCTGATATCATCCTTGAACCAATATATGAACCCATATTGTGACTTGAATACAAGTATACTAAATTCTATAAAACTCAGTTAATCTATTACAGTACTAATACAAATATGCCACAGCATTGATCTAATAAGAGTATGAAAATATATATATATCTCTGTATACATTTGAATGTTGTTCATTTGGCATCTGGGAAAGCCTTTCTGTTAGAGAGCATTGCATAAATAAAACCCCAAGCCTAACTCTGAGAACAGTCTATGATGTGCTTCATTTTTTAAAGAGAAGTCACTTGCCAAGTGGTGTTGTGTTGTGTTTATTGCTTCGTCCTGTTTGGGCCTCCGTGTGGGAGAGTAGTATTCCCTATTATCTGACCAAGTGCGAAGCAATACACTCACTCCATTTACCCTCAACAACATTATCCCCAAATATTGGGCCAACTTGGCTAGAAAACATTAACAAGGCTGCTGTTAACCTCAAGAACATGATTTATTTGAACAAGACTGGAAATCCGAGAGAAACAACTGATTTGCTGAACCTTATCTCGGAGAACTGCACTCTGATTCACTTAAGATGGTGGCGCTGTGTGAAAGAACCTCTGGGAGGTTGGGGGGCATGCAGGGTTGACTGACCCCACCTGCACAAACTGCAGCCCCAAGAAAAAAGCAGAACCTGCATAGTCCACCATAAGTTTTGACAGTACAGACCTGGGGGACTTCGGAACAGTGACGGGGGACAAAACCCCAGGTGGCTGGAACTTTGGGAGTGAGTGACCATCTGGCCTGCACTGACTGGGGCGTTGTAGAGTGAAGCAACACCTGTACACTGTACAGCAGCCCATCAGAGGTGGAATTTCAGGTCTGTGTTCCACAGGACTGAACCCACCCGTATTTGAGGGGTGGTTTATTGATGCTGGAGATCAGCAGCTGGAAGGGAGATAGTACCGGGTATGGCGGAAGGCTGAGGCGGACATGACTCGCCGGGAAGACCTGAAATAAGAGAAGGAATATGGATCCCCCCTGCCTGAGGAAGGCACCAAAGAAGAACTACAGATCTCACATGTGCCTGGGGTCATCCATCTCTACCTGTTTTGCCTAAGGCTTCGCCACACTGCACATTTCCACCAGGTAAGAGCCTGGAAGAACAAATCCATATGGGAAGATTTATCTGGAAATATGTGGACGATCACTCCCTTCTTGAAGGTAGAGGTGGCTGTAAGGGGGGGAATTAAAGCTTTCTGAGACCCAGAGGAGCGGTGAGATCCCCTCTATTTAGGGAGCTCTTCTCTGTAGAGCGAAACCTGACTGAAGGGGGCTCCAATCAAGAACTCAGAACAGAGAGAAATTATTCAGAAAACAAGCAATAAGAGAGGGGAGCAGCTGCGGGCGGCCTGGGGATCTGGAAGGAGGTCTGTTGGAGACAGTTCCTAGAAGAGAGCAAAACAGCCACAGAGACGGTCATAACTCTATGCTGAGGTAGCATAGAGATGGTAAAAGGCACTTGGAGGGATCCTCCTCCCCTTGCACGAACTGTTGAAACTGACCTGGAGGCTCCATAGATGAGGAAAAGAGACGTATCCTAAAGTTGGACCCAGGCCCTCAGAACAACTGAGTAAATCGTGGATTATGCTGAAGACACTAATGGTGGAACTGGAAATATCTTGACTGAAGAGACCATGGTAGAGCACCTAGAGGAAGTAAAAACATTATTGACCTTGATGGTTGGACTCTTTTAAAGTAGTTATTCTTTCTGTATATATGGAGGGACAGAGCACTCAGAGGTTCACAACAAATGAGAATAGAACAATATATACCATGGTGCAAGGGTGCCTGCTTTGCAGGGTTGACTATTTTTGTGCAGGCAGGAAAACCTTCCTGCACAACAACATCACAAGAGGCTTTTTCCTCTTTCTATGTGTGCTGCAGAATTGGGGAGGCATACGTTTTTGGCCTGTCTCAGGGTTACGATTTCTCGTAAATTTGGGGCAGTGTCAAAAAGCCATGGATGTTGCTGGGGAACGCCCCCAGCAGCACCCATGGCACGCTCCTTTAACGCAGAAAACTGCATTAAAAGAAACGATATTTACGAGGCAGCATTAAGCCAAAAAATGTGGCTTAGTGCTGCCTCGTAAATAGGGAGCAGGCTCCTGATGCCATGGAACGTCACAAAAGTGACGTTCCCGCGGTGCAAGGGGCCTCATAAATGAGGCCCTTAGGCTGCACCAACCCTACTGCTGTGCACGGCAAATGCTAATGTTAAAACATGCCTAGTATGATGGGCCATCTATCTTTCCAACCCTTGAATCATCAATGACTAATATCTGAACCACCTGTTTAGACAAGTCAATTGACCAGAAATACCTCCATATATGGGCTTGCTGGACATTAACGATCTGTTGTAGTGCATTTACCCATATCTTTCACCAGTAGGTACTGAGTCAAGAAAGAGAGGTGTGTGTGTAGACCATGCATATGCCACTGCATCGAGTGCGCCATCTCCTATGGCAGCAACCACCGGATCTCATTTTTTTTGTGTGAAATATGTTTTATTAGATTTTCGATTTTATCAACAGATTACTGTGCATACATCACCATACATTGGCAAAACACTTGTTACATCATATATGATCCAATGGTGTTAGTGGTGCGCCGGCTCACATAGCAGGCGTTGCCTGGGTATAGTACTCTTGATCTACACCTGGCATACTACCATACCCATGTGAGCGCAGGTGGACCACCCTTAACCATGACGTAGTGTTATTCCATTGTTCGTAGCGTGGGATGACCAACAGCAACCGTGTGAGAACAACTGATCAACATAACTAAAAGCATAGAAACAAAATAAAATCCTATTTTAAAAACAAAGTCAGAGCACCCACCCGCCCCCTACTCAGATCCTATACATTGTCTCCTATGGCTATTGCCTGTGTGTTCATTCCCCATACGGCAACGTGTGGATGTGTATGCATATATGCCATGTGTGACCAAGTGTCTCGGTTAGTCCGGAACTGTGGTGCATACATGCGTTTTCAGTCTGCTGGGTCAGTCCCCGAGGGCCCCCCCTACATCGCCTATATTCTGCTGCAGTTCTACCAGCATTGCATCCCAACTCGTGGCGATAGGAACCTTTCATAGGCCTATAGTTTCTTCGCGCCTGATTGCTATGCTTTCTGCTTTGGCCCAGGCAAGCACTGAGCGGCGCCATGCCTGCACAAGTGGAGGGTCCAGTGCTTTCCATTTCTTGGTGATTATTCTTTTGGCTGCCACTCTATCTAAATCTAGGAATCTGGAGGTTACTTTGGTGCTGCGGGTTCTGCGGTATTTGTGTAAAATGTAAGTCGGCCAATCGAAGGGTATCACGCGTTCAGTACAGACATATAGCACGTGTTCCATCTCTCTCCAGTGTGTGTGGAGGTGAGCGCAGTCCCAAAGCATATGTATCAGGTCTACATCGAGGGTGGCGCATCTTGGGCAGGCGGAGTCGGTGCGGCTAAAGTATTGGTTAATTTTGGCAGGCGTGAGATACGCTCTTTGAGTAATGTAGTATTGAATTTGTCGGAACCGCATGTTTCTGGGGATGCGCACTGGGCTTTCTAACACCAGAGCCAACGCTGCGTCTGAAAATTGATGGCCCAAATCCTGCTCCCAGTTGCGCCGAAGTGAGTCTAGGCTAATCGCTGTGTGCTGTCTAAGCGAGGCCGCGAACCACCGCGTGAGATGCCTGCCTTGACCCATGACGTGTAGGTACTGTATGGTGAGATGTGCCTGCGGCTCAGTTGCGAGGTCGCCCCATTTAGCTGTGAGTGTAGTCACTAGCGAGCGGTGTAGAAGAAATTGACCTGGTTGAAGCCCAAGGGATTGAACACCTGCTTCATGCCAATCCCAGAGTTCGGCGGCTGTGAGCGCTGACTGGCCTCTGGGGGACCCCTCTAGGGGCAACGCAGGCGCGTAGGGTGTTATATGTTGAGTTATGTAGAGACTTCTATGGAAGTACTTATATGCCACACTAAGCAGGAGGGGCTCCAGGCTGTACATTCGCCCCGGGATGAAAGTGCTTGATCAGTTGCAGTAATGTGTAGGGCGGCCGCATGGTTGCCGTATCATCTTGTTGCCGATCAGCCATCCACCTGGCTATCCACTGCAACTGGGCAGCCAGGTAATAGTGCTCAAAGCACGGAGCTGCTAAGCCTCCCCGGTCCGTGTGCAGGTATAACTTCGTTATTGCTACTCTGTGTCGGGCACTGCCCCATATGAAATCTCTGATTGTCTTCTCCAGCGTACCAAAAAAGGAAGCGGGGATGTACAGATGTAGGTTCGTGAAATAGTATAGGAGCCTCTGGAGGGTCACCATTTTGGTAAGTGCTATACTGCCTGTTACGGTGAGCGGGAGTGTGCTCCAGAACCGCATCTGAGATCTGATAGCCGTTAGTGCCCTGGCCAGGTTATCGTCGAATAGGTCCACAGGTTGTTGATATATTCTTATGCCCAAATAGCGGAACATGTCCGCTCTCCACTGCACCCTCCCGCCATTAAGGACAAAGCCCGGGTTGCAATTCCATGAGTATAAGCAATATTTATCAGCATTGACATTCAACCCCGAAAGTGCTGCAAAATCACGTAGGATCTGCGCCAGCTGCCAAGGTATAGTTTCAATGTCACTAAGATAGACTAAAAGGTCATCTGCATACAGCGACACCCTATGCGTGCCATCCCCCAGGGGAATACCATCACCTAGCTGGGTGCGTATTGTCTCCGCAAGTGGCTTTATTGCAAGCGCGAAGAGGAGAGGGGACAGAGGGCATCCCTGCTTCGTCCCTCTCAGTATTGGGATTGCGCCTGAAATGTAGGCCCCATTTTGACCCTGACGACTGGTTCGGTGTATAGCAGGCGGGTCAACTGCAGGAAAGTAGCGCCCAAGTTATATTTCTAGAGCGCCGTGAACAGATAGTCCCATTCCAGGGAATAAAAAACGTTCTCGAGGTCTAGTAATAGGCAACCTGCCCGCGGCCAGGCGTGGGTGGAGTCGGATGCAATCCTAAAGAAACGACGCAAGTTAAGTGAAGTGCTACGGGACAGCACAAAGCCATTCTGATCCGTGTGTATCAGCATGGGGACCACCTGCGTAAGTCTGTCTGCCATAACCTTTGCTAGTATTTTGTAATCGGTATTAAGCAGGGCGAGAGGTCTATATGAGCCAACTTCCGTAGGGTCCTTGTCAGGTTTAAGCAGTGACCCCAAGTGTGCCTCATGCAGGGAGTTGTCGCCCTTCGAGTGCGGTCGCATACAGAGCATGTAGATGCTGTGTGAGTGACCCTTGGTATGCCTTATAATACTCCACCGGCAGCCCATCCGTCCCTGGCGTCTTCCCCGTAGCCAGGGACACAATTGCGTCCCTGATCTCTTCTGGCGAGATCGGCTCGTTCAGTATCTCTCTGTGCGCTGGTGTCGCCTCAGGCAGCTGTTTAAGTTCTAAAAACATCTCTAAGCTTTGCTCGTTGCATGGATCCTGGGACTGGTATAACTGGGTGTAGTGATGCGTCATGGCTGCATGTATGTCGTGCTGCGTGTATAGAATGCGCCGCATGTCAGTACATAAAGCACCTATAGGCTTACAGGTATGTTCTTGTCTTATAAGCTAGGCGAGCATCCGACCTGCCCGGTCTGCGGTGGCATGCGCGCAAGCTGTGTGTGCTGCATAGTTATGACATTGGAGGCGCTCTAACTGTTCGGCATATTCTGTACATAGTGTCTCCAGACGCTGCATGTTCCTGCCTCCCCCCTCCCCGTTTGTTTCGTGCCGCAGCAGCTGTGCTTCTATTCTTTTAAGGGAGTCAGACAGTTGCTTGCATAAGTTCCAGGTGGCCCCCCTACAATGCCCTCTCACTGTTACCCTAAAGGCTTCCCATCCCATGGATGCGTCGCCTACAGTGCCCTCATTAACTTCAAAGTATTCAAGGATCGCCGTCCCCAGGGATGAGCGGAATGCTGGGTCCTCCAGCGCTGCCAGTTGGAGTCGCCACGTGGGGACCGGGGGGTGGTCTACCTCCCAAGTAAGCTGCAGCAGCTGGGGGTTATGATCTGAGTGTGTCCTACCTAGATATTCTATCTGCCGGACAAGGTGAAACAGGTCATGTGAACCCACCATACGATCAAGCCGCACATGGAGCCCGTGTACCGCGGAATAGTATGAGTAAACCCATATGTTGGGGTTAAGGGTGCTCCAAATATCTGTTAGCGCCCAGTGAGTAAGCCAGTCCGCCAAGGCCTGCATGTTAGAAGCAGCTGCAGTTCTGGTGAGGAGCGGGAATGATCTATCTAGATCTACATTAAGCACTGAGTTGAAATCCCCCCTATAAGCCACGGGATTCCGCTCCACTTGGCCAACACCCCAGTTAGGTTGTCCAAAAAGGAGGGCTGGTCTACGTTTGGGGCATAAATGGAGCCTATTATCAACATTTGACCATTCAACCGTCCTCTCACAAATGCATACCTGCCTTCCATGTCTATTGCCTCCTCTTCACTCGCAAATGGGACCCCAGCCCTCACCCAGATTAAGGCACCATGCGCATGAGCCGAGTAGGAAATACCATACACCTGGCCTCTCCATCTCCTGCGCAAGCGTTCCAGCTCAACATGCGCCATGTGTGTCTCCTGCAGTAGAGCGATGCTAGCAGACCTACGCTGCAGGTAAGAGTGTATCGAATATCTACGCGCCGGTGTGTGCATGCCATGCACGTTCCATGTAACTATATTTGCTTGCGTCATGTCTGAACTGTACGTTGTTCGGCGTGGCCTAGGCCGAACAAGGCATGGCAAATCTTGTGGTTAGCGGGTGTGCTCCGAGATAACAATACTAAAAATAAAACATGGGTTTGGACTAGAACGCGCATAACTTTTAGGGGCAAACTCCAGAGTGACGTTCTTCCAAACTGGGCGACAACTATGCCAGTGTGCTGTCTGGTATGGGTGTGTGCGGTATGTGGCTATCTGGGATTTGGGAATCCCTTGGTGTTGCGACAATGCCATTATTGTTCCTAGCCGGACCGCAATTGCAGATGTGTGTAAGGCTTGTGTATCGCTGGTCGCGGCATTGTATGGATGCTGCATGCGTTAATGCAGAGTTTCCTTATTGTACAACATGTGTGTGAATTATCAAGTGTCTTAGTGGAATATGCCTGGTGAGCCGCCACATGCACGTTCGTTTCACATCTCATTCCATAGGGCTCGCACTCAGTCATATAATGCCATCTGCCGTCTGTGGCGTGACATCTGGTGGGTGTGGTCCATCAAGGTCGTCAAGCCTGGAGGATGTCGAACCACTGGCAGTCGTCGAGCCAGATGGACTCGGGTCACGATCCCCACGCCGCACCGCGATCCCGATCATTGCGGCCACTTGTATCGCATCCTGCCTCTCCATTCTCCTCTGTTCAGGGTCGGGAGCCGCGGAAACTGAGGTCATACCTTTGGGGCCTCCTTCTGCCAGACTTCCCCGGGGCATCTTCTGTGCGTGGCCTTGGCCCTGTCCACAGCCACGACTCCTCCAACCAGTCCCAGACCTCGGAGGGTGAATCAAAAAAGCAGACCGCGCCCTTCGCGACCACTCTCAGTCTGGCTGGGAAGAGCAAGGAGTAGCTGATTTCTAGGTCACTGAGTTGACGCTTCACCGCGGTATAGGTGCTCCTGCGTTGCTGCACTTGTGCTGTGTAGTCTGGGAATACCATGCCCTGATTACCACGGACTTCGATGTCTGCAAGCTTGCGGGTTTCCCATAACACCACATCTCTGTCTCTATAATTGAGTAGTTTGAATAGGAATGAACGTGGGCGAGCACCCGGGGGAGGTTTATGGACTGGTACCCGTTGCGCCCTCTCGACCACGAACTGCGGCGATAGCACGCCAGGTGGCAACAGCTCCCTGAGCCAGCGCTCAACGTATTCCTCCGGGTTGCACCCCTCTTGTCCCTCCGGGAGGCCCACCACGCGGACATTGTCGCAGCGTGAGCGTCCCTCCGCGTCCTCCACTCTGTCCTCCAATGCATGCATATGGTCCAGCAGGTCATGTAGGGCCGCAGTGTGGCTCTGCGCAACGGGTTTCAGTTCCGCTAGGGATTGATCATGCGAGTGAACCTTTTCCGCCAGCTTATGGTGGTCAGCACGTAGCAACGTAAAGTCTTTGTCGATCTTAGACTCCAGAGAGGACCTCCTCTGATCCAGTGCGGCCCCAATCTTTTCCACCACCGCCGATAGTACAGAGCCCAGCTTAGTGGAGTTTGCTGTATGTGGTGCCTCCCCGACACTGTCCCCCTCCACGTGTACAAACTCTGGGGCGCGCATTGGCCTGTTGCGTGTTCATGCATAAATGGCCTATAGCTAACAGTTGTGCTGAAGGCATTCACTGGAAGTGTCCGGTAGTCGCCTAGGTCCTGTGCTGCGCGTCGGTGCGGTTGCGGCACTCAGAGGAGCTATGCCAGTTGTCTAGCAATGGTCACTGTACGGTGCAACTGCGCACGAGTGCTATGTGAGCATCTCACGTCACGGCCCCCCAGATCAAAGAAGATGTCATCAGAAGGGTTGACGGCAATTTTCCAGCACGATTTCACCCCACAGCACTGAGTCATAAACACGAGGTCTCAGCCGACCACTGAGTCATGTACGGCCCGGCCAGGGCGCAGCGTGGGCAGGGCAGGCCAAGGGGCGTGACGATTGCGGGCTCTGTGGGCCCGACACGGTGCCTCTCCCACGGGTCAGACTCACTTTGCTCCGGGCTCCGTGTGGAGGCACAGTTCACCGCCCCAGGGCCCCCCCGTTAGAGGAACTTTAGCCCCTGACCTGCACTTGAAGAACAACCAGGTGTCGCCCCTACACACCACGGCAGTGGCCTGGGCCCGATCCGACCCCCGGACCCGTAAGGCCGTGTTTCAGGCGAGGGTGCAAGCTGCGGTGTCCGCTCTGTCCTTCTAGCGTGCCACCATTCACATATAGATAGGGCACTCCACTGACCTGTCTCATGGGCCCCACAGCAGCACCGGCACAGTCCAACCCTCTGCAAGCCTCCTGTTGGCATTTTCTCTCACTGCCTCAGCTCTGATGTCCCCTGGCCTGTGACCCCGCCATGCCGCTCTCCTGCGGCCCAGTTTGGGAGCCCCAGTCACCAGTCGGGCCTCACGTCACTTCTTCGCACTCTTCGCTGCTCTCCTACGCCTCACGCTCCACCCGTCTCCTGCAGGTAAGGCCAGCAGTGCAGGCGCTGAGCTCCCTTTTTCTGGCGCTCGTGGGGTATTTCACTCTCCACCATCCATGTTTGTCGCGTCGCTACGGGGATCGCACTTGCTCCGAACCCGTCCCAGTGTGGGGCAGACCCACCAGTGCTCAGCGCCCTACCCAGCCATGGCTCCACGCCTCCAGTCGGGGCCCTCCGTCGTATTAGGAACCAAGGGCACGAAGCTCCAGATTCTCCGCACATGCGAGCCCCCCAGTAGCTCTTTCCAGTTACCAGTACGTGAGGGTCCGTGGGCAGTGCACCTCATCCACACCGGCCCCCAGCCTGCTCCACACTCCGGTCCGGGGCTGGCGTCGACCCGTGAGCCTTCACCGTTGCGGCCGCAGTTGCTCCTTCCTGCGATCCGTCTCTCACGTGCGCATCTGCTGTAGAGGCCTCAGGCACCCGCTCTGCCGGCAATCGGCGTTTGTGGGTTCTTTAAGCCGGTATTGGCATCTACGTTTGCTCGCCAACCTACTGCCTCATCGTGTGTGCTACGATGGCTCGGGATTACAGGGTTTTCACAGGATAAACAAGGGATAGGGGTCGGAGCTCTAGACGCTCGCCTCCACCATATTGGCCGGCTAGCCACGCCCAGCAACCACGGAATCTCATGAAATTTCCCAACACCATCACGACTGGGGGAAAAATTAAATGCAATTATATCGATTTTCAGTACAAGAAAGGAAAAGCCTGGTCCTGCTTTTTCAGAAATATTAATGAAGAAAAGTGTGCAAAAAGGCAATTTGTATCTTTTTGGGGTTTTTACATTTAGGGAACCCAGCCGCAATAGTGAAAAGAAGATATATAGTTTTGATTGCATGTTTTATTTTATCAATGTGCACATTAACTTTGACATACTTTTATATGATTTTTTTTAACACAAACTTTATTGCATTTTTGTTATGACAGTCGATGTTACAGTAGAATGATGTCCACCTTGTGAGTAAATACATTATAATGCAATCTATAACACAGCAACATATTGTTGACATTGGTTTCTCGTTTGCTCCGTGTCATTGCATATACAGTTGAAGACCATGGACAGTAATCCAGTACTCAAAATCCCCGCACCCGGATCCCAAACCAGAACCCCATGTGTCACCGTAGAGCCATCACTACAGAAAGAGGGGGGGGGGGGAGTGTCTATGCGGATGCAAAGCAATACATTTATGGACCAGGCGAACACTGCTGCTGGTGGACCTTATTTATGTGTTATCCCTGGGGTATTATCGCTTCTGGAACAATGGATACTGATCCAGCGCTATCAATAAAATTTCTTCTCCTATATGCTTTGAACATCCAGGTACAAATATCCCTCTAAAAACACAGACTATATCCATATGACGGTGGGGCCCATAACACCGCATATACATTCACTCTCTCATATATTCCCTGGATTTCATCCGTCCTTACCTAGGAGAAAAAACAGTAGAACGATTCGCTGGAAGGAGACGGGATACCTCTTTTAAAACGACATATACTTCTCATTGCTTTTAAGGTATTCCGCTCATTGGTCGATGGACCAACTAGTAGGAATCAGTTGATGGTGATTAAGACCAGCTCAATCACAATAAACCTTTAAACATTTATTTTTAACATTGAGCTAAAGAACCACTGAGTCAGTGTTTTAAAGGTAATAAAGTTTTATATAAATTTTAGAAGCATGAATAAGTTTCAGATTTATTATTCAGGATATTACATTTAGCATCATTATAAGAATAAATTGAAATTGCAATGCATACCTATTAGATGGAAAAATAAAGTTCGTCACAGCAAGAACTCCCAAAGGATCTATCTATCTGTCCTGGAAACAGGCCTTCTCGTTCCTTTCCCCTTCAGTATTTTAAGCATAAGAGTCTAATAGTTCTAAATGGAAAAATCTATTGAGAGTAAAAAGGTTCTCCAAAAGCAGCATCTTATGCTCACTCAAAATATAAAATAACAGCAGCAGTATCAGCTCGTCAGCATCAGCAGCAGCAACTCCATAAGCAGCTAAAGGCAGCAACAACCCCCTCCTCTTCAAGAGTAGGTCTTCTTATACCCTAATACTAGCTTACTAAGTGAAAATGTTACATCTTTATGGCGAAATTCTCTCCAATTGGTCCATTCGGGTCAGTATACATCTCATTATCAATATCTTTGTTCCAACCAGTTCTTTGTGGAAAGTTCAATCTTCTGTCGTTTCTCACGGGTTCATGACATTACCCATCCGCTCTTGCAGTTCAAATTGTATCATTTTCCGATACTTTTAGGTTCAATAGTTCTTTGTCTATTCATTTATTCACTGCGACTTCTCACGCTTCTTGCTGATTTTCTTTGACACTTGTTTACTCTATAAGGTCATCGTAGCCTTGACCATACTTCCATCCTAGGCTTTGGAACGATCACATGATCCCTCTTGTTCACGGCCTTTCTCTCTTTTCATAACTCCACTCGCGCCTGCGTATTCTAGCTCATGACGGCCATTTTATATCGCTGCTCAACAGGCCTAAGCTCACTATTATAAAGATAAACAAGACATAATTAAGAATAAAGAATATAAACCCTTTCGTTTCCCTCCCGTCATTCTACGTACCCCAATTAGGAATTACCTAGCCAAAAGCGACATATAAAGCCATCCCTTACTTACCACCGCTTTACTTTGCCACCACACAGTTTATTTCCAAGCACAAATCATGCGTTTTATTATTCTATTAGTACGCAAATATTAGACTTATGTTATCCACGTCAACAATTATAAGTAAATTAGTTTGCACATAAATAGCATGTTACCTTTAACCCCTTACATGTAACGTACATGGTTGGTTATTTACTAAGACGAACTTGTGTGTTAATTATTTAACGTAAATATTAGGAGGTTAAAAATTTTTCATTTACCCTGCTCCATCAATTCCCCCTTTGGTGATTTTTAATATCACCACAAAAACCCATGTTACACAATTCTATTCGACAGCATATTTCTTTGTCCGTTTGTTTTTGTTAGTTTACACAACTGTATCCCTTTCAACTTGTCTCTTTGTTTTCTTATACATGTTCTCTTTTATTTCTTCTAGCTCTATTTCACCCATTTCTCTCTCTCTCTCTTTGTTTATCTTGTTTTCTTTTTCTATTTTATTCTGTCTTCTTCTTCTCTTTATACATGTAATTATTAACTTTAATACTAAAACTATTATTATTATCATGGTTGCTACTATTATGACTTTCCCTATTATTAATCCACTCATTCTCGTAAACCAATTTATTACTGACGAAAAACTCTTACCAAGTTTTCCAAACGCATTTTCAACCTCCAGTGGAACAAGTTCTTTGTACAAATTTGTAATATTCTTTATATACTTTTGTATATTTTCACTTTTATCTGGAATGTAAGTGCAACAATGTTGGACTTTCAGCATTCCACAGACTCCACCTTCTTTTGACAAAAGAATGTCAAGGGCAAGTAGATTTTGCATCACCATAGCTCTCATGGCAACCATCTCGGTATTCACCATCAAGAACCCTCCAGCAGTATCTGTAGATAAACGATCTACTACTGTGGATAACTTCCGAATTTTAAATGCATTCAAAGATATTCCCACTGCTGGTATCAATGCTCCAAAAATATCACCTACTATTTCTGAAAAACTTTCCCTTTTTCTACGTGTAAATGTCTTTATCATTTCGTGTGTTCCCTTTTCCATTCTATCCACATGAAAAATCTTTGGAAAGACCAGGCCTAAATAACATGATCCATACCAATGGTCCGGCAACCTGTAATAAGCTCTGTTACCACATCTATAATAGATCCCTGGAAATATTGGATCTTTTCCCCCTTTGGATCCCCATCCGCCTAAAATTTTATAATTGTCATGGCAATTACTGGAACCCACGAAATAATTGTCATATATTGTTCTATTTCTTCTAATGCACAACCTCCCCTGTTGGGGCCAATCCAGAGTCATAGCTGCATTTGTCTTTTTCTTGTCATGATTTTCTTCCTCAAACGCCCAAAGAGGTGTTTTTGCCTCTTCTATCACTTTTCTTTGAAATTTCGCTCTTCTATCCTCAACCATTTCTAAAAATACCTTTTCTTCCTTCTTTAATTCACAGGTAAGGTTGTTTTTAACTATATCATCTAATGTTAGAATCTTATCTTCTATGAAAAATTCACCAAATATTTTTCCCTCTTTCACTTTGTTTAGTTCAGAAACTATAGGAATCTTTGCAAAAATCTTATGTATATTCGTATAATAATATTCTAATTTTCCTGTCTTATAAAATAAACTTGCTAAAACACTACATGTTATTCCATACGTCAAAGGAAGGTGATGATAGGTCACACCCTCTGCAACAGACGCAGGCAATTGCATACAAACATAACAATCTCTTACATCCATTGTTTCTATATACTCATATAATAATTTATTAAAAACATTCTTTGAAAAATCTGTTATTGATTTGTCCTTATGTAATTCTGCACTACTTTTTGATATAGCTGTTTCTTGAATGTTAGCTCCTTTCTCTTTCTCTGTGTGATTAGACGTTTCTTCTACAGCTAAACTAATTGGAATGGTAATTGCTAAAATCACCCATACTGTCATTAATAATCCTGTACAAAAGAAGCACATCTTACACCACCTGCTTAAGAACTCACATCTACATTTTCTATCTTTAATATCTTCCATTTTGTTCTATAACCTATTTATTATGTACAGGAAAAATGTGTCACCACACCTCAGAAATGACCTCTTAGCCACTCTGCTCTCTATCTATTTTGTCTTTGTTTGGTACTTTCTTTTAATTCTTTTCAGAACTCTTTCTTTTATCTAATACAGTGTTTCGTCAACTCCGGTAGAAATTCGTTCAAATTTCTTCAAGTTTGTTGCACTTCAGCTTCACCCATTAGGTTGCAGCTTTGTTCTGGGTTCTCGTGAGTGATCTCTTCTTCTTTGATATCAGTCAAGGCAAGGTATAGCCATTCAGGCGATTTATACTTTAGATTTACTTTCTTTACTCTTTTTGTTTTCTGCAAGTGTTTTCCACCTTGTTTTTCTTGTTCTTTTTGACTTGTTATTTCATTTACTTGTTCTTCACTTTTTCCATCTAGCCTTATGATCCTGTATCTCAATCTTCTAACTTCGTTGGGCCAATTGTCTCCCTTTCTTGGCCTTTTTGGTTCACTTTCTTGTTCCTCGCTTTTTGTTTTCCAAGTTCTCTTTCTTGACTCTAGTTTCTGGTTTCTTTCTTCTCCACTTTCTTCTGACTCTGTTTCAGTTCTTTCTTTATTGTCTCTTATCTTGAATTTTATAATTTCACTTCTTTCATCTATTTGTGGTTTTCCTCTTGTTTTCCTTCGATCTCCTATTTCTGTCCCTCCTCGAGGTTCTTCCGAATTTGTGTCAATCTCTCTATCTGCTTCTAAATTTCCCTGTTCTTTTGTTCGCCGATCTGTCCCTATTGCTCCTCGGGGATCTTCCGATTTCTCTATCTTTCTGTTTGAAACTCTCCCTTCTTCGTCTATTAATATTATCTCCGAAGGATTTTACCACAACTTGTACTTGGTTGCTCACTGTTACTGTCTTTTTGCTCAGTTTCTTCTTTTATGCTATCAAGTTTCCAATTTCTTTTCAGATTTTCCTCACCATCCGAATGATCTGTATCAGATGCTGAACTGGTGTCTGATATTTCCAGATGTCTACTCACATGTCGATCTTCAGATTCTGGAACTTCAGCTATTTCCTCCACTCCTTCTGTCGTTGCACTTGTAATTGGGTCTTCCAGATGTCGACTTTCAGGTCGATCTTCAGGTTCTGGAGCCCTGTTAGTCTCTTCTTCTGCGTCAGATGCTAAACTGGTATCCAATACTTCCAGATGTCGACTCACATGTCGATCTTCAGGTTCTGGAACTCTGATGGTGTGACTGGCATGTACCCAGTGTTTCACTCCTGCACATTTGACTGCAGTTGTTGTCACCATGATCACCTGTCGTGGTTTGTCCCAGCGAGGCACCAAACAGTTTCTTCTTCTGTGGACTTTTATGCGGACCCAATCTCCTGGATTCAAATCATGGGCTGGTTTTCTTTCAAGAGTGGTCGCATCCGGTCCAACCTGATGAAACACAGAACGTACCACATCAGCCAATCCTCTGCAATAATCCAGCACCAGATCATCAGTTATAGTCAGTAGTTTGTTGACAGGTACATGTGCTTGTCTCATTGCTCGTCCCATAATTATCTCATGGGGACTGAGTCCTGTTTTTCTTTCCGGTATACTTCTGATTGTCATTAAAACTAATGGCAAGGCATCTGGCCATTTGAGTCCTGTGGCTTGACGCATTTTACCTAACCTGTTCTTAATTGTTCCATTCACTTGCTCTACTATTCCAGAAGCCTCTGGTCTGTATGCACAATGCAGTTTCTGTTTAATACTAAGTGCTTCACAAATCAGTTGAATCAATTCGTTTTGAAAATGTGTTCCTCTATCTGTTTCAATCGTTACTGGAAAACCATACCTTGGAATGAACTCTCGCAGCATAAGTTTTGCTACCGTGATTCCATCATTCCTTCTGGTCGGGTATGCTTCCACCCAACGGGAAAACAAACAGACGACTACAAGGACATATCTTAGTCTATTGCTCGGAGGCATCTCTATGAAATCCATTTGCATTCTCGTGAAAGGACCTCCCTCTCGTCCTATTGTTCCTAGACTCACTACTGTCTTCCTTCCTGGATTTAACTGTTGACAAATAAGACATCTTTGACAAAGACTCTCAGCTATGGCTCTGAATTTTGGATTATACCATGTTTGTCTAAAAAGTCTGATCATTTAATCTCTCCCAATATGAGCTTGTCCATGGTACATCCGTGCCATGTCAGAAATCATGCTATCAGGCATAACTGGTCTTTCATCCCTGTAAACCCAGACATCATTTTCCTCATGTTTTCTACATCCTGCTTTTATCCAGGTATCTTTTTCCTCATCATCTGCTGCTTCCTGTAATTGTCTCACCTCATCCCATGTTTCAACAGGGTTAGTAAAAAGCAAAGGACATGAAATATGCTCTCGTTCTCGGTTTCTTTTCAAAGAGACCACATTCTTTGCACAGTACTGTGCAATCTCATCAGCAAACTTATTGCCGACAGTCATGTAGTCTTCCCCATTTTCATGTGCTTTGCACTTCACTGCAATCTGTTTAGGCAGCTGTATCGCCTCAAGCAACTTTTTCACAAAATCTCCATTTCTAATCGGCGTTCCTGCAGACGTCAAGAAACCTCTCTGTGACCATATTTGGCCAAAATCATGCACCACCCCAAAGCCATATTGGCTATCCGTGACAACTGTGATTCGTACATTCTTTCCCAACTTGCATGCTTGAATTAGAGCAATCAATTCCGCTACTTGGGCAGAACGTATCCCTTTCAAACAAGATGCTTCCATTACAGCAGCTACTGTGCAAACTGCATACGCTGCACTTAGAACTCCATCATCTGTTCTCAAACATGAGCCATCCACGAACAGAATATAATCTGATTCCTTTAAAGGCTCATCCCGTATGTCGGGTCTCGGTTTTGTGCAATATTCAAGTACGTTCAGACAATCATGATCAACTTCATCCATTTCAATCACACTCTCTTCATCTGGCAATGATGTCGAAGGATTCACATTCATGCATCTGTCAATGGTCACATTATCTGCACTCAAAATCACTTTTTCATACCTAGTCAGCCGACTATGTGTCATGTATTGGGTTTTGGTTCTTGTCAAGAGAATTTCCACAGAATGTGGGACATATACTCTCAGTGGATATCCCATCACTATGCCTTAACTCTGTTCCAGACTTACACAAGTAGCAGCAACTGCTTTCAAACATCCTGGCAACGCTTTCGCTACAGGGTCTAAAACAGCTGAAAAATATGCAATGGGTCTTTTCATGTTTCCGTGTCTCTGCACCAAGACTGAAAACGCACACCCATCTCTTTCACTACAATACAATTCAAAGTCTTTTTCATAGTCAGGCATTCCCAATGCCGGAGCTTCACACAATTTCTTTTTCAGTTCTCTAAATGCTTTCATTTCCTCATCATTCATTTCAAAAGGATCTTTAACATTCTTCTTTGTCAATTTCTGTAACGGTTTTGCAATTAATGAAAATCCACTTATCCATTGTCGACAATATCCAACCATTCCTAGGAACATTCTTACCTCTCTTTGTGTCATTGGAGCTCTCATTCCTTTAATTATTTTTATTCTTACAGTTGTTACCTTTCGCACTCCTTTTTCAATCTTATGCCCTAAATATTGGACTTCTTGTTGACAAAACTTCAATTTTGATGGGGACACCTTATGTCCTCTTTTTGCTAAATGATTCAGCAAAGCAATTGTATCATTGACACATGCTTCCTTCGTTTTTGATGCCACCAGTAGGTCATCAATATATTGAACCATCACTGACTTTTCTGGCATTTTTAAATCTTCCAAGGATTTCTTTAAAATCTGATTAAAGATCGAGGGGCTTTCTGTGTACCCCTGAGGAATTCGGCACCATGCCAAAATACGCTCTCCAAACCTGAACGCAAATAATGGCTGGCTATCTGGATGCAATGGAATAGAGAAAAATGCATGGCATAAATCAATCACTGTGTACCATTCTGCTTCACATGGAATCTGGTATAGAATCACAGCAGGGTTCGGTACTATTGGGCAACAAGGCACAACAATTTTGTTTACCTTCCTCAAATCCTGTACGATCCTATATGTTCCGTTCGGCTTTTTCAGTCCCATTATTGGTGAATTACATGGACTGCTCATTATTTCTTTCAGAATCCCTTGTTCAATCATTTTATTTATTACTGGTGTTATTCCTTCAATTATTTCTGGTGTCAATTTATACTGGGGCGTATTTGGGTAACTCGTTCCCTCTTTAACAGAGATTTTAACAGGGTCTACTCCTTTCATTAACCCTATATATTCTCCCGTAAAATCCCACACTTTCTGTTTCACTGTTTGTTTCAATTCAATTGGGATTTTCTCTACATCAAATACAGGAAACAAATCATTCACTTCTGGTTCTAAATTTACCATTGACATTTTATGCAATACATCTTCATCTGGGGTCTGAAATGCAATTCCATCTGGAGTACAATAGATGGTGCAGTTAATTTTGCAAAGTAGATCGCGTCCTAATAGGTTCACAGGACTGCAATCACATACCACAAATCGGTGCATTTCACTAAATGGACCAATCTTTACCTCTACTAATTTTGTAAGAGGCGCCTTAATTTGCTGATTCAATACTCCAACTACTTGGATGTGTTCACCTGAGAGAGGAAGGTTTGGAATTTCCACTGACCTGACAGTAGAACAGGTAGCTCCAGTGTCCACAAGGAATGTTACATTTGCACCATTCACTTCTCCATCCACAAATGGACCTGCTTGATCTACCTCTAGAGTTGCGCCAAGCACGCACTCTTCCTCCTCTCCTAGGCACCGTCATAAACTTTCATCCGACTCATCACCATCCTGTCGTAACCAGTATTGAGAAATGGCAGCTGCGCGCGGCAATTGTGTTACCTGCTCTCCTCCGTAGAATCCTGTTTCTGCACTGAATTTCTGTTGATTAACACTCTTGGGAAGTGGTGGTTGTGGCACCTGACTTTGTTGGGTAACTACCTCACTCTGCACCTGTGGATTTAATGATTGATTTTCCATATTAAGTTTTGGAGGAAATTTACACTCGTTTCTCCAATGCCCTAGCTTTCCGCAGTTGTGGCATGGCCACTTTTTCTTTGCCTCTTCTATGCTCATTTGTCCTTTTCCTTTACCTATATTTGGTCTAAATCTAGTCTGTCCTGCTTCATTAACTGGATTACTCAATTGAGCTTCTTGCTTCTCTGCAACTTTCACTTGTGCCCACATTGCTTTCTCTTTCAATTTACGCTGTCTACTCTCAATATCATCACTGCAATATTTAGCGTATCTCAAAACTTCATCAACTGTGCTATTCTGCCAACAAATCATATGCTGTTTAATCATTTCACTTATCTCCGGTTTTAACCCATAAACAAATCTATATACAAAATGACTCATATCCTTCTCATTTAGCGTCTCATTGCCAATATACTGTTTAAAAACTAACAGTAGCCTTTCGTAGTATGCATGCACTGATTCTTTACTTTCCTGTGTGGTTCTGTCTATTTTTACCCAATCCGTTTCTTTGGGTGGAATCTTATTCTTCAAAAAGGTAATTACTTGATCATATTTCCTCATTACTTCTGGTCCTGGCGCTCCTGTTTTAGCATCTTTTGGATATTCTACAATTGGCCAATCAATAGTAATCTTACATTCTGTCCACAAATCAGCTGGTACTACTATATCGAACAATCCATCCAAATCTATCCACAACACCTTTGAAATCTTAACAAATCTCTCCACTTGTCTGTACCTATCTACTGGCTTCTCTCTCAATTTTGGAAAGTCTTTTGTAAATGACAGTATATCCTGTCTAGACCATGGAACATGCACATAACTACCTCCTGGAGTTTCTCTCATCGGGTACTCTCTTACAATTGGTTCCTTGTCTGTCACCGCAAAAGCCAAAGACGCTTTATCTGTTATTTTCTCATTCTTTTTAGTCCATCTACTTCTCCATCTATCCACATCACCCCATTTTCTCAGCAAAACAATTAATTCTTTTATTTGGGTCAATCTCCCTGATGTGTTCAGATTCTCTATATCTTTCTCACAAAAATCTACTCTATATGGTTTCTGCAACGTTCTCACTTTTACAAATTCTACTCCTAGTTCATTCGCTGTTTCTTCCAATTTGTCATGTAAATTTCTAGCTCTCCATGTAATGCTCTTACACAAGAACATAATCTCGTCATCCTGATAACCTTTCAGTTTTTCTGTGCCAATCGTCCCTAAGATCAATTCTTCCATGTCTATTTTTAACCTAATTACATCTAATGGTTTTGATTCTGTCTCTTTCATTTTCATAGTTTTCATCCATTCATTCAATTCATCTGGAGTCGGACCTACAGGCGTACTATTTAATTCTATCCAATTTCTACTTCTTTCTGCTGTCTCTGATGCAGACTCAGTCACCATAGGTATTCTCCTGAACTCATTCTCATTTATCGTCAAATTAGTAGGTGGGCTTGGTCTATACGTACTAACCAAATTGCTTGCACCTTCATTGTCAAGTTCCATCCCTTCTCTCCTTCTTTGCAAATGTGAATTCATAGGAATCACTAAAGAATGTTCGTCAATTTTCTGATTCTCAAAAACTGGTAATACTGGACCTATTGTTACTGGTACAGTTACAGCTTCCATATTCATTGTTAATTCTCTTATCTTTTCAGTTAATTCTCTTGTGGTTTTTGCTAATTCCGTTGTATTGTCACTTTCTATCTTCTCATTTTGTGGAGTTTTCAATTGATCTTGTGACCTATTTATCTCATATCCTCGTTCGGGATTTTTATTCCTCCCAGTTTCCATTGGCGGTGCATTGGGTGTCACCACCGCAGAATTCTGTTGGTATGGAGGTGGGTTTCTGTTATCTTCCAGCAATTCATCTTCCGTCTCACTACCACCATACCCATACTTTTCAGTAACCACATGTTTCTTTTTCTCTGTACACTTTCTCTTTGCTTCCTCCTCAACTGTAAAAGCCGGAAACAAACCTCCTGTCATATTAGCATATCTCCACCGCTTTATTCTGTCCTCATGATTCACTCCCCATAACCTTCCGGGCACAAACTCATGATTCTTTAATCCTCTGAATCTCTCTCGTTCATACATCTCATCTTCCCATTCACTTAAAGCTTCAAACTGTGTCGTTCTAGGTTTAAGTTCAAGCATCGCCATCTTCTCCCTCAAATTCCGAAGTACAGCTACACTAAATGAACCATTCTCAGGAAAAGCCAATGCTCCATCATTCTTAGTATATTTTGTCCAATTCTCTAACCATATGCATGTATGATATCCGTACTTCAGCATCATATGCGAAGCTGGTGATTTCGGCGGAGGAATTACTTGTCCCTCTCTAGTCACTACCTTTTTGTCTTTCTTAAAGAAGTTCTTAACTTTCGACATCCACGACGTTTTCTCTCTACCATACTCATAATAAGACATGATTCACAATCTCTTTTTCTCCTCAAAAGTCCGCAATTCAACACTGTTCTCTATGCGTTTATTCCGACCAATCCTAGCGCTACTCACACCAACGCTCCAATCCTAAACTTCTACGTCACTGGTTTATCCGACCAATCCTAGCGCGACTCACACCAACACTCCAATCAGAGCGGTTTCTGTATAACAGCGCACTGTCCAATCCCAGCGCGCCTTTTGTCTACGTCAGTTCTGCTCCTGTTTCTGTATGACTAGCGCACTGTCCAATACCAGCGCGGCTCTTGTCTACGTCAGTTCTGCTCCTGACCCCTCCTTTACAAAATTTATCGGCAATTTATTTTTCAACAGTTCTCCGTTAGTTACAACATTAAAAACACATTTCCATTGTCTGATTCGCTAAACTAAAGAAATAGCTTTGTCCATTTACACAAGAATTCTGTATTTTCCAGTAGGCAGCGCTTACCTCTACCCTACCACAGAATTTTTCTGTTTTGCCGATAAAGTAGCACTTCCCTCTACCTTACCCTTCTTTCAAGCAAGGGGTAAACCCGTTTCTCTGGGGATAAAACACATGTGGAGACTACACTGCTCCTGAGAATTAAGGCCAGAGTTTCACAAGAAAACCGGTTGCTATTTCACTCACACACCTTTTATACGGAAAATGTCCCTATCATAACACAACCTGTGTTATCACCAATATGAACTCAGACCATGCACTATTCCATGTGACTTCTCTTGCCACACGTGTTCCACTTCCTACTTCCCGAAAGCGTTAAAACTTCGACTTACATATAACATAACGTGACTCAACATAAAGTGTTAGACATGAAATAATCAATAATCACCAAACTAATCTATAGTAACCATAACTCTGCTACCAAGAAATCTGATCCAGCGCTATCAATAAAATTTCTTCTCCTATATGCTTTGAACATCCAGGTACAAATATCCCTCTTAAACACAACTCATATCCATATGACGGTGGGGCCCATAACACCGCATATACATTCACTCTCTCATATATTCCCTGGATTTCATCCGTCCTTACCTAGGAGAAAAAAACAGTAGAACGATTCGCTGGAAGGAGACGGGATACCTCTTTTAAAACGACATAATACTTCTCATTACTTCTAAGGTATTCCGCTCATTGGTCGATGGACCAACTAGTAGGAATCAGTTGATGGTGATTAAGACCAGCTCAATCACAATAAACCTTTAAACATTTATTTTTAACATTGAGCTAAAGAACCTCTGAGTCAGTGTTTTAAAGGTAATAAAGTTTTATATAAATTTTAGAAGCATGAATAAGTTTCAGATTTATTATTCATGATATTACATTTAGCATAATTTCAAGAATAAATTGAAATTGCAATGCATACCTATTAGATGGAAAAATAAAGTTCGTCACAGCAAGAACTCCCAAAGGATCTATCTATCTGTCCTGGAAACAGGCCTTCTCGTTCCTTTCCCCTTCAGTATTTTAAGCATAAGAGTCTAATAGTTCTAAATGGCAAAAATCTATTGAGAGTAAAAAGGTTCTCCAAAAGCAGCATCTTATGCTCAATCAAAATATAAAATAACAGCAGCAGCATCAGCTCGTCAGCATCAGCAGCAGCAACTCCATAAGCAGCTAAAGGCAGCAACAACCCCCTCCCCTTCAAGAGTAGGTCTTCTTATACCCTAATACTAGCTTACTAAGTAAAAATGTTACATCTTTATGGCGAGATTCTCTCTAATTGGTCCATTTGGGTCAGTATACATCTCATTATCAATATCTTTGTTCCAACCAGTTCTTTGTGGAAAGTTCAATCTTCTGTCGTTTCTCACGGGTTCATGACATTACCCATCCGCTCTTGCAGTTCAAATTGTATCATTTTCCGATACTTTTAGGTTCAATAGTTCTTTGTCTATTCATTTATTCACTGCGACTTCTCACGCTTCTTGCTGATTTTCTTTGGCACTTGTTTACTCTATAAGGTCATCGTAGCCTTGACCATACTTCCATCCTAGGCTTTGGAACGATCACATGATCCCTCTTGTTCACGGCCTTTCTCTCTTTTCATAACTCCACTCGCGCCTGCGTATTCTAGCTCACGGCGGCCATTTTATATCGCTGCTCAACAGGCCTAAGCGCACTATTATAAAGATAAATAAGACATAATTAAGAATAAATAATATAAACCCTTTCGTTTCCCTCCCGTCATTCTACGTACCCCAATTAGGAATTACCTAGCCAAAAGCGACATATAAAGCCATCCCTTACTTACCACCGCTTTACTTTGCCACTACACAGTTTATTTCCAAGCACAAATCTTGCGTTTTATTATTCTATTAGTTCGCAAATATTAGATTTATGTTATCCACGTCAACAATTATAAGTAAATTAGTTTGCACATAAATAGCATGTTACCTTTAACCCTTTACATGTAACGTACATGGTTGGTTATTTACTAAGACGAACTTGTGTGTTAATTATTTAACGTAAATATTAGGAGGTTAAAAAATTTTCATTTACCCTGCTCCATCAATTCCTGTTCACTGGGAGCCTGCAACTACTCCTGGATCTAGATCCTGTGCCTTAAGGCTTTCCAATAGTTTGTCCCATTCCATTGAAATTGGTGATTTGCCTAGTCTCCTATATTTCTCCCACCTAAGGGCTGTGCTTTCAACAGGCCCCACTGATTGAGTTCTTCCTGCCAGTCTGTTAGTCTTGGGGCCCTAGGGGACTTTCAACGCCAAGTAAGAAGGCATTTCGCCAGTAATAGGCCCAGATGGCGAATCGCACCCCCACCTTGGAACCCCTAAGACCTAGGTTAACCCCAGTACACAATGCTCCATGGCATCCCGTCCGGCCTGGCTAGTGACCTTACCCACCACTCTGGTTACTCTTGCCCAGCATTATGATAGTTGTGGGCAGGCCCATAGCATGTGGAGCAAGTCCGCCCCCTCTACCTGGCAACGGGGCACATTGAGGACGCAGCAGGGTATATCAGGTTGATTTTATGTGGCGTTAAGCATGCTCAGTGTAGAATGGGGAATGTAATACATTTAAATCTCGAATTACAAGACACTTTCTTGGGGTATTCCAACAGTCGTGCCCATTCCTTGTCAGAGAGTGCCCTGCCTAAGTCCATCTCCCACCTCTCCCTTAGTGTATTAAGTGGCGTCATTAGATGGTCTCGGAAGCCTTTATATAGCCATTGCACCAAGAGTCGACCATGTCCCTTTGTGTACAACGCCCTCAGTAGCCCATGAGTTGGTGGCTCATGATCATCAGCTGCCCAATGTTGACGCACATACCGCAGGAGACTGGCATGAGTTAGGAAGAGGGTGTCCGGAAGGTTGTGTGTGTGTGTGAGTGTATGAAGTCTTTGTGTGTCATGAGGGAGCTTTCTACAAACAGGTCACCCACAGTGGTGACTCCTTTCTCGTTCTCAGGGTATAAGCCTCTTACTCATTGTGGGGCAGCCTTGCAGGGGTATGTTGAGTGCGTAAGGCGGACAGAGGAATACCTCATCACCATTTTCCAGTATGACAACATGATGGGGTTTATACAAACGAGAGAGCCGTCTGGTACTTTGTCCCACTTCTGTAGAGCCAATATTGTCTGTGATGTCCTGGGGCCATTAGGGAAGTCTGTTTATGTTTCCCTGTCCAACCTAGCCAGGTTAGCGTCCTCGAGCAATTGGTCTGGTCTTACTCTGACTGGGTCTGGTGCCTCTGCAGATGTGAAATAGGCTTCATTTGTAGTGTAGGTCTTCTAGGGTAGGACATTTTCCCTCTCTCTAGATCTGGAAACTGGGGCATGACGAAGAACCCTTTTCACCCTTTCAAGTGCCATCTCCCATGCACACCCCACTGGTTTCACCACATGCAGATAGTGATTCGATATATTTTCGACTTACATTAAACAGGTTAAAAGGGAGTATTTTCCCATAGAGGCCTTGAGCATCCTCTTTTCCCCATTTGTTGTCTTTGGTGCACCACTTTGCAGCATGCGTGGGCACTAGGGGCCAGATTGACCAGTTTCTCATGGGGAAACATCCTTTACCACGAAACCATTACAACGCGGTATGGTTACATCATGGTTTTGACAACGCAAATCGTTACATCGACTTGCACTGGAGGGCGCTCTAGACTAAGGAATAGTGTGAATTACTATTCCAGCACCTTCCCTACTGTACGTAGACTGGAGTTGGAATAGTAATTCACACTATTCCTAAGTCCAGCGCCCTCCAGCGCAAGTCGATGTAACAACTTGCGTTGTCAAGACCGCGATGTAACATACCGCGTTGTGATGGTACGCGTTGTATCATCATACATTCTTCTCATGTAGCACAGTGCAGCTCCGCAAACGCTATGCTGCATGAGAAGGATGGAGCAGGATACCGCCATATTTACAGAAATATGGTACTCTCCTCCCCTCACCCTAGCACCGGCACAGAAATATGCTGCCGTAAGCAGCGGACACACCTTTGCACAATAGTGCAAGGGTGTCTGTTTAAGTCTAGAATAGGTTTTGTACTGGAGGAATACCCTTCCAGTACAAAATACTATTCTTAGACTAACTTTAAACCTTTCCCACTTTGTATGTGTGCTGTACAGTACAGCACACATGCAAAGCCGGAAAAGAATGGAGAAATAAAAGCATTTCTCCTTCTTAGCGCCTATCTGAAACAGACGCTATTTTCTGACGCTAGACCTTGTCTACTTGTTTAAGTAAATAGGGCTTAGCATCAGAAATCTTGGATGGATGCATGGGAATGCTCATGCACCACTCATGGTACGTCCCATGGGGCTAAGTAATGCAGAGCATAGCGTGCTCTGCTTTGTGTTACTTTCAAGTGATTTCCCAGCATAAAACAGGTTTTACACTAAAAAAGTGAATACGTGAAAAAAGATTTAGCATCATTTTTTGGCACTTTTGTGACACAGACACGGAGTGAAGTCTTATTGAATCGACCCCTACGTTGGGTAACCCAAGGCCTTCCTCCACCCAGTCGCCTTTTGGTGTATCTAATTTAGCCTTATTTCTTTCCAGCCCAGACCAAGGCTATCTTGAGCCTATCTTGCTCCTAAAATGTTGACTGTTTATTATGCCAAATGGAGTTTTGCAAAACACACAGGTACACGGGAAGGATGACCATTTTCTCTACAGCTGTTCTGCCCATTATTGAAAGCAGAGTGTGTTCCAAAATTGAACTCAATTGAATGATTTGAGACCCTGTGTTGCTGTGAGGTGTGACAGGGCCCGTGCCCAGTCTCCATTTTAGTTCCATGTTTTAGCTGCGACTTTTAACACGCTTTGCGCTTACAAGATAATGTATTGATAAATCACTATACACTGTGTTCATTTCTTAGCAGGCTTTATTAACATGTTACTTGTACACTCTGTCCATGGCGAGAGTACATGGAACATGTTACCATTGTCTGGCTAGAGACAGCTCATGACTAACCATAGCATCAGCTGTGCACCTTTGACACAGTGCAATTGGAGCAGGGCTTTTATTATATAAACAGGCTCTGCACTACATTGGGCAAAGGAGCACTTTGCCTGGGATTGTCCTCAACGGTTGGACTGTGGCTGAGATGCAGTCCTGCTGACTCTGACCCCTATACTGCTCCTGACAATAGCCTGTTATGCACAGGCTGGCTTCCTGATCCATCACACTCAGGTATGGGGGTTAGACTATCCCAGAGGATCTGGAAGAGATTACTCCTGCTATACTCTTAATAGTAAAGGTAGTACAGGTAGGAGTATTGTATTGTATTGTAATTGCATTTATGTAGCGCTTACTACCCCTGACGAGGCGTCAAAGCACTTTTTCGGAGAGTAGCACTCTACTCCGGAACCCATAAAGGATTAGTGATGAATTAGTATAGTGAAAATATGAAAGTAATTTGAGTGGTGGATATGTTAGTCAGTTATTTGGATTGAGAAGGATAGTGGAGGGAAAGAAGAGGGAACAAGGTTTGCATTTATATAGTGCTTGCTCCGCTTGATGGGGTGTTGAAGCGCTTTTTCGGCGAGTAGCACGCTACTTTGGAGCCCATAAAGGATTAGTGGTGAATTAGTGTAGTGAAATATGAAATTAATTTGAGTGGTGGATATGTTAGTCTGTTATTTGGATTGAAAAGGATAGAGGAAGGATAGAAGGGGAGGATTTAGAATAGTTGTTTTTTTTTTTTAGAGCTCCTAGCAGTAGGACGAGGCCTGGGATGAGTAAGAGGAAGGTGGAGGGGGATGATTTAAAGGGAGCTGGAGGGGGAAGAGTCAGAGGGAGGGTTTAGAAACGCTTGTTTTAGGGATTGGAATAGTAGAAAGATGTATGAGATGATGCAAAGAGGGGTGGAGTAGGGAAGAGTCTCGAAAGGGTTATTTTGGGGATCATAGTAGTGGTATGGGGTTTGGGATGAATGAGAGAATGGAGTTAATGGATATATTGATAGAGGTATAGGGTTAGAAATAGGCTAGTGCATTGGAAAGAGTAGGAGAATGAGGTTTGAGATGAGTCAGAGTTTAGCTAGAGGATATATTGGGAGCGGTATAGGGGGAAAAATAGGGTAGTGCATTGGATATGCTGAATTAGAAGAAAAGTAATAAATAAGTAAAAGTAATAAATATATAGATCCAAAGGTGCTATAGATCCATAAGTACATGGAAGGTATATAGATGCATGAAGGAAGGTAGTATATGTAGATTACAGATGCATTAAATAAACTCTGGCTTTCAAGTGTTGTTGTGCTTTAAAATAGTTTTATTTTTATATTTATATATTTTTTGAAGATCAATAGTGAATCAATTGCAGATAAATAGTTATGATAAAAAGATTTACTTATTTATGCAGTCACTTATATACATGTTAAAAACATAGAATAATGTAACTGTCAGTAATATGTACATTTGTTAAGCAGAACTAATGAATATATATAATAACTTTTTAAACAATTATTCTACACGTTTATACAAAGCAATACACATACATAGGTACATATCTATAGTACAAATAAATGCTTATATACAGAGAGATATGCTGTATATTTCTATCTGTTTGCGTTTGGTGGTTATATGGGGAAGAGCCAATTCTTGAGTAGTCTGAAGATAAGGTGGTTATCCGTGGATCTTATGTTGGGGGTTAAAGAGTTCCATAGTTTGGCTGCTTGAACAGAGAATGATGTGCCACCCATTGTTTTTTTCTTGAATTTGGGGATTTTGAGGCGAGGTGCAACCCGAGAGCAGAGGTTTGTTTGTTGAATGTGTTTGGTGATTTTATTCCTGATGTAGAGTGGTCCAGTTCCATGTATCGCTTTGTGGATGATACAAAGCAGCTTGAACGTGGATTTTCTGGCAACTGGTAACCAATGCAGAGCTTTCAAGGCAGGGGAGATGTGCGTATGATCATAGTAACATCATAATGGTTGAACTGTTTATATTTTTCACCATTCTTGTAATGCTGGTTACTATGCTCTGTTTCTTCTGCCTAATAATTGCAGCACAATCTTTCTATGCAAGAATGCAATTGTTTTAATAAATGTTTAGAAACCTGATTCGTATCTTTCTTGTGTCACCTTGGGCATGCAAAATTCAACCAACAAAAGGGTAGATCAGTTTTCAATGGTTACTTGGGGAATACAATAGTGGTCATGTTCGAGGTTGCTGATACCATCTGTTACCCTGGTAAGGTTAGGGGTCCAGATGCAGCACTGTGAGCTAGCAAGCAACCAGGCCAATATTCTTTGATAAATACGTCTGAACTGAGATTCCCGGGTTTTGAAGTCGATGTTGTCCAGATACACAGTACTACTAAATTTGTAGGAACTGTGTACCATGGCGCCTCCAATGTTCTAGGTCAGGCACTTATTTTAATGGGTCTCCTGAGTAGTTCTTGCGTGTGCCCAGGATCTCCTTTTCACCTCATACTGAGACGTCCGTGCTCTTAGGGAAGTTAATCCTCCTCCGCTTTATAGGAAACTCCTCTATTAGTCTGTAGGTGGTTCAAGCTTCAACCTTTAAAAGGGTTACCCCACTATAGTAATTTCCTTTCTTTGCATTCCATTCCTTAAAAATGGCGCAGCTTAACATCCCTGTGAACTGCCAACCTGCTGTTGCAGCAGTATTGGAACATCAATGGCTCCGTGCTACAGTGGGAGATGTTACCTTTGTGGTTGAGACCCATGAAGCATACAAAGCAGAGGTAGTCTACTGATGGGTCATGTTTCCTGCAATCAATGGAAATACACAGACATTTCACAAATATACACTAGCTGCAATACCAAATGCATACAGAGCATATGAAGATTTAAAAATACCATTAATATATCAGGAACATCAAAATTGATGTCAATGCACCATACCACATCCACTAAACATTGTACGACTGGGTCCGCTCCGCAACGAGGGGGCAACCTAACCAGTGCTAGACAGCTATACACCATGCACATATTTGCAACCATTAACGTCTGCAGAACTTCGCACTCTGTACAGTTAGACTTTGTAGATGCTTAACGCAATTTGTAATGTGCACAATAACAGCAACCCCAGTGAGGGCTGTTCAAGCTGTGCAGCTGCTGTTAACTGTGCCTGCAATTAATCCAATGATGATCAATGCAATTATGGGTAAGGTTACCCCAGATGGGAGGAAATCCCATTCTGGATTACACAAAAAATAAATCTGCTTGAAACAGTGTTTCCCTGTACGGCACCCCAAGACAAACATAGAATTTGCCTGTGCCTAACACTTGGTATACTTCCCCCAGTTGATGATTGTGCTACTTGGGACACAGTCTTTGCTGCAAAACCTACCATCACGCATTGTACACCATCAATTGCTGTTTTTCAGATGTGCTAAAACAGATCCAAAACTAATACTGGGCGGCTCCTGCCCTTCCTTTGGGCATGAAACTAGTTGGCAATTTTGCCACAGTATCAATAATATTAATTAACATTAAAGGGGAAGCAGCCAACGACTCGAACGTGCACTGTTAGCACACCGAGAGCTCGAATTACAGAAAAGTATTGCTGAAACCTATAACTCTAGGTCAAGATAGTTTGGGAGCCAGAGCAAATAAGCCACAGCTTAAGGGCAATTCTGAACAATAATTTACCAAACAGGCACTTGAGAGTTCTAAAAAGAAAAAAAAACTCTGGGTTAAACAGGAAAATAAAGACAGACCAAAAACAAGGGGTGGATCTCCGCAACCGGAGTTCACAGAAAAGCGTTACAACCTATGTAGCCGTGATATACTTGAACAGCCTTATAGGTATCATTAAACTGATACTCATCATTCTCATTCCTTTCAGGACTCCCCAGAAAAATGCTCAGAGAGTGGGGAACAACCGGAGCACAGGTAAGAAGAATATGTAAAACAGAGAAATGACTTACAACGCTTATCTGACATCATCATAAAAAAAAGAGAAACTTCCAAAACAAAAACACCAATTCAGAAATAAGAAAGTGGCAGGTATTTACATCAAACATGCCACACATATTGATAATGCTTCTTCAGACTTGGGCACTGCAGTGCTAGACAGCACGGCAGAAGTCACAATAGTTCACCAGAATCGGCTGCGAGAGCAACTAATGAATTTATTCAAGTTTTAACACCAGATCAGCGGGTCAGCCCTCCAGACAGACTGTCTGATTTGGACATCTAAATAGAGGGTGATGTACTGCATACTATTAAAGTAATCTGGGAAAATTGAATAAATAAATATGACATTCTCTTGGCTGAAATGTATTGGCCACCAGAGTTTGTTAGAAAAGTCCCACAAGGGGGAGACGTCATCATACATTCCTTCTCTGTTCTTGTTCCTGAGGTTGTCAAAAAAACGTATGCTGCAGAATGGGCCATTTTACAAGCCCCGGCATTAGACCGCAATTATGTTGGCTGGCATAAGCACTAGCCTTATCACAATATACCCATAAGTTCCAGCCCACAATTTCAACCACAATACCCTATTAAACATGAGCTAAACTCCCAGTTAGGGAAATTCTCTTTCAATTAGAGTATTAAGGGGTAATCACGCTGTGCATTTCTGCAATGAATGATCCACTATTTCCAGTAGCAAAACCGGACCATACCCATCGCTTAGTCTTAGACTACAGACATTTAAACAGTCATGCACCTACCTTTGCAATCCAAAATGCTCATAGTGCGGAAAAAATGCAAAACCACTTTGGATATATTAAATGGCTTTTTCTGCCAAATGTTAGTGCCTGAAATCAGAGGTCTAACCACATTCAGCACTTTAGCAATTCAAAAAGAATTTTGCCAACTTTCTCAGGGGTATAAGAACAGTCCAGGTCTGTTTTCTGCCCAAGTAACATCAATATTACATGATTTTGATCCAGAAGCATTGTCCTACGCCGATGACATTTATCTGACAGACAATGACTTAAAAACACACTTTGCCAGAGTAGATCCCATCGTTTTGTGATTTGCTGAACATGGCTATAAATTCAATTTCCAGAAAGCAAAAATTGCTTTTCTTAGTGTCCTGTTCATAGGATACAAACTTTCCAATGAAGGCATAAGCCTTGCTCCACATTTCTTAGATAAATGTGCCCTCTTACAACCTCCAAATACTATTAAAAAGCTGCAATCACTTTTAGGTTTTCTCAACTTCGGAAGAACATACATTCCAGGCTACGCGCAACAGGTTAAACCGGTGTACAATTTAATTCTAACAATTATGTAATAATTTCTCATACAAACATTGGACTACAGAATATACTGACTAACTCAGAACACTGCAAACTGACATGCTGGTATCCAGACACTTGCACACTCATGCAAACAGAACTATCTTGGTATCCGCAGAATATACATATGTCACCTTCAACGAGTGTGACACTGTACCGATTGTATATAAATTACATTTATATTCAAATGCTGTAATGCATTTTACATTGATAGAAAAAATACTGACTGCAGTTCAGACAGCTGTTATAAAGGAAAGATAATTGGCTCACGGGAAACACATAATTGATGTTACCCATGTGTTGCATGGGCTAAGTACGTGCAGCAGCTTGTTCATCGTGTTATGGTATGTCATTCTGCTATTAAATGTCAGACATGCATACAAAGGGTTATGTGTAGAACGTTGTTTTTTTTTTTACGTCTTGGCTTGTGGGCCTTTATTCATTATTTGTGAATAAAAGTTATTCCCGAGAAGATTCCTGATTTCCGATTCAACTTTACTTCACAGCAATTATGGCGACGATCTGTGGAAACTAACCTACATTATGGGCCCACCAAGAAAACAATACTGGTCATCATCTCACTTCTTTCTGCAATGCTACGATATACAGTTATGAGGCAAGTGGTGCCGTGCGGTTAAGCGGAAACGTCTAGCGGTGCACGCTGCTAGAGCGCGTAAAAACTGAACAGGCATTTTTTTTTCTTTTCTAAATAAGCATCATTTTTACTTACCATTTGTTTGCGCGCCGGCTTTTACCAATTTGAGTTTTTCACGAGACAGAGCGCACGCTTCGCACTGGCATGTCAGAGGCTTTGTGACGTCTGTTGCCCTGACAACTATATCGAAAAGCAAGAGGTGGATGAAGCACGTCAAAGCTGTTGTGACATATGCACCACCCACAAGCAAAGGAAAAGCCTGAGACGTGTCGGAGCCTGCTCGCGTGCGCGTTTGTGTTTTAAACGCAATGCTTAGTGAAGCTCATCATTAAAGGCACAGACAGTGGGGCATTGCTTAATACAGACAGCTAGAAGCCGGATACTAAGGGGCATATGTAAAAGTCCCTATTGCCACCACAACGTCACCTATATTGACGCTGTGGCGGTGATAGGGGCTGCGCCTTAGGTACAAGGCAGCGTTAAGCCACTTAACGTGGCTTAATGCTGTCTTGAACATAAGGCCCTCTTTCACGCTATGGTTAGCGTGAAAGTGGTGGGCAGTGGGTGTTGTGGTGGGCGTTCCACCGCAGCACCCACTCATTTTGACGCTGCCCCTATGTACAAGGGTGGCGTACATAGGAGGCAGCGCCAAAATTAAGACCAGGTAAAAACTGGTCTTAAAATGGCGAAAAGAGGAGAAATGCATTATTTCTCCTCGTTTTTGCTATTTCCATGTGTGCTGCCTCGTGCAGCACACATGGAAAAAGCAAAATGCCATGGTTTGTTTATGTACAGGAGTACATAAACAAACTTTTTAAAAAATTCCATTTTGTCACTTTCATGTGTGCTGCATGAAGCAGCACACATGAAAGTGACAAAATGGCATTTTAGGATTGTTTATGTGCAGGAAGGGACACCTTCCTACACATAAACAATCCTCCCCTGCACGCAGACACCCTTGCACTGTGGTGCAAGGGTGCCGGCGTTGGCGTTAAGTTGCTAAACTTAGTGCCAGTGCAGGGGGAAACGCAAGGCCGCACCACATTCTTGTAAATATGGTGCAGCCTTGCGTTTCAGAAGTGGAGGAGAGAGGCGTTAAGCCAGGAAGGCTAACGCCTCTCTCCTCCTCTTCCTTGTACATATCCCCCTAAGTTTCTTACGATGCAGAGAGGGAGAAGAAGAAATTTCAACAACAGGTTTTTTTTTCTCAAAGGGACTCAATAAAATGTATAAGCTTATATAAAATTTACAAACAAGCGAGAAAAAGCAAAGAAAAAAAAGGTTTGATAAGCAGTTTTTATACAAAAAGGAATATATTTGTAGAGCTTGCTAGCTGAGTACAACATGGCCAGTTCTAATGCTTTTAATCAACCTACTTTATTTTTACAAACTCCAGGAAAACCTACAATGAAATGGAAGAATTGGCATTGATCGTTTGAAAAATATTTCATAGCTATTGACGGGGAAAAATATGATCCAGAGAGGAAGACGGCATTAATGTATGGCTTACTAGGAGTTACAGGCCAAGAAGTTTTTGATAATTTACCTGAGTTTGAGACGGCGGCAGATCAGTTTGTTCCTTTGAATTAATTTGAGGAAGCTGTAAAAAGGTTGGAGAAACATTTCACAGACGCACAAAGTGTAATGTTAGAGAGACATGCTTTTTATATGAGGAAACAACATGAACATCAAACAGTTGAGGAGTATATTGCGAGTTTGCGCATAATAGCTGCTTCATGCAAATTTGGAGACATGATGGATATTTATCTGAGGGACCAATTTGTCTTCCATTGTTTTTTTAAAAAAATACAGGAGAGGATTCTGGCCTGCAGAAATCCAAGTTTGAATGAAGTCATAGACATAGCTAAATAAATCGAAAGGTCCCTACTCTCTACGAAATTGTTGGCTTCAGAAAATACACAGTGTCAAGCAACTGTTTGTGATGCACAGGAAAAGAAGTATAATATGAGAAGTGGGGTGCCATCTTTCCCTACTGTTTGTGATAAAAAACAAGTATACCAAACCAGGTTATAAAAAAACTGTTATGTTACAGGTGTGGCTCAAAAGCAGATGTAGGTAATTATGCGGGTTGTCCAGCATTAGAAAAAATGTGTGAAATGTAAAATAAATAGGGCATTTTGGGTCAGTGTGTAGAAATGAAAAAACTTCTAACAAAGTTAAAGTGAATTAAATTGAAAAAATAGATTAGGCGATGTGTTCCAACATAGAACTTACAGCTGACAGTAAACAGGGCAAACAGGGCACTAGGTATAGTTCACATTAGGGACAAAGAGTTCAACATTATGGCTACTTCAGGTTTACCCATTTCTTTTTTTATCTGATCATACCTTTTATAAAATTTGGAATAATATCAAACTAATTGAGTCTGATGTTAATCGAAAAGCCTTTGGAGAATCTGACATAGATATGTTAGGGTATTTCAACAACACACTGGAATTTAAAGGATGCTGCATAAAGACTAACATATATGTAGCTGTGAGAGACAGGGACAGTGTGGGATGGCAAGATCCTGGCAAACTTGGTGTTTTACTCAAACCAGGAGCACAAGAACCAATAATATTGGTTGATTTACCGGTTTTCAGTGTGGAACATGATTTTGAGAGAACGAGTGTTGAGGAGATTTTAGAAAAACATTCAAAAGTGTTTTCTCAACATATTGGATGTGTGAAAGGGTTTGAGCACCATATTAAGTTAAAGGATAATGCCATTCCAGTTACCCACAAGGTTAGACCGGTACCGTTATATGTCAGACAAGAACTTAAAGATTTATTGTCAGAGTTATGCAAAGATGGTATAATTGAACCCAATGAATCTTCAGAGTGGGTGTCAGCTGTAGTGATCACTAAAAAGAAGAATGGCGCAATCAGACCATGTGCAGTTTTAAGAACGGTAAATAAGAACATTGTGATTGATTGTCCTCCCCTGCCAAAGATACAGGAAATGCTTAATTCTATCAGTGGGTCATCGTATTTTTCGATTGATTTGAAGTCTGCATACCACCAGGTAAAATTGTCAGAAAACTCAAAAGATTTAGCTACTTTTGTCACACCTTTTGGAGCCTTACGGTACTTAACAGGGGCGTAACACAGGACCCCGCAGCCCCTGCTTTGCGGGGGCCCCGCGCTCCAGGGGCTGCCACCGCGGCGGCACAGCCGCGCAGCCAGTGGCGTGGGTGAGCGTGGTCGCGTTCAAAAAGAACCGGCGGGAAGAGTACCTCCACCAGGGGCGCGGCGTAACACAGGCCCCCGCGCTCCAGGGGCCCCTTCCGCAGCCGCGCAGCCAGTGGCGTGGGTGAGCGCAGTCGCGTTCAAAAAGAACCGGCGGGAAGAGCACCACCACCAGGGGCGCGGGGTAACACAGGCCCCCGCGCTCCAGGGGCCACCTCCGCGGTGGCGCGGCTGCGCAGCCAGCACTTACGTTGCCAGTGGCGTGGGTGACCGCGCTGGTCGCGGTCAAAAAGAACCAGCGGGAGGAGCACCACTGAGCTGGATGCAAGAGCGTGCAGCAGTGGGTAATCGAAGGTAATTGAACAATTAAGGGAAGATTTTTATGTTGCCCATGTAGTGCGCGACTTGGCGCTTTCTAAAGACAGACGGCCAGTGATGAGTTGTTGTTGTTTGCACTTGCTATTTGTGATGTCAGGGCGCACTGATCCCATATTTGCTTGTGCTTCTCCTTTCCCACAAATCTGTGCTTAGGGCCAGCGTGGGAAGCGAAACAGAGTGGGGGTTGCAGGACGGTCTGTGTGCAGATAAACAGACCATTCCTTGGGGTGACGTACGGTTTACTGAGCTCAGTGACGTCTGCAGCCAACTGACCACATTTTTGTCTGATACCTCTAGTAGCCCTGGGTTTATAGCCAACAGCACTCTGCATTTTCTGATTAGCAGTTTAACGTTTGTCTTTGTAGCAGGTGACTGCAAGCCCTAGACCTTTTGGATAAAAGAAAAAAAACCTAAGACCTGGCTGTAGGTGTAGTACTGGACATGAGGCCACGTGGCAGCTCTGATTTTCACAATTATGCAGCACCTCTGGCTGGTAGCTAACTTTGCTCACAACATAGCTACGTCGACCATCAACAAGCTGTCAGGGTGGAGATGGGGTGAATAATGCTGGCAAGGATGGAAAACCGAAAGGAACATGCGGTAGGGAAGTGTGACGTCTCAGAGTGGGAGGGGACGGTATCCATGCTATGTGTGATTGGGTGTTCTTGAGGCCCCAGGGTCCCAGAGTTACTTGAGCAAGAGGTGGTGTTGTGTTTGCAATGGGAGGAGGATATGCACTGGTAAACAGGTGGTGATTAGTTTTAAAAAATCGAAGGTGGGGTCAGACTGGACAAGGTAAGGAAATGGTGAGGAGGATTTCATCTGCCCATGTATGCCTTTTAGGAAGTATGTGGGGCTGGGGGCGGGCATTTTTATGTTAGGAGTTGAAACTTTGCCTCGAAAATTGTATCTTCTATTGTGCAGTCAAAAGGCCTTGGGAAATGCGGCAAGAATGCAGGCCAAGAGGCAGCACTTTGTAAAGTCGGATGGGTTTAGTATTCAGAGAATGCAAGCGCTTCGGTGAACAACTGGGATTCAATTTTGTCATTTGCCTACTATTGCTGAGCGGCTTAAGTATTTCACCTTAGAAATACACAATTTGGCTCAGTGACTCGGAATGGTGTTGCATTAACAAATGAAAAAGGATTTGGGAGAAATGAAGGTGATGGGTCCCGTGGATCAGTGGACACATGCATCTACTCTACGAGTCTGTGTTTGACATACTCTTTGAGTCTGTGTTTGTCCTCATTGTGTCACGTTTAAACTTCAGTGAGCCCACTCAGCCTTCATCCTTCTGAGGTTGATAAAATAAATACTGCTGAGCTGCATAACAATAAATGTCTGGGCACAGATTTGCTATTCTTTGAGACAAGGCAACGGTGCATCAAAGTTGTTTCACTGTCTTGTTTCAAAGGGAGAGAGAAAGAATGTGCTGTATCTACTAAGATATGGTGCATTTTTTCTCTCTACCAGTGCTGGTGCACCTTAGGAAAGCAGCCCAGCTTCCATTGGTGCTGCAGGTACAGTGGCACGGGCCCACTGAGGTCTGAGGGGCCACTGAACCCTGATTATTGTTGTATTTTATAATTCAAACAGTAGCCAGAGGGCCATTTCCTTCCTTGCACCAAGGCCCATGACACACTGGCTATGCTACTGCTTATAGCAGCCATTTGCCAACGCACACACCCTTATGCCATAGTGCAAGGGTGTGTGCGTTCTCTGAAACATAGGTTTTGTACTGGAAGGAGAGCCTTCCAATACAACAACTATGCTTTTAGGCTTGTTCCACTATGTATGTGTGCTGTACAATGCAGCTCACATGTAAATGGGACAAACGAGGAGAATTTAAAAACCTTTCTCCTCGTTACACCTGCCTTGAGGAGGTGTAAGATTTTGGCACAAACCCCTCTCTACCAATGATTTTGATAGGGATTTGCATCAAAGCCCATCAGTGGTCACATGGGAACGCCCATGCACCAAACACAGAATGCCCCGAAGACGGAAAGTAACGCAAAGCAGCGCATAGCGCAGCTTTGAGTTACTTTGGGATAGTATCCAACGCAAATCATGGATAGTTAATCACACCCTAACACTTTGTGAGTGGTTTGTGTCACAAAAGTGTCACAAACCCTATACATAGCATTAGTAAATGTGGGCCCCTGTGGGTGGTGAACGATTAACTTAAAAAACATATTTAATACAAGGACCATTGTGCAAGGACATATTTGTTATCGACTAAACTGGCTCCTAAGAGAGTTTGGATGGGAGCTTTCAGGCCTGTGGCTTGCAGCAAGGCTAAAAAGGCTGCCAATTGCAAAATGAGGGTATTTTATGAGTTGGAAAGGACTCACAGAATTCATAGGGAGATTGAATTTGAGGACTATGTGTTATTTATGGACAATGATGCCTGCATGTATTTTTTTGGGGAATGTGTACTACTTGCTGGAGTTTTGTAGTATGAATTATACTTTATTTTATTTCTGGACTGACAGGCCAGTTTGGCGAGGGGTGGGCATAAAAACTGATAAGCCCACGTCCAAAGGTAATTAAGGAGTTAACTGGAGATCAGATGGGAATGGGGCGACAGATAGGTACTGAAGGGTAGGTTGAGGACAAAGGAGGCATAGGTGGAGAGGACATTTTATGGAGGCGGACGGATAGGCTTGAAAGGACAAGGGTGGCTGTAGGTCCAAGTGGGTGGGTCTGCTCTATTAGTGAGGCAATGAGATTAGGCTGAAGGCAATATGCGTGGTGTGCAATTTCGTGAGCGTGCGCCAGCCAAAGCGTTATTTTACACATCAGACCCATCATTTCGAGTTACTCAGAACTCGCAGTTTCGGCAGAAACAAAACATGATCGTCTGACTAGGGAATTTGTTGTAATGGGGTAACCCCGCCTTTGGTATTGGAACCTTTGGTGGTTCTGGGGACGCATTCACCAGATCAAACATGGTGGAATATGTCTCCAGAAAAAGGCCCGAAATTGGGGAATTAGTGATGGAAACAGGTGTGGCAACCCCAGTTTTGATGTTAACTCTTCATTCCTTAGGGGCTATCTCGAAATCCATAGGTGATTTGGCAGCACAAAATTACCAATACCCATGCTTCCTGTACTTTCACGGTCAAAATTATCACATCAGGATTTCCATTATACTTGGAATTAGGGCCTAAGGAGAAAGTCTGTTGTGACTGCGGCATCTCCCCCAAAGGCACAATAGACCTCATTTACAATATTTTGACATACGGCAGAGCAGCAAGCCTTCCTGCTGCTCTGTCGTGCATCAAAATAAAAAGGCAGGAATGCTCCGTATCTACAAGATATGGCCCATTCCTGTCCTTCTCCCCTGCGCCAGCGCACAAACAGCAGCCATGCATCAGAGCAGACACCCTTACCTCATTTTGCAAGGGTGCCAGTGCTGTGGAGATGTTTGTTTTTGTGCAGGAAGGGACACCTTCCTGCACAAAAACAATCATTACAGGCATTTTTCTCTTTCTATGCGTGCTGCAGAATGCAGCATGCATAGAAAGAGGAAAAATAAATATTTTTTTCCTCGTTGTGCCTCCTTACGCCTCTCCTGGGGAGGCGTAGGATTCTGACGCATTCCCAGCTTTACAAAATGTTGTAATTCTATGAATGCCTCAAGTTCCATGGATGTTGAGTGGGAACACCCACAGCAACACCCATGGAATGCCCCTTTCACGCAGACTTATGCGTGAAAGGGTAAACATATTTACAAAGCCATGAAAGTCATGCAGGATGACTTTACATGGCCTTGTAAATATGGGGAAGCCCATTACGCTGCCGGTGCATCAATAAACGTGATGCACCGGCGGCGCAATGGGCTTCTAAATAAGCCCCAGTATTTGCACGCATAATGCAGGGAAATGTGCCTGAAGGAAAATGAGAGGGGACTGGTTTCATAAGCGCCCTCTTCTCCAAGAGGACTCTCTACCAAGGCTGGACTAACCATTTATTCCATTGGGCATTTCCCCATGGGGGTTGGAGCCATAGGAGGCCAGTTCTTGAGGGCATAGGGCCACTTCTGGCACCCCTGCCATTTCCTCCAGCTCCCCCAGGTAATTACAGCAGGCGCATCAGGCACTTTAGAAGAGAGACAGTAAAGAGGAGACAAGGACAGAGAGATGAGAGAGTAGGGGGCTTAGCTATTGTTGGTGCAGCAGGTGCAGTGGCACCAGGGCACAAAGCTCAAGGGGGCTCATTGAACTCTGATAATTGCTGTATGTTACTATTCCAACAGCAGTCAAAAAGGACATTTTCCTTGCTCTTACTGAACCCATTATATCCTTGCTACACCACAGTTGAACTACCCTTTTCCCTGTATTTTGTTTGGATTAACATATAACCATTGGGTTTTGTACAGCGTCTTGCAGTGCTTCATTTGTAAAAGAATAAGTGCCAGGGCCCTTCTCGGAAGGCCATTGCAGCCTGCTCCATGCATTGCCCCTGTCAGCGCTGTCAAGGACAGTACCAACATAACACCTAGCTATCGCACTCCTACAAGTATGACAATGCAGACTATTTCAGGCCACACAAAGCTATAATAATGGCGTGAGAGGCTGGTATCATTCATCCTCAATGCGATTTAACTTATTAAACATGGGTGTTGTATACTCATCTCAAAATTAAACAGACAACACCACCATGCAGTGGACAGTCACTAGAGCCAGTGCTACCAATTAAGTGCTGGTACCGAGCACCGGAAAGCACTGGCTCAAATTAAGCATTTGTGTCTTGCATATTATATGTTGTAAATATGATCACTATGTGAGCACAGCGTCATCTGCATGAATATATGATGTTACTTAGCATACCGTTACTCTGCAGGTATTTACTTAGAAGTTTTTACTTCGCAAATACCATTACTACGCATGATTTTAGTGCGCATGCTGTTACTTCGCAAATATATACAAATACATTAAAAATGCTTTTACTTTGCAGTTAATTATTACGCATACCGTTACAACGCGTTATTGGTACTTTAAAACAAAAAATTAATCGTAATAGTAACCTATCCCCTGGCATGCACCCTGAACCCTAAAAATACCCCTTATACGGGGGCGTGGCTTAGCAGCCGAACATGGCGGACGTGTGCTAGGCGAGCTCCGTCCAGCCCACCATAAATTCGCAATTTATCCTGGCCCCTAGTACCTGACACTTGCGAAGCGGAGTGTCGGTGGTACCAAGCCCTAGTTGCGGAGACTCGGCGGCGATCGCGGCGGCTGTGGCCCCCCGGGCGGCGGTGCAGAGACCTCACGAGTCTGTGGCCCAGGGAGTGAGGGGCAGCCGGGAGCTCGAGTGCCGGCGGCGGCTGGGGGCGTCTGTGCGGGACCCGACCCGGGCGCCGGAGGACGGGCGGCACGACAGCGCTCCCGCGCCGGGTGAGTGAAGCGATCCTGGAGGTGCTGGTGATTGGGGCGCTGTGCCTGTGGTGCTGGTGGTGTGGCTCGGCGGCTACTGCGGGCCGCGGTGGTGGAGAGGGCCTCGAGCGGGCCTGACTGGGTGAGCCTTCCCCGCCTGCCCCCGATCGTGGGCAGTACATCGACCCTTACTGAGGGGCACTTGGGACTGAGTGCCTCCCTGTGACGCCCATTGCTGCTCTCCTCCCCTCCGCGGTGCGATCGGCCCGCGTGGGAGGGCCGGAAGGGCGAAGGGAGGCGGCGTGGGCCGCAGACGAGTGGCGTGGGCAACTCAGTGGACGGGGGCCGCCCCAGGAGCCCAGTCATCTAGATCAACAGGCAGCCGGAACCGGGGGTCGGCCGGGCCTCGAGGGCATACCGAGGATTGGAGGGGTCCAGCGCCCGCAGGGGAGCTGGGCTGTCCGGCCAGAGGCGGCGCCCGTGGTCGGGTGGTGCGTAGGCCCTGGTGGCCGGCTGCGACTGGGGGGGGACTCCCTCTCCCAGGCTCTGATCGGCGGTTGGGTCGGACCGCGGGGCATTCGCAGGGGCACGGTCCCCGTCACGGAAGAGGGGCCCATCTGATAAATCGGGCGGGATCCTGCAGGAGACCATGACCCGCGACAAAGGTGGCAGTGGACCGGAGAAGCAGGGTCCGATAGACAAATTCACGGGCCCGAGTGGGTCTGGGAGCCAACAAGGGGCTGTGCCGGACAATGCGGCGCTCATGGAAGCGATCACCCAGTCCCGAGATATGCTGGACGCGAAGATAGGAGCGGTGGGATCGGAGGTCACGCTCCTGCGCCAGGACCTGCGCAACGCAGTCTCCCGCATCACGGAGGCCGAGACCCGCATCTCGGGGGTGGAAGATGATGTCACGACCCTGAAGAAGAAAGTGGCCGCGATGGAGATGACACAGCGGGGGCTGGCCCTGCGGGCGGAGGACGCGGAGGGCCGGGCCCGCCGCAACAACCTCCGCTTCGTTGGGTTTCCCGAGGGCAGCGAAGGGGGTAGTGTGGAGCGATTTCTCACACAGTGGTTGGAGAGCTGGATTCCCCCGGAGGCACTATCACGGTGCTTTGTGGTGGAGAGGGCCCATCGCGTTCTCATGCAGAAGCCGCCAGTGGGGGCTCGCCCGCGTCCCATAATCGCGAAAATACTGAACTATTTGGACAGGGACACGATCTTGAAACAGGCCCGTCTCAGGGAACCCCTTCAACACGAAAACGTGAAGATCCTCATTTTCCCGGATTACACGCGCCTAGTGCAGCAGCAGCGGCAATCCTTTCAGGCTGCAAAAGCCCGCCTGCGAGAACTTAATCTGCAATACTCGCTCCTCTATCCTGCTCGACTGCGGGTGGTCTTCCGGTCACGTACGCATTTCTTTGATACTCCGGAGGAAGTGTTCAAATGGACAGACGAAACAGTGAGGGTCAGGGCACACACCCCGCCCAGGATGGGGGCCGGGAGGGAGTCCGACTCTTCCGCGAGCGAGACGAACCGGAGGAGGCAGCGATCAGGCTGTAGGGGAGCCAAGCGGTCTCGGTCAAAGCGACGTTCGCTGTCCTGTGGGGCCACATCACGGCTGGGAGACACAGTATTGCTGCCGCCGGGGAAGGGCTGAGGGAGGGGCCGGTGGGGCCCATGTGGGTCCTGTTTTCCTGAGGGTACTAGGAGCACAGTTGTGATGGGCCGGGACTCCCGCCACACCTTGTGGGGTGGGATACGGGCCCAATCGTTATGGGGTTGGGGATTCATTGGATAAGGTGGCCGGTCTCCTCCCGTTGGGGGGGACGGGTCACTCATGCCGCGACAGATGCTTCAGTGTTTTTGGAGTATGGGGTGGGGGGTTGGTTGGGGAAGTTAGAATTGGGGATTTGGGTTGGTCGTACAGGGACAGCAGTAACAACATCCTCGAGGGAGGGAGTTGGGGGTTTGTTGGGGGGTGGTTGGAGGGGGGTAGGTCAAGTTCACAGATTGCACCACATATACCGGCTCGGCACAGTCTACACACACATCGCCACAGCTCGCCGCCAGCGTTGAGAGAGGATGCACCCCCTCATGGCTGGGATACCTGATAGGGGTCGGGTGACCCTAGACAGCCTCCGCATAATTAGTTGGAATGTACGCGGGGTTCTAGATAAAATTAAACGGGGGGCCGTCCTCCACCAGGCGCAGAGGATGAGGGCCGATGTTCTCCTGTTGCAGGAGACGCACCTGATGGGAACGAAGGCTCTTTGTCTGCAACGGTACGGGTTCCATCAGGTTTTCCACTCTGGCTTCACGAGAGGTTCGCGGGGAGTAGCAATCCTAGTGCATCGAAGGGTCCCATACGTACAGGCACAGCAGTGGACGGACACACAGGGGCGCTATTTGTTTATCCGGGGTAAGATTGGAGAGGACCCCCTGGTGCTGGGCAGTGTATACGCTCCCCCTCCCCTACAGTGGAATCTGATGGAAAAGTTGCAGTCCCTGTGGGCCGATATGCCAGAAGTACTGTCCGCAGTGGGTGGGGATTGGAATGACGTTATGGATTTGGCTAAAGATAGGACGGGGGTGGGGGGAAGTTCTAGGAGTGGTATTCCTACGAAGCTACACTCATTGGTGAGGGGTTGGATTGGGTTGATACATGGCGGCGCACTCACGGGGACTCCCGGGGGTATACCTACCTCTCAGCGGTCCACAAATCTTTCTCCAGGCTTGATTATATCTTCGTTCCACGGGCGGTGGTCGGTAGGGTGGCTGGGGCGGAAATATTGCCTCGGGGTCTCTCGGATCACTCCCCGATATCCATCGAGCTTACTATGGGCAGGGGAGGCAACCATTCCGGTGGCGCCTCTCAGTGTGGAACCTGCAGAATGAAGACTATGGGACTTATATGAGCGAATCCATTGCCCAGTACCTTACGACAAATGAGGGGTCGGTTTCCAGCGCTGCTACTCTGTGGGAGGCACTGAAGCCCACTCTCCGTGGGGCGGATATATCCTGGTGCGCGACAGCTCGCAAGAAGCGTAGGGAGGAACTGATTCGCGCAGAGGCCGCCATAGAGGTCCTTGAACGGCAGAATCGGGAGACGGGGGGTGACCGGGGGGTGCGACAATTGCTCCTAGCTCAGCAGGCCTGTGCAGCCCTGCTGATGGACGAAGCACGCCAGGTATGGCTGGCGACGCGCAGCAGAATATATCAATGGGGAGACAAGTCCAGCAAGATGCTGCATCGGCTGTGTCCGGGCACGTTCCATTCCCAGGTTCTCCCGGGAATTTTGGACTCAGTGGGAATACCGATCACAGACCCGCCTGCCATTGCAGAGAGCTTTGCCACGTACTTTGCGGATCTCTATGCTCCCCGGGAATGTTTGCCGGCGTCCACCGTTGCCAAATTTCTGGCAGATTTACCACCCAAAGCGGTGTCAGATGAGGTACGGGATCAGCTGGAGGCCCCTCTGACGGAGGAGGAACTGGGAGCAGCCCTGGGGGAACTTAACCCCGGGAAAGCACCTGGACCCAATGGGTTTCCCAGTGAGTTCTTTTGTCGCTATAGGGTACAGCTGGCCTCGTATTATCGGGCGGTGGTGCAGGAGGCCCGGGAAAAAGGTCTGCTCCCTCCGGACTGGAGACATGCTGGTGGTGTTCCATAAGCCGGGTCGCCCCCCGGAGCAGCACGCCTCATACCGCCCCATCTCTCTCCTAAATGTGGAGGCAAAAGTCCTAGCGAAGGCGCTTGCTAACCGCCTGCTGCCACATATTACCACACTTGTACACCCTGATCAGGCGGGGTTTATGCCCCAGAGGGCCACCAGACACAATATAAGGAGGGCGCATGTGGCGGTGGCGGCTATCCGGCAGACCGGGGAACCGGCGGCACTTCTCCTGGCGGATATGGATAGGGCATTCGACTCCTTGAGCTGGGTCTACCTTTTCGCGTTGCTGGACAGACTCAATCTGGGCCCGCACTTCCTCTCTTACATAAAACTCCTGTATACGGAGTTGACGGCATCGGTCCGGGTGGCGGGCGCAACCTCCCCAACGTTTCGTATTCAGTGGGGCACGCGGCAGGGATGTCCCCTGTCTCCATATTTATTTGCCCTAGCCATGGAGCCCCTGGCAGTATGGGTGCGTATGGATGCGCAGATACGGGGCTTCGAATGGGCCCCAGGACTGTCTGATAGGATCGCGCTATACGCGGACGATGTCCTCTTCTTTCTCACAGCGGTTGACAGGACGGGGCCACGGCTTCTGCGTATTATGCAGATCTTTGGGGAAACGTCGGGTCTGTACATGAATCCCCGCAAATCCACATTGTGGGCCCTGGGGGATAGGATGGGAATGGGCGCATGGGTGTCCTCGATCCAGGCGGCAGCGGGAGGACTGAAGTATCTGGGGGTGTTTCTCACGGATGTACCGGCAATAGCCTGGGAGCGAAACCTGGCACCAGTGTGGGAGCGGGTCCGTGCAGACCTTAAGTCTTGGTCCCGTATGCCCCTGACACTGTTCGGCAGATCGGCCATATTCAAGATGGTGGCGCTCCCCGGCTTCTCTACCAGCTACAGAATCACCCGTACCCGATCCCGCCTCGATGGTTCCGACTGGTGAATTCTGTGCTTGGGCAGTTTCTGTGGGAGGGGGAAAGGTGCGCGTGGCTCTGCGTACATGCTTCTTGTCTACCTACTGTGGAGGTCTCGCAACCACGGATATTCTCTCATACTATCAGGCCTCGCACTTGCTGGTCCTTAATGAATGGTGGTACGGTGATAGGGGAGACCCGGCGTATGCGCTAGAACGACAGCTTATGGGACGCCACACACTACATACGCTTTTGTATTCGGCTCAGTTGCGGGGTGCGTTGCCATCGGCCACGCGGGTGGTCTTCTTGATATGGAGACAGGCATTGCGGCGCATGGGTTGGTGGAATGTACTGACTCAGGAGACCCCATTGTGGAATAATGGGCGTTTGCCCCAATTGGCGGCCCTTTCGGGCTTTCAGGGATGGGACAACATTGGTGTCTCCACCCTGGGGGATGTCCTGAGGGGCACGACACTAAAGCCCTTTCGGGATTTCCAGAAGGAGTTCCTCATGCCGCAGTCACAATTCTATCGATACCTTCAGTTCCGACATGCCCTGTCCCCCAGTCTGCAGGGTCTGGAGTCCCTCCCTGAATTTAGCCCTTTAGAAGCTAAAGTTTTTATGGGGGACTTAAAAGAGAAGAAGATTTCCCAAATCTACCAGTCCCTGGTCACTCACTGCTCCCCCGCACTTCAGAAGCTCCGGGGGGATTGGGAGGGAGACGTGGGCGGTTTGGACGAGGAAGACTGGACGGAGGCCCTGGCAGCCCCGCGGGGGGCGGCTATAGCAATGCGACTCCGCCTGATCCAGTTCAAATACCTCCACAGGGTCTATTTTACTAGAGCAAGGTTGTGGCGGGCGGGATTGATTGCCTCTCCAGAGTGTCTCCGCTGTGGACGGGAGGAGGGTACCTTCATACACACAGTCTGGGGGTGCATATCGCTAGATAGCTTTTGGAGGGGGGTGTTCACATGTCTCTCTGAAGTCTTGGGATGGGAGCTTCCACGCACACCGCAGTTGGCCCTGCTGCATGTTATGGCAGGAATAGGTGGCAACGCATGCAAACGACATCTTTTGGTGTTGGGCTTTACACTGGCGAAGCGAGACATTGCTAAGTGGTGGAAGGCGGTGCGGGCCCCATCGGTGGCTGCCTGGAAAAATGGATTAGATTTTTGTATGGGACTGGAGCAACCTATCTTTGTAGCCAGGGGATGCCCGCGTAAGCATTATAAGATATGGCAACGATGGGCGGAGTACCGGGGCCTATGGTTGGAACCGCCAGTGAGGGTGGAGCCATAGTTACCGGGTTGAGATTCTGGGTCTGTGAAGGTGGAGGGGAGGGGGGAGCTGGGAGGGCGAGTATATTGGTATTCAGGATATTTGTACATACATCAAGGCGGTGGATAAGAGTCTGTGGTATCAGTGCGATCATTAGGGGGGTGAGGGAGGGAGGGAGTTGGGGGGGATTAGTATTATTTAATGTGTTTTTGTTATGCATAGTTGATTTGGCAAACCAAAAGTCGATTGTTACCATGCCTAAGCACAGTCTGATTTGGCAGATGTCTCTGGTGTGCAGAGCCCTGCGTTATATGTGCAAATTGACGAATACAATGTTTTCAAAAAAAAAAATACCCCTTATACCCCAAAACCCTCTCACCCTGACCCCTAAAAATATCCCAGTACCCCAAAACCTAAACGCACCCTGAACCCTAAAATTACCCCTACACCCCAAAACCCTAACCCACCCTGACCCCTAAAATTACCCCAGCACCCCAAAACCGAAACGCACCCTGAACTCCAAAAATACCCCAAAACCTTAACCAACCCTGACCCCTAAAATTACCCCAGCACCCCAAAACCTAAACGCACCCTGAACCCCAAAAATACCCCAGCACCCCAAAACCTTAAATGCACCCTGAACCCTAAAAATACCCCCAGCACCCCAAAACCCTAACCCACCCTGACCCCTAAAAATACCCCAGCACCCCAAAACCTTAAACGCACCCTGACCCCTAAAAATACCCCAGTACCCCAAAACCTAAACGCACCATGAACCCTAAAATTACCCCCTACACCCCAAAACCCTAACCAACCCGACCCCTAAAATTACCGCAGCACCCCAAAACCTAAACGCACCCTGAACCCCAAAAATACCCCAGCACCCCAAAACCTTAAATGCACCCTGAACGCTAAAAATACCCCCTACACCCCAAAACCCTAACCCACCCTGACCCCTAAAAATACCCCTGTACCCCAAAACTTTAATTTGCACAGTAACTCCATTATGCGTAGTAAGTGCATGCTAAGTAATGGAACATGCGTAGTAAATGCATGCTAAGTAAATGCATGCTAAGTAATGGCATCTGCGAACTAAAATATGCGTAGTAATGGTAATACGAAGTAATGACCGCGTAGTAAAGGTAGAATACCCATCTGCACATTATTCTGTTGTATGACTGTGTATTATATTGTACTGCACATGGATTGATTTAATACCGATGTCAGAAACTCAGATTTGCTTCCTAATGCAATTCAGTTGGAACAGAACTACATTTCTTATTTGTTTGGGATTCCACTAATGTCCAGATGAGATTTCCCTATGCAAACGAGAATACACTTTGACCCCTAGCCTCATGTCATATAGGGGCGTCCTTGTTGAGTATATATAGGAGCTGTTAGAGTGGGCAGAGTTAATATGTTAAATTACAAAACAAGAAGACCTAAAATAAAAGGAAATATTACTAGGTTGTCTCAGTGGCCTACGAACACGCCTTCACGACGCCGGGATCCAAGAGAAGGCCCTGGACTGGACCACATCCTTCCTTTCCGGCAGAACACAAAGCGTCCGCCTCGCCCCCTTCCGATCCAAGGCCACCAAGATCATCTGCGGCGTACCCCAAGGCTCCTCCCTCAGCCCAACGCTGTTCAACATCTACATGGCACCCCTCGCCCACGTCGCCCGACAGCACTAACCTCAACATCATCTCCTACGCCGACGACACCCAGCTGATCCTCTCCCTCACCAAAGACCCTCACACCGCCAAAGCCCACCTCCACGAAGGAATGAAGGCCGTCGCCGAATGGATGAGGACCAGCCGCCTGAAGCTGAACTCGGACAAGACGGAGGTCCTCATCCTTGGTTCCAACCCTTCAGCCTGGGACGACTCCTGGTGGCCAACATCACTGGGAACAGCCCCGCCACCCACCGACCACGTACGCAACCTAGGGGTCATCCTCGACCCCACCCTCTCCATGACTAAGCAGGTCAACGCCGTTTCCTCATCCTGCTTCAACATCCTCCGAATGCTCCGCAGGATCTTCAAGTGGATCCCCACCGAAACAAGAAAAACAGTCACCCAGGCCCTCGTCACCAGCAGGCTGGACTACGGAAACGCCCTCTACGCAGGAACGACGGCTAAGCTCCTGAAGACGGCTGCAACGCATCCAGAACGCCTCTGCACGTCTTATCCTCGACATCCCCCGACGCAGCCACATCACACCCCACCTGAGAGACCTGCACTGGCTCCCTGTCAACAAGAGGATAACCTTCAAGCTCCTCACCCACGCACACAAAGCACTCCACAACTCCGGACCAGCCTACCTCAACAGACGACTCAGCTTCTACACCCCCAACCGCCAGCTCCGCTCGACCAGCCTCGCCCTCGCCACAGTCCCCCGCATCCGGAAAACGACCGCCGGCGGCAGATCCTTCTCCCACCTCGCCGCCAAGACCTGGAACACCCTCCCCACCAACCTCCGACAGACCCAAGACCTACTGGCCTTCAGAAGACTCCTCAAGACCTGGCTCTTCGATCAGTAGCAGCACCACCCCCCTCTTCCCCCAGCGCCTTGAGACCCTCGCGGGTATGTAGTGCGCTTTATAAGTGACATGATTGATTGATTGATTGATTGGCCTAACAATAGCCTCGAAGCTCCCGCGGTGCGGGGGTACCCGCAAGCTTCAGGGGGCCCCCTCTGGCACTGTACACAGGTGGGTCTGAGAGCTCCTGACAGGGTACGGAGTGTGGGGGGCCCCCTTCATGCACTTTGCAGGGGGGCCCCCGCAAGTTTCGTTACGCCACTGGTACTTAAGGTTACTGTTTGGTTTGGCTTCTGCCGCTAGTGTGTTTCAAATATTATTGGACCATTTATTCGATGATATGCAGGGTGTTCAGGCTTTTCAAGACAACAGCATGATCCATGCTAGGAGTGTGAAGGAGCATAATGAGTTATTAGATAAAGTCTTCGATGTCATCGGTATCAGCGGAATGACAGTTAGCGAAGCCAGGTCTGGTGGCTCAGTGGACTAATGCATCCACTGCAGGGGCCTGTGTTCGACCTCATGGTCACAGGTTCAAATCCGGGAGGGTCCACTCAGCCTTTCATCCATCTGAGGTCGATAAAATGAGTACCATTGAGTTGTGTAACATTAAACATCGGTTATTCAGCTCCAAGATACCCCGTTCCGGGTGAACGTGGGCTTTACAAATACTTATGTTAAGTGTAAGTTTTTGAAAACAGAGGTTGAGTATTTAGGAAATAGTGTAACATCAGCAGGCATTACACTGAAGAATTATGTGTTTAAGGCAATCAGGGAAGCACCCATTCCCAAAACCAAGTAGGCATTGAATTTATTTTTGGATGTGAATGAATATTATGCTTGTTTTATACATGGATATGCATTTATAGTTGAACCATTAAGATGGTTACTAAAGAAAAAAAACACAATTTGCTAGGGAATAAGATCAAGACAAAGCTTTTTCGGAGGTTAAATAGGCCCTTTTGAGTGCACCAGCACTTAAGCCATTCAATCTGAATGGAAGAAATATAATTACGGTTGATGCCAGTGGTATTGGCTTGGGAGCAGTCTTCAGTCAGGTCGTAGATAGTAAGGAGTACACTGTAGTATTCATATCGAGAGGGTTGAAAGAATTTGAGAAAAGATACAGCACAATAGAAAAGGAAGTATTGGCGAGTGTTTGGGCAGTTAAAATGTTGAAGAGCTATTAATGGGAAAAAGATTTTGAAGTTGTAACTGGCCACAAACCATTGATTTATATGTTTGATGGTTGTGTCAGAGGTACAGCTACTGAGTCGTCCAGGTTGATTCAGTTAATATCGAGATTACAGGAATATAATTTTGAGGTTAGACATATCGCTGGGGATTTGAATAGGAGAGCGGATTGATTGTCATGGACACCAGTCATGGATGTTTATGATGATATGATTCCACTGGAAGATGAATGTGTTGTCACAGTTGTTGATGCCATTGATTACTGTGAGAGAGTTGTAACAGAGGATCAGTGGAAAGAAGCAATGGAAAAGGACGCTGTTTTGCAGCAGGTTATTAAATATGTGGTTAATGGTTGGCCACCTATTTGAAATTTTGATCGACTATGAAAATTTATATACAAGTAGCAGATGAACTGAGTATTGAAGGAGAAATGCTTATGAGGCATGAGGTCTTTGTGCCACCCTTCACCTTGAGAAAGAATTTTATAAAGTTGGCTCATTGTGGACATCCTGGTGCAACTGCCACTAAGACACTTCTATGTTTTTCACTCGTTTTTTCACTCGTTTTTCTACCCTCTTTTTGTTCTCCTTTCTGCACTTCTGCATTTCTGCTCCTTTCTGCTCTATTTCCTTTTTCCTTTACTCCTCCTTTTCCCTCCTTTCCTGCCCGCTTTCCCTGCCGCTGCTGCCCCCGCTGCCCCTCCCCCCCAGCACGACCAGCCCGACCGACCCAATCCAGCTCCCCTCTTCGCTCCCGCTTCCCAGCTGTCCAGCCCTCCCCGACCCCTACTTAATGGTGGCTGCTGGGCGGCCACGCCGCGGGCGTGCCAAAGGCAAGCCCGTCTCCGCCCGTCCGCGACCAGCGCCAGGAACCCTGGACCTCCGCACCGCCAACGCTACGACCCAGCAGCACTCCACGCACTCAACCCAGGCCGCAACAACAACTGCATGCTAGCCTCACCAGCCGACACCCACGGACCCTTCAGCTGTCACCACTGCCGACAAACCTACAGCACCGCTAGGAACACGGACCCAGCACAACCCCGACCGCAAGAACACACCCGTACCGAAGACCTTGCAATGCATCCTCTTCAACGTCCGATCCCTCCACAAACACGCCACCGAAATCTGGGACTTCCTCGACAGCACCACCCTGGACGTAGCGTTCTTCACCGAAACCTGGACCAACACCACCTCGGGGCCAGACATCGCCATCGCCATTCCCCAAGGATACAAGATCTCCAGGAAGGCCCGCCCCACCCGCCCAAGAGGAGGAATCGCCATCGTCCACAAATCCACCCTCCGCCTGAGCACACTCCCCGACGGAACCACAGACCTGATGGAACACCTTCACTTCAAGATACTGACCAGCCCTACCACCACCCTCCGAGGAACCCTCATCTACCGACCCCCTGGACAACGCGGACCATTCACTAACTCCATCACAGACATCTCCCCGCATGCCATCGCATCCACCAACTACACCCTGCTGGGAGATCTCAACTTCCACCTCGACAACCAACTGGACCCCAACACCACATCCCTCCTGGACAACCTCCACAACATTGGACTCCGCCAAATCGTGACCGAACCAACGCACTCAGCAGGACACACCCTCGACCCCCTCTTCACAACAGGAAACTCCATCACCTTCAGCCACACCACCGAACTCCCGTGGACTGACCACCAATGCGTCCACTTCACCTTCAGAACACCCACCATCCACAGACACCAGCACCTGCTCCCACGAAGAAACTGGACCAGAATCACCGACGACCAGCTCACCTCCTCACTCAGCAACTCCACCCCAACCATCGCGGGAAACGACGACCCCAACACCGCAGCCCGAACCCTGCACAGACGGATCTCCGACAGCGCCAACACCATAGCCCCCCTCAAGAAAAACAACACCCACGCCAAGAAAGCCAGATGGTTTACCACCGAACTTCCAGAGTCCAGACGCACTTGCCGCCACCTCGAAAAGGCCTGGAGGAACACCAAATCCACAGAAGCACACAACAAGTTCAGAGCCGCTACCAACTCCCACCACCAACTCATCAGAAAAACAAGAAAAAAAGCGATTGAAGACAGAATCTCCCCACACGCACACAACAGCAAAGAACTCTTCAACATCATCAAGGAGTTCGCCCAACCCACCAGCGAATCGACGGACATTCCTCCCTCACAAGACCTCTGCGACAAACTCAGCACCTTCTTTCACCACAAAATCAAGAGCATCTACGACAACTTCGACGAAGACAACCAACCCACTGAACCCCCGCCAACCACCCCCGACACCCTGAAGCCAGCGATTGACAACTGGACAGCCCTCACCACCGAAGACACACTGAAGACAATGAAGTCAATCCACTCCGGAGCCCCCACGGACCCCTGCCCCCACCACATCTTCAACAGAGCCGCCGACACCATCGCACCCATACTCCGCCACACCACAACCGCTCCCTGGCGACCGCCTCGTTCCCCGACAACTGGAAACATGCCGAGGTCAACCCCCTCCTGAAGAAACCCTCGGCAGACCCCACCAACCTCAAAAACTACAGACCCATCTCCCTGCTCCCGTTCCCAGCGAATGTCATCGAGAAAGCCATCAACAGCCAACTCGCCACATTCATCGAAGAGCACAACATCCTCGACTCCTCCCAATCCGGCTTCAGAAAAAACCACAGTACGGAAACTGCCCTCCTCGCCGCAACAGACGACATCCGCACCCTACTGGACAAAGGAGAAACAGTAGCCCTCATCCTCCTCAACCTCTCAGTGGCGTTCGACACAGTCTCTCACCGCACCCTAATACGCAGACTCCTCGACGCAGGGATCCAGGACAAGGCCCTCGAATGGATCCACTCCTTCCTCTCCGGCAGAACGCAGTGGGTCAGACTCCCCCCTTTCCTCTCGGACCCTACACCAACCACCTGCGGAGTCCCTCAGGGGTCCTCCCTCAGCCCTACGCTGTTCAACGTCTACATGGCTCCACTCGCCCCCATCGTCAGAAGCTACGGACTCAACATCGTGTCATACGCAGACGACACCCAACTCATCCTCTCCCTATCCAACGAACCCAACACCGCCAGACACAACTTTCGAGAAGGCATGGAAGCCGTCGCCAAATGGATGAAAAACAGCTGCCTACAACTAAACACCAACAAAACAGAAGTACTCTTCATGGGCCCAAACCCCGACGCCTGGAACGACATCTGGTGGCCCCCCACCCTCGGAAACCCGCCCACCCCCACGGACCACACACGCAACCTGGGAATCATCCTGGACTCCGAGCTCAAAATGGACCGCCAGATCAACTCCGTCTCGTCCTCCTGCTTCCACACCCTCCGCCTCCTACGTAAGACCTTCAAATGGATCCCCCTCGAACACAGAAAGACAGTCACTCACGCCCTGGTCACCAGCAGACTCAACTACGGCAACACACTCTTCGCCCGAATAAACAAAAGCTCACCCGCAAGCTACAGAACATCCAGAACGCCGCCGCAAGACTGGTCCTCAACCTGCCAAGACACTGCCACATCTCCCAGCACCTGCGCACACTCCACTGGCTCCCCATCGAGGCCAGAGTCACCTTCAAGATGCTTACCCACGCACACAAGGCCCTCCACGACACCGGACCAGCATACCTGAACAGCCGACTCAATTTCCACGCACCCCAAAGGACCCTACGATCAGCCTAGCTCTCCTACGCCGTGGTCCCCCGCACCAGAAAGACCAGATCTGGAGGCCGCTCCTTCTCCTTCCTCGCGGCCAGAGCCTGGAATGCCCTTCCGCTCCACCTCCGACAGACAACATCGCTTCCCATCTTCGCAAGAAACCTCAAAACCTGGCTCTTCGACAGACCCCCTCCTTGATGGACTGGAACCTGCACCCTCCCCCCTTACCCCCAGCGCCTTGAGACCCTTACGGGTGAGTAGTCGCGCTTAACAAACGCCTGATTGATTGATTGATTGTAAACATTTCTGGTGGCCAGGTGTAGATGAGAGTATTGACTAGTGTGTAGAGTGTGTGAGATCAGATAAACACTGGAAAATCTGTATGGAAGAAATGTATGTGGTTAGTATTCCAGATGGTCCATGGTTAAAGTTAGGTATAGATTTTGCAGGACCTTTTCATGCTCTTAGGGAAGAGATCAATCAGGAATTTGTGAAGCGCACTACTCACTCATGAGGGTCTCAAGGTGCGGGGGGAATCGTGCAGCTCCATTCATCCTAAGGAGCCAGGTCTTGAGGCTCTTCCTGAAGGCTTGCAGAGTGGGTGGGCGTCTGATGCTGAGCGGGAGTTCGTTCAAGGTCTTTGCTGTGATGTAGGAGTAGGCTCTTCTACCCGTTCTGGCTCTGTGGATACAGGGGGTTTCGGCTAGTGCGAGGTTGGCGGAGCTGAGGCTTCTCTTTGGTGCGTAGAAGGAGATTCTTTTGTTGAGGTATTGGGGTCCGGTGTTGTGGAGGGATTTATATGCGTGAGTGAGTAGCTTGAAGGTCACTCTCTTCTCGACAGGGAGCCAGTGGAGGTCTCGTAGGTGCTGGGTGATGTGGTCTTGTCGTGGGATGTCGAGGACAAGTCTGGCAGTGGTGTTCTAGATGGTCTGGAGTTTTTGGAGCAGGGATTTATTGATTCTGGCGTAGAGGGCGTTTCCATAGTCCAATCTGCTGGTTACGAGTGTGTGGGTGACGGTCTTTCTGGATTTGGAGGGATCCATTTGAAGGTCTTGCGGAGGATGTTGAAGCACGTGGAGGAGACAGTGTTGATCTGTCGGGTCATGGTGAGTGAGGAGTCTAGTATGATGCCGAGGTTGCGGGCGTGGTCCGTGGGTGTGGGGGGGTTGCCGAGGGCGGTGAGCCACCAGGTGTTGTCCCATGCAGAAGGGGTGGGTCCGAGGACTGTCTTCTCCGAGTTGAGCTTCAGGCAGCTGCTGCTCATCCAGGATGCGACGTCTTTCATTCCTTCCTGGAAGCCGAGTCTGGTGGTGTCGGGTTCCTTTGTAAGGGTGAGGATGAGCTGGGTGTCGTCGGCGTAGGATACTATGCTGTCTGACAATGGCGGCGAGGAGGGCCATGTAGATGTTGAAGAGCGTGGGGCTGAGCTATGATCCTTGGGGTACTCTGCAGCTGATCTCTATGGGTTCGGAGAGGAAGGGCGGGAGTCTGATTCTTTGGGTTTGGCTGGTGAGGAAAGAGCTGATCCAGTCGAAGGCGGTTCCCTGTATGCCAGCGTCGTGGAGTCTGGCGGTGGGAGACGGTGTCGAAGGCTGCAGAGAGGTCTAGTAGGATGAGAGCAGTCATGTGGCCCTGGTCGAGGAGAGTGCGGATGTCGTCTGAGGCAGCTAGGAAGGCGATCTCGGTGCTGTGGTTGCTGCGGAATCCAGATTGGGAGGAGTAGAGGATGGAGTTCGCTTTGATGAAGTTCGTGAGCTGGATGTTGATGATCTTCTCAGTGACTTTGGCTGCGAAGGGGAGGAGAGAGATGGGTCTGTAGTTTTTGAGGTCAGTTGGGTCTGCGGAGGGCTTCTTGAGGAGGGGCTTGACTTCTGCGTGTTTCCAGTCGTCGGGGAATGTGCCGGTTTCGAAGGTGGAGTTGATGGTGCGTCGTAGTTTGGGTGCTATGGCGGCTGCAGCTCTGTGGAAGATGTGCGGCGGGCAGGGGTCCATGGGGGCTCCTGAGTGAATGCTCTTCATGGTAGTGGCGGTGTCTTCTGTAGTGACCAGGGTCCAGGCGGAGATGGTAGGCTGGCTGGCATTGCTGGAGGTGGGTGTGGTTTCGGTGTCTAGTGTCTGTTCATTGAAATTGTCGTAGAGGGACTAGGGGGCATATTAGCAAGAACATGCGATAAATATCGCAAACCTTGCTTAGCGCGCCTTTTTTTATCGCCGGCTATCGCTGGATATTACCGCGGAAATAACATGCTATTAGCAAGGTTTATCTCCATTGCGATAAAATATCCAGCGATAGCGGCGAAACCCAGCTTTAACGCGAGAAATCCAGCGATAAAATCCTATCGCTAATTCTGGGGACTTAACCTTACAATCCACCTCCCATTGACTTTCATTGCTAAGTCATGTTTTTATCAGTTCTAAAAAACAAGCGCTAATCGGGGTTAGCACGCGTTTTTATCGCTTCGCGGGTATTGCTAATAGGCGATAGGTATGTAAGCGACTGTTTTCTGTCGCTTTTAGTTGGGAACGCCTACCTTGCATGTCATTAGCGATAATTATCGCTGACATGCAAGGCGATGTAAAACCCGGCCGCTATCGCCTGAAAGCTGTCGCTAACGCCTGTTAGCGACAGCTTGCTAATAGGGCGTTAAAAATATCGCCGCTTTAGCGGCAAAAAGTGCCGCTAAAGCGGCGATAAAGCCCTTGATAATATGCCCCTTGATCTTCAGATGGAAGTAGGAGCCGAGTTTGTTGCAAAGGTCCTGGGAGGGTGTGATGTCTGAAGCTTCGCTGGGGGGTTTGGTGACTTACTGTATGATGCTGGAGAGCTCTTTCGAGTTGCTGGAGTTGGCGAGGATCTTGTCCTGGATGAAGTTCCTTTTAATGGATCTGATGGGTTGGTGGTGTTCGGTCATGGCATTCTTGTAGCTGGTCTGTGCTTCTGGGGTTTTGCTGTTTCTCCATACTTTCTCAAGACGTCTGCAGGTGCGTCTGGATTCTTGGAAGTCAGTGGTTAACCAGGTGGCTTTCATGGGACGCTGTCTGTCGGAGTACCGGAGGGGGGTGAGCTTGTCTGCGCAGTCGGTGATCCATCTGTGGAGTTCGTTGGCTGCAGAGTTGACGTCGGTTGTGGCGGGAGGGGGAGCGTGGTTGAGGGTGGAGTTGAGGTGCTCTTCGGTGACTTTGCTCCAGTTCCTGCACGGGGGTGTGGTGTAGGTTTGTGTACGGTGGGTTTTGAGAAGGAGAAGTGAACGCAGTGGTGGTCCGTCCAGAGGGGTTGCATAGTGTGGCTGAAGTGGATGTTGTTTCCTCCTGTGAAGATTGAGTCGAGGGTGTGTCCTGCCTTGTGGGTGGGGATGGTGACGAGCTGCTTCAGTCCGATGTTGGCGAGGTTGTCCAGGAGGGCGGTGGAGTTAGGGTCGCTAAGGTTGTTGAGGTGAAAATTCAGGTCTCCGAGCAGTACGTAGTCCATGGAGGCGATGGCGTGGGGCACGATGAGGTCAGTGATGGTTGCGGCGAACGTGGTTCATTGTCCGGGAGGTCTGTAGGCGAGGGTGCCACGTAGGGTCGTTCTGGGGTTGGTCTGGATCTGGAAATGGAGATGTTCCTTGGGGGACGAGGAGTCGTTCGTGCTGGATGTAGTGAGTCAGGGGGAATTCTTGTGTATGACGGAGCATTATTTAATAGTACTCATGGACTACTATTCGAAGTGGATAAATTATGAGTTTAGTGATGACCACTGAAGTTGTAATTGATTTTTTGTAGAGAATTTGTGCTGTTGAAGGTGTTTCAAATATTATTGTATCACAAAATGGCACACAGTTGATGTCAAGAAAAATGATGGAGTTTTCTTTACCAGGAACGGTATAAAACAAGAAAAAAAAAACTTTGTATAGTCCATCTTCTAATGGCCTGGTTGAAAGAGTCAATAGGTATTTAAAGGAAGGTATTCAGATGGTATTGGCATCTAATTTAAGTGTATCAAATGTTTTGAGAGAAAAAATCTCTAACTTTAACAAAACACCACATTCAGTTACTGGGCTTACACCATTTTGTTTATGAGAAGGAGAGATGGGTATACCTTGTTGACACCTAAGTTAACAAAAATGGTTTCACAGAAATTCTAGACTTTGAGTTAAAGGTAAAGGACATGATAACACAAAAACAGTGTAAGGACGAAATTTACCATGATAGAATACACAGAACAAAAATCAAAAAATGTTCTGTTGGTGATTGGGCCCTAGTTAGAAAACCAATGAAGGTACAAAAAGGGGACTCTTGTATATTATCCACCAAAACAGATAATTGGAGTATCTGATAGTGCAGTTTTACTGAAAGAAAAAGGTTGGTGGAATAAGAGTGCTCTTGTGTTACTTAAACCTGGACAGGAACGACTATTTGCTAACAAAAGCATGGAGGATAATGAAGTTAATGTGCATAATTTTGAAAATGTGTCTGTTAAGCAACAGTGTCATGATGTGCAAAATTTACTGGATCAACAAGAAAAGGATACTACTATAAATGAAGGATTTGACATGATTGAAAGTAGTGATATACATGAATCGTGTGATGACACACAAAATGTTGATGTAAATTCCCAAGTACAGCACTGCAACGACGCTGTAAGTAACAAAAGAAAAATAGTGCTACCTGCTAAATTGAATGATTATATTTTGTATTGAAGATAAGTTATGCTTAATGCATTGTTTTAAATTCATATTTCTATATGTAATTTGGTAGAGTTTAGTTTTTTTTTGTAAGGGTAAGGAGGTGTTGCTTGGGGTAAGTACGTGCAGTAGCTTGTTCATCGTGATATGGTATGTCATAATGCTATGGAATATCAGGCCTGCAGACAAAGGGTTATGTGTAGAATGTTGTTTTTTTTTTACGTCTTGGAGGTTGAAGCATTTAATTTGTAGTGTTTGCAATTGGCTTGTGGGCCTTTATTCATTACTTGTGAATAAAAGTAATTCCCAAGAAGATTCCTGGTTTCCGATTCAACTTTCCTTCACAACATTAACATTAACATTAACATTAACTTTTGTGACAGCCTTAGAGGCTGTCACAAAAGTGAGCATCCTAAATACTAAAGCATTACATCCATGATGGATACAATGGGCCACTTCCTTAACAACTTCTGATGTTGAATATGTTTTTGACTCTACCTTGCAAATGCAAGAATTCCTCCAGTATGAGCAAGAATACCCTGTGCCCAGTGAAGTTTTTCCTCTTGATCAGTACGATTACATAATCTATATTGATGTTTTAGCTCAGCCTGCCATTGGCATCAAACAATGATATCTGTTTGAGGTGTCATTAAAAAAGAGAATTCAATCAATAACAAAAGATTTACACAATCCTTTGGGGATTGTACAGCTCAGCTGGCTGAACTAAAAGCTTTCATTTTGGCACTAGAAAATATGGATCATGAATTCCCCACATTTATTGTGTGTGATTCGTATTATTGTGTTGAGTCCTTTAATGAACATTTGCATTATTTGTGCATGAATGGATTCAGAGATTCTAAAGGAAATACTATCAAGCATTTTATTTTATTTTTTATTTATTTTAAAGGTTTTATATAGCGCTGGCTAGACCCGGAGGTATCAGAGCGCTTTACATGAGTATCAGACCATAATTGCAGGTTACATCGTTACAAAGGTTACACAGTAATGTACGTCTCACTATGAGTGGTTTCACTTAGTTCCTCATTACGTAGAAACACGTGACTGTTTTACGTATGAGCACAAACATTTAAACATCAACCATTGCGCATACGGAGCCGACCAAGGAAGTATTTGTGAGTAAGACGAGGACGCGAAGGCGCCATTTTGGTCTTATTCTGTTTTCATCAGGTTAGTAAATGCATCGCTCGCTATTGTTTTAGCGGTTAAATCATCTATCTGACATAATATTGGTTCGATAGAGTTAGAAGTTCTTTAATCAGGTTTACTTGCTTTGATGGAAGACGTGAGAATGGTAGCTTAGTACGGCCCCGCATCTTCGTGCTCTCGTTATTCTCTCTTTCTCTTTTTTATATGGACGAAATAGAAATGTAGGCTATACATAACAGAATATACGCAATATAGGACTTAGATACAAAGCTAATACAGCTAGTACTAGACTGCTACTAATATGGCCACTATAGTTAGTACGTATATCAATAATTGTATTTTTCATTTTCTTAAAATAGTTTCATTGATGATTTTTAGTTATTAATTAGATAGCAGACGCAACTGTTACCTAATTTTAATTTTATGGTAATTTTCAGATTTTACTGAAGATTCGAAATATATATGAATTGAAATTCTATTTTCATTATCCAGAGATAGAAGCATTGAATTTATCATCCGTGTCATAATTATTGACATTATAGTCAGGTATGTAATATCAGATTCCTTCCTTTTTCTGTTATTTTTAGAATCGCTTTTGGTAGATTATTAGTATTAAGAATCATATATTTGATCTATTCATTGACTTTATATATTTTCTTAGATGAAATCGGATGTTATCATCTCTACATTGTTTATTTTTATAAACAGAAGCCGTATACGCCAGTGACGATCGGCTGTTAAATACGATATTGAAGGTATCTCTTCATTATAAAATGAAGCTCTATCCACCTCAATATATGAGACTCATAAACTTAGAGTTGTTCAGCTAATTTATCTTAGATTTGCATTTCAGAAATCAGTGACAACTTCAATAGAAGTCGATGTAATATCTAAAAGCAGCGATCTATTAGTTTTAAGTAAGCACATTTATATTATTTCTTTTCCTTTTCTATTAGTATTAGGAAATCACTTGGGTATCTTGGTTCTTTACTAGTAAATCTATTATCTAGTGAGAATGTTTCTTCTATTGACTCACCATTATATGTCTTTTTAAATTAGTCACGTGATCTTCGGCATGTTCATTTATACTAGTTTCTCTTGACTTTACTATATCTCACTACTAAAACATCAGTTTTTAAATTAAATAATTTTTATTTTTAGAAGAGCTAATTGAATCACATTGCAATCTATGCAAATATAAATAAGTACAAACTCAGTGTACCTCTCAATTGTTTCCAGGAAATCGTGTGGCTTTCCCGAAGAAGGCGCGAGTGCGCCGAAACGCGCGTCGAAGACAATTTTGTGCCACAAATTCTCTTTTTTATTGTATTTTATGAAATGTTGGCTGTTGTTATAATTGTATATTCCGTCGTACTACACTACAGCTAGAGATTGTATTGGTCTGTAAATTAAAGATTTGACTAGTGACAGTAGTTTTTAATATTTGATGTTTGAAATTTATGTATGTATGTCAAAGATTTTATGATTATCTGAAAAAAAGATTAATTACTTTTTTAAAAATAAAGATAAAAAGATTTTAAATAGTTTTGAGTTGGTACACTGTGTTGCATAAATTGTGTGGATTTATTAATTGTTTATTTTAAAAGGACTATACTGTGCCATTTATTTTTACTTAATTGCCTAGGAATTTACTATTCACAATTACACAGTTATTAGAGCCTGGCAACATAGTGACAAGTAAGGTCGAGACAAACAAAAAGGACATATACGTAAGGGAAAAAGCAGGCAAGGGGAGAGATTCAGGGGAGGGGGGAAGAGCAGGGGAAGTAGACAGAGAATGGAGGAGGGAAAGAGGAGGGGAGGGTGAGAGACACAGCATGGAAAGAGGAGGGGAGGGTGACGGGGACACAAACCGGTAGACGAGTCAGAGCTGCGTCCAAAGTCCAGTAAGCTGTGATCCCAGGGAAGTGGTATCATTTCCCCATCTCTGTTGCGAGAGGCTCCCTATACGCAGTGGACTCTCTCAGAGGGGTCTCTGAGACTCCAAGGCCTACATACTGGATCCTTCCCCAAAAAGGGGAGAGGGAGTGCTTTGGCAAGGGGTGCCATACCATACCTCAACTGTGAGTGGCTCCCTAGGCGCTGTGGACTCTCTCAGGGGTTCGCTGAGACTCCAGAGTATAAATATTGGATCTTTCCCCAACAAGGGGAGAAGGAGTGCTTAGTCAAAGGGCACAAAAGGACAGGGGGCTAGGCGGTGTAGCGGGCAAGGGGAAAGATTCAGGTGAGAGGGGATAGGAGCAAAGGAAGTAAGACAAAGAAAGAAAGAGTGCTAAATGGGAACAGATGGATAGATAGGAGGCAAGGAAAAAGCAGAGTTACAGAAATACGATGGGGGGGGGGTGGGCGAGACGGGGAGAAAAACTGTGCCCAAAGTCCGGCTGGGTAGTTGACGGTCCGGGGATGAACCAAGGCCGATCTCCTCAATAGCTGAACAGAGCAGCTCCACCGGGCATCGGACATAGTGCTCGGACTCCGCTGTCAGGATGGAGATCAGGAGTACTCAGAGATTGTCAGATTTGGGGGGAGAAACCATGGTCCGAATGAATTCCAGACGCCATCTTGAGGTCAGGCACAGTCCTGATAGAATTATGTAAGGAAGATTTCAGCTGGGAGGGGGAAGTCACAACTGGCAGCCATGTTAGGGTCAGGCACCCATCAGCCTCAGCTGCGACCCTGTTGGATTGTGAACTAGTAACATTTACTTAGGACTCTTGGAAGGCAAGACACTTGATAGGGATCACACGTCAGGCTTCCTACCGAGAGCATCTCCACAGTGGAGCCACCATCTCAGGTATCAGTGAACAGGTCAGTCCAGGCAGATCAGACTCGTGCACATCCAAAGGAGATTGTTTAAATGTCGCTGGCATACACCTTGGATAGCCCCTCCCACCGTCCTGTGCCACCTCGCACCTCCACCTTCTCTCCTCAGGGGTCTCGCTGCTCTTTCTAGTGTCTTGCGCAGGGGCTCCAAATCTTCCAGGCCCTGTGCGAGGTCTCACCCTGTAGCTCACCTCCTACGCAAGAGCTGGAAGAAATAAAAAAAAATCCTAACGAAACCCGTGGATCAAGCCAAGCTCTGGCCATACTCCGTCTTGAAAACGACGACGCCACCGGCACAAGACTGAACATAACTCGGGAAGTGCTGGCCATTTTCTCGCAACCAGACCCGCGTCCCCACGCTGAAGAAGTTATCCATTGTTGCCCACACCCCTCCTGCGGTCCCGGAAGCCTAAACTGCTTTGTTGCAAGGTGGCACATCTAAAAGAATGTTTGCCACAGGCTCATATAATACATACAATTGAGTCACCCACGTGTTGGTGTACACATTGTAGGAAATGAATTGGCTGATGAAAGGGCAAATCAGTGGTTTAACTGCTGTTCTTGCTGCAATTACTCCTTCACAAACAACGGCATATGAAGACATTATGGTTGCAGTCAATGCTTTGCACAGTGGCACTCTATTACCAAAAGATTTTCCAGCAAAAGATTACAACCTGAGTGCCCAAAATATACCATTTGCTCACATTCCCAGGGTGGGTGATCTTGTGATACCCAACCAGGATCGCAGGCTAGAGTTAATAGTAGCCGCCTATGAAGGATTAGCGTCTGCTCATGCAGGTGTGGCGGCTACAGTTTCTTTAATACAGAAGCGCTAATGGTGGCATGGTCTGTACAGACAGACTAAACAATATGTCCTTAGCTGTAACATTTGCCAGCAAATTAAAAGTTCCACCACAGTAGACCCACTGCAGACACCCCTTCTCAGCTCATCAAAACCACTAGCCTGTGAATAGTTGGATCACTGCGGACCTCTGAATTCAGATGGTGCATTCAAATTCAATCTTTAGTCTGTTCATTCATGTTCTAGATTCCTGTGGATGTGACCACAATGATCAGCTGACACTCGAACTGTTGCTAGGGACTTGCAAGTCTTTATCAGGAGATATGCAGTGGCGGCATTCCACTCGGACCAGGGACCTGTATTTGCCTCTAGGGCTTACCGGGATAATATGGGCACCCTGGGTGTTGCCGTGCATTATTCCCCCCCTATCATCCTGAAGGAAATTTGATAGTGGAAAGGAAAAAAACGTGATTTAAAGCAGTCTTTAACAGCTAGAGTATTAGGTTCTGGTCGTAGTTGGGTCCATCTCTTGTATGGCGCCTGGGGAGCTTTAAATCTGCCTAGAAGGTCCCTGGGTTGTTTGACTCCCTATGAGTGCTTTTTCAGGGTTCAAATGTACATCCCAGATCTTGCCAGTCCTGGTGCAGTGGAAGCAGACATGCCTTTAGACATCAATTAAAATGTTGTTGTCTTACAGGAACTACAAGACTTCAGAGAAAGCACTCAAATGAAATTTCAAAACTTTCTGCCACTATAGAATTGAAGGTGCAACCAGCAACTGCCGACTGGATTCCTAAAATTGGGGATCTGGAGAATGAGAAGATCACCGACCGAAAAGAGTTTGGCCCATCGTACAGAGCACAGTGCCAGTCCATGGCATTCAAGGTTCCAGAACTGTCATATTGACACTGCTTGCAGATACAAATGGTTTATCTCAATTGACCTAATCAAACCTCACCATGTGGCCAGTCCTACATAGTGGGCCACAAGGGTTCCTTGGCAGCTTCCAGTCTCCTCTTACTACCACATATGAAATCCATAAAACAGTCATTGAATAATTCAAATACTGTATCTTCCCGGATGGGGTCTTCAGATGCTGAAGTTTTATTATTACCTGTTACAACTACTGTGAGTTTACAGTTTTCTACTGCTACTCCTAACAAAGAATTTGTTTATTTTCAACCAACTTTGAAGGTGTCTACCAGTTCTCCATTACCACGTGAGGTTCCTGTTTTTACACAGACTGCCTCTGGCTACTTTGCCGTAATAGATGATTTTTCTTCTGACTCTTCACACACTTCCATACATGATGTACATGCTTTTCTTCTTTGGCTGAGGCAGACATATCTGATTACCCTATGGTCCTTTATTTGGATTTCATTTTCACTTCTTTTCTTCTTCGTTTGGATTAAATTTGGGACAGTATTTTTCTTGCTTTTAAATGGAAATTACCTTCCACAACGCTCTGCTGTAGAACTGGCAGCTGAGGTGTTAAAGCCTCATTTTTCTTCTCATAAAGTGCGAAGAGGCCTGTCCCTTGTGAACATTTCTGCTTTTCATGTCTGTAATGGAACTGTGTGGGATAAGGTTCCCTTTGATAGTTTTGGTCCTATACACTGGTTAATTTGTAAAGAAAATAAGTGTTGGGGGTCTCATCAGGAGGCAACTTGCACCAGTCCTTTTCTCCTAGTAGTGCCGCCTAAAACTGAATCAACTACTCACCATGAAAGTGAGGATAGAATGTGGCGTAATGGCCAGAGCTCCCGACTTTGGAGCTGAGAAACCATGTTCGAGTCTTGGCAGCTGGTCAACATTCTGTAATTCTATGTAAATCACTTAATCTCCTCGTTCCTACCATAAATTAATGTGTCCTTAACAGGTGCTCATGAAAAGCGCCGGTGTTGATGATTAAGTGCCGGTGTTTAGCACCGGAAACCACCGGCTCAAATTAAGCGATGGGCATACAGAAACACTGCAGATTCCCTATGTATTCAGGGTCACTATGGATGAAGTAATTACTCCTGACTCCATCTTGGATAAGTGGGACATGGACACTGTAAAATGTATGCTTTCTGAACTGGAACCTTATACAATATTCGAAACTTATACCTAAATTTTGCTAATTATGGTTGAAATGTTTTGTTATCACTATGTCCATCACTATTTACATAGAGCTAGTACTCCACGTACAGTTTTAGAATTACACTCAATGTGAACATTGCCCGACACCACCAGTGGGCAGTTCAAACACCTATTTCTAGAAGTTTGCATATTTTTCTGGTCACAAACCTTTAGATCCAGGTTCCTTTTATTATTCGCTAACCCCTTCACGAGTGAAGAAAAATTTGCTGACCAACATTAAATTGATCCATTCAATTACCAGTTGGCCATACAAGGCTACGACTATTGAAACACAAACATGGATTTGAAATCAATTGGGGGCACAAAACACTGTTAAGTGCAGGTCCTTGACACCTTACTTAGAGCTTGTCTAATCCCTAAAAAAATTATTTTTCTGAACAAAACAGGGCAAACTTCCTGCCTAGGATTGGCTAAAATTAAAGAGCTAACCACATCTAGTTTTCCTTCTATTGCACGTTTTGACAATTGGCAACACTTTGCAAATTTTACAGAAGAACAATTAAACAGTATGGTGCAGAATGGTACATATAATTCCTCAATTTCAGGTTCAGGCGGTGGTTAATGTGGCCAATGGACACTTATGGCTGTTACGCTCATTTTTTTAAACCCCTCCATGGGTATTAAATCTAGTAGATCAGACCCCCGATACATGCAGACACAACACTCAGGAGTAGTTACCACTTGTAGCGTGGGAAAGCTATGCCCGCAATGTTTACAGTATTTCACTCTTTCTGCAGTAAAAGAACATCTCTCTCTCTCCTTTCTGAAGGCATGGATTTACAAGATTTCTTGTTAGGCCCTAGGCAACCATGCTCTAGTTGTTTCATTTATGCCACTTATAATGAAGTGTGGAACATTTCTCAGCAGTAAGCTGTTGAACACTTAGGACAAATTGACAGGATTCATTTGGAAAAGGCACTTGCTGTTGTGGACAACCGCATGACTACATTGTCAACTCGAATTTATTAGTTGAATAATATTGTTTCATCTGCATTCAATGTTGTACAGAATGACATCTCTTTTACAGCATGAATATAGTCAGCTAAGATCAATAATGCAATGGAGCTGGACATTGCAGGTTTTAAAATAAAATCGTGTGCCACGGAAATACCTGAATGCAACGTAAATGTTTTTGCCATTCAGTTTAACAAATACACAGAGACTAATGGCAAAAAAGATGCCACATGCACAATGCTTATTACTGAGCGTTTTGAGAAATTGCCTTTTACAGTAGCTGAGACACCATCAACTTATAGCTAATACATGGGTTTATCACAATACCAATATCCACATTTCAGTTCACATCTTGACTGAAACATTTCCAGTGGGCAGATTTTAGGGGAGAGTTTTGTTCATTAGACAAGGGTTTTACATTTTAATTACAAATGTCTGAGTGGAGAAACTGAGGTCTTCATTAGCGGAAAGGAATGTGAAACATCTTTTGGCCATTCATTACTTTGCAAAGAGGTGACACTTCATGGGGCATGCAATGCTTCCATGGCCAACCTGGCATGTTATCTGAAGGTCTGATGGTCCGAGTCCCAGTTTCTCTAATTTGACCAGTTTTTAGGTTACCTTCTAATGGAAGTTATTTATCTTGAACAACCAAGGATGTTGTGGGATGAAACCGGGAGGGCCATATGTGGTGACAGTTTCCAGGGTTGTTATGTACTGTAACAATGTGCTATTCCCTCCAACGTACAAGATTAGAGATGTTACAGTATGGCTCTCTATTCAAATTTTTTATGTTAGCTTTGATAAGTTAAGCAGACTGAAAGCCACATTGGTTGGGAAACGTTTGATCTCCAAGTTGCAAGGGCCGCCTCTGAAGTATAATCGCTACTGTGCACAAACTTGCCTAAGCATTTTGGTGAACCTGTACACCAAATATTCAAGGAATGCTTCAAATACCACAGGTGTAGTGCAATTTTTTAAAGCAATTACATCTGGGTACAGACTGTATCCGGAGTGATTCCGTTCTTTCTACACTCTTTGGTTTCCAGTGTGTTTGGAGGCATACCGCTGGTGTTATTCCTGCCCATTGTGGTTTTGGTCCTATTTTTGCTGCTTTGCTTTTCCTGCTGTTTGTTTGGGGCCAGGACTACGGGTCCCAGCTTTCCTTGCGGCCGCTGCCGCCAACGAGCCACAGCTGCGCCTGGAGGCGCTTCAAAAGCCTGCCAGCACTCCCGCAGCGCGGGACGCTTTTCCTGCGGTTTGTTTAGGGCCAGGACTACGGGTCCCAGCTTTCCTTGCGGCCGCTGTCGCCAACGAGCCACAGCTGCGCCTGGTGGTGCTTCAAAAGTCCGCCAGCACTCCCGCAGCGCGAGACGCGCGCGGGCGCGCCCGGGTCTAGGGCGGGCCCGTCTGCGACAGGAAGGGACAGGTCCACCCCCCCTTCAAGTCACCAGCCGCAACGAGGTGATTGTTTGCCAGCCCTGACCTCTTACCCACTCTAGCTGCTACGAACTGACTCTGAATATTATATTGGGGAAGCGCACTGGGACATCAATTGCACGCCCCATCACCAGCAGTATCAATAGCATGCTTGAAAGGGTGGTTAATATTGTATCAGGTGAGATTGAACTGATGGAGCGCCGCCTGTCTCTGGGCAATGAGTGCCCACTGATTTGTTCACTTTCCAGAGGGGCCCCATTTGATTCAGACTCTGCATTTGAACTGGGACCTGCAATCGTACAGCACTCCCCGCAGCTCCACAGCTCCGGCACCACTAATACCTCGCATGTCAGCGTAAGCCCAACTGGCTGCAACACATCCAAGCCTCAACCTACCATTGACACTCCCACAAATGTGGGAATCCCGGCTGTCAAACGCAAGAGGAAGTGTGGGGAAACCCGTTTGCGCCAAAAGGAAACAACCACCCAGAATCGGTTCTTCCCGTAATTGTCTGTCTGCATGGATGCAGTCATCCTCAAGCACTGGTACCTCTGAGGCAGGATTAAATGGGATGTCACACCGCTCTATCAGTACACAGACTGAGGTGTCACCGCACAATGGGGGGGCTGGGGATACCCTTGCTAATATTGCTTTTGACACTGTGTATAAGCGAATTAATGAGTTGCTAGACTTTAAACTTATTCCCCTTCTGGAATGCTTAGACTATCTAGACATAGCTGTGGGAAAGCTCAGCTTACCGCCGGTTATAGCACAACCTATGGCCGTCCCAGGGGTCGGATCTATTGCTAGTGACAGTCAATCTCCCACCACCATCGCCACTGTCCCTGTCTCCACTATCCCCCCACTTATCAGTCCCTCTGGCAGCAGTGCATGCACTACATGCACTACATGTAGACAAGTTAAAGAATGCTTTTTATCTAAAGCCAATGCAGTACCAAATTCTAATTTAAAGAGCGGTTTATCATCTATAGATGACCCAGTTACAATTCTGCCCCCCGACCCTATCTGAGGGCGTAGCAACAACTCAGACCGTACACATGCTGGAATAATGTCAGGCAACCCAAGCAGTAGCATAACAGATACTCTAAGTAGAAACCATCTAAGGCCAACCCCGACGTTTTAAGCTTACCTCCAGCCGCTTGTCCATATGTGCTGGTGTGGGCTGGTGTTCCAACTCTTAAGAGGGACCAGAAGGAGTCCTGGGCCGACATGCATAATAAATGTGTGGACTGGCTAACAAATAACAGAAGGTTCCACCCGTCAGATCTGAATGAGATCATTATGGCACGTAGAGTCGGGTGGGTTGGCATGTCCCCTAAGAATATAGACGGAGATTGCATTGTGATTAATTTTCGTAGACCATCCATGGTGCGATCTCTATTGAGAGCCTGTGAGACCACACTTAACCACAGCACCAACATCTGTTACCTACTGCTTGGTTACTTTTATAAACCAATCTCTGGCCCCCTTGTAAATGAGCGCGCCTCCCCAATCTTACATAATAGGTTCCAGGCCCTGTCCGAACTTGATACCCAGTACTGGAACTTTTTGATACTTTTTGAACTTTTTGATACTCATCATGGGCTTGTACTCCCTCCCCCTGTAACTAAGACTGATGATCCACACGTTCCATCTAAGGTCCCGACCGACTTAGATCTCAGCATCCTGAGCTGGAACGTGGCAGGCCTTCAGTCCAGGCTGGGGGATCCAGACTGGTTAAAACTGGTAAGACAGCAGGACATAGTTATGTTTCAAGAGACATGGGCGACCCGAGAACTACATATAGATGGGTTTGAATGTCAGTATCGTGGTCCCAACCCCCAAGTCTGGTCGACCTACGGGGGGCCTGTCAATCTTGATAAATACTGCTGAAGGCGGCAGTACTAAGGCCCCATATTCTAAAAGCAACCATGTTCAAGTCCTATCATATAAAAGGGGCGTCTCCTTTTATTTAATACATTTTTATAATAATGATTTTTATTCGACACCGAATGGAAATTTTATTAATCTATTTGACTTCATTGCCAATTTAGACCACCATAACGAATTTTCTAAAATAGCAGGCATTTGCCTGGGAGGTGATTTTAATACAAAATTATCACACACGACATCCATCACAGGGCCCTGTAGTAGTGGGCAAATCTGCCGCAGGGGCGTGGAATTGGCAGCACATCTGAATACTCACAACCTTACTGATGTCATGGAAATTGCGGGCGTAACACTAGACAATAACCCTCCTGAGCCGACATTTAGAGGTAGGGGTTGTGCCTCCACTATAGATTATGTTTTTATTTCCCCTGTTCTAGAGGACTATCTAGTGAAAGCTGAAGTTATTGCCACAACTCATGGGGATCACAATCAAATTAAAACAGTGCTGAGATTATCCCCCCGGCCCACGTCCGCCTCAGAATGTGGCGCCAAGAATTTGTCACCTTCCACTGACAACCTAAGATTGATTTGGCGGGGAATTAACAACACTGGATTGTTCCGTACATTAGCTAAGGCCAATTTGCATCTCATTAATTCCTGTCTATCGGCCCTTGATCCCTACCCTGAGACAGTCTATGATTTTATTAAACTTTGTTCGGCTATCAAATCCCTACTATCGAAGCCTATCCCTTCTGTGCAACGTGGACCTAGATGGTTTGATCATAAGTGCTCCGAGGCTAATAGACAGCTACGCAAGGCACTGTCGACCAGTCCAAGGTGTAACTCCCTTGTGACATTAGCAAGGCAGAGGTATAAGCTAGCGACCATTAAAAGGAAGGAACATTTTTTAAAAGATCGCTGGGAAGCACTTGCCAAAGCCGCAAGCACAAAAAAGGAGAACACTTTTTGGGCAGCTGTCAAAGATTTGAGGGCAACGGGTCAGCTATTAACCCCCATAAGCTGTACCATAACAAGCGAGGCATGGGAAAATCATTTCTCTATGATTTAAACTGCCCCGTACAAGAAGATCATTTTAAGCACCGGGCTCTAACCAGGATTTTGATAATGCTGCCTGAGGTTGAGGAAGCCATCCACCAGAGTGTGGGCCATAAAGCCCCGGGCCCAGACGGGCTACCTATCGACCTCATTAAATACAAACCAGACTTTTGGGCGCCACTCCTTTTAAATGTTTTTAATAATTTAATGTATGCCCCGCTACCAAGTACATGGTCAACAAGCATTATTGTCCCAATTTTTAAAAAGGGCGATCGCTCCCAACTCGAACAGACCAATTTCTCTAATAGACAACACCTTAAAAATCCTGGGCAGAGTCTTGTATAACAAGATCTCAGACTGGGCCGAGGAAAATGGTATCTTAGAGTCATGCCAATTGGGTTTTAGGAGCACCAATGAACAATGCCTAAACCTCAATTTAATCATTGGTATATATACTATAGCCCAGCGCTCGCCAATATACCTGGCCTTCATGGACCTGACCTCTGCCTTCGACTTTGTCAATAGGTCAAGATTATGGTCCACTCTCTTAGCTTACAGTTTGGACGAGGCATTGGTGCACTTTTTGGCGTACCTACACAAAGATCTGAAGGCCCGGGTTAGGATCAGCAGTGGGGGTGACATCTCTGATGATATTAAAGTAAGTAGAGGGGTCAGTCATGGATGTGTCTTAGCCCCTCTCCTTTTTATCATTTACATTAATGGTCTGCATAAATCACTGATCACATTGACTAATGATGTTCCTAAAGTAAATGGTAAAACACTCCCCGTGCTTTTATATGCCGATGACGTGGTCCTAATGGGCCGCACACCCAACGCCTTACGCACTTTAGTGCAGGGATTTGTTGACTTTATGGCCAGTTTGGACCTAAGTACTAATTTAAAAAAATCTTTTATAATGTCTTGTGGGCCAAGGAAACACCAATTAAATTTTATATCTGTGGGTAATCAAAAATTAAAAAGCACTAGCACTTTTCCATACCTTGGGTTGGTCTTTGCTGCGAACGGTTCCTGGTCCGAACATATGGCGTTTTGCAGGAACAAGTTCTCAAAGGCCTCCAATTCTATTCTTAGCCTTCCCTGGCCCAAGAGGACAGGGGCCATTTTAGCCATTTTAAATTTTTTTAAATCCCAGTGCATACCTACAGCCACATATGGTGCAGACGTTTGAGGTATTGCTAAGAGCCATAGTATTCAACAAGAAGAAAATAGATTGTGTAGGAAAATACTAGGCGCACCAATCTCCACCGCTCGGTACGTTTGCCATAGAGAACTCAACCTAAACTACACTGAGTATTTTATAAGGGCCCGCCCTGCCTTATTCTGGCTCGCCATATGGAAAGATCTGGCAGCGTCCCTCACAAGAGAGATCATAGGTGATTGCATTAGTTGTGAGAAAGGGCTGGACATCCCGTGGCTGTCTGGGGTGAATCAGAGCCTATGCAGTGTTAATTTTGGCAGGCTTTTCCTAAGTCCAAGCACAGCTGAGACTGTACACAAAAATGCTCTTAGGACGGCACTTTATACACTCTATGGTACGGAAAGGATGGAGAGGGAATCCAAGAAATCATCTGTTTTTAACTTTATGACTATTGAACATATTGTGTATTCTTTAGCCAGCAACCTCACCCTGCCCATGAGTCACTGGGAGAGGGGTCTCCTCTTCCGCTTAAGGGCAGGCACTGTAACATTTTTGCTTTGTTTCCCTCTCAATGCAAATCTTGACTCCCTACCCTGCTCGTGTGATGGACAGAGTGGTCAAATCATTTTACATTTTTTTTTTTTTTTTGCAAGTTTTATATAAAGTACGCTAAATGGCTTTTAATCCCGTTTTAAAAAAAAAAATGCCCATCAGTATGGTAGATGCTTACAGGAGCATACTCACATTGGCAGACGAAGAGTTAGTTTTTCGCGTCTGTACTTTTTGGAGAATTGCCGTGCGGGCCCGCAATATGATGTGTAACTTTTGAAAAGTCCTCTCTCCCTCTCTTATGTATGAGATTTTATCTAAATTTGTCATATGTGCTTCAAAATATTTTGTATTTATGCCCAATGTTTATGAACTTTCGCTGTGATTATGTATTTGCGTTTTTTTAAATTGTCATGTTTGAAGTGCTTTTATGGATATGGTTTTATCCGAATAAAGTATTCTGAACTGAACTGCTGCTCTGCAATGGATGATCCACCTGGAGGCCAAATGGTGAGGGAATTACTACACGTCCTGCGGTGTCATGAACGCATGATGCAGTACTTTGGGGAGTACTTACTCCAGGAACTGAATGACAACTGGTCTTTGTCCTTTCGACCTGTATGATTATGCTGTGTCCTGTGTTCCGCTGTCTGTTGGGCTTTTCAAGAGCGCAATGGATCTGTCTTGCTATGCAACTGGTTCATTCTATGGACATGAAACTGTAAATACGTCCATTGAGAGCTCATGTTCAGTGCTGTCCTATGAGAGTTCCTTTGCTGCAGGATGCCTACAATGAGCTATTCTCTCCAGCCAGCATGATGCTTTGGCTCATGAACTCCCCGTAGTAGGGATCTGGTTCTGCAGATGCACCATCATCTGCCATACAAGCAGCCCTTGCAAACTGGCTTGGAAGTGACAATGTTTGTCCTTTGCTTGGGCCACGGTGGATTAATTGTCTGCAGATTCATCCTGGATTCCTCCGACTCTTTAGGAGGCTGCCAGGATATTTCCCATGTTCAGATTTTAATTCGGCTCTTTCGTTTTTAAACAAAATTGACCATTTTTATTGACTTGCATGATTTTTAAGTGGCATTTTTTATATGGCTTTCATTTGCTTTTGTTATTAAAGAAATTTTTATTAGCATTTATTTACATTTTAGGCTTGTCTTATGCTTTCAGTGAGTCTCCCCGCGACCAGAGAGAGGGTTTTGTGAGGCGTGACCGGTCCGATGCCCAGTCTCTATTTTAGTTCCATGTTTTAGCGTGACATCGTTTTTCAATTTGTGACTTTTAACATGCTTTGTGCTTCCAAGATAATGTATTGAGAAATCATTATACGCATTGTTCATTTCTTAGCAAGCTTTATTATTATTTTATTTTTGCACTCTGTCCAAGGCTAGAGTACATGCAATACGATTCCATTGTCCGGATCGAGACAGCTCTTCAGCTCTAGACTAACCATGCCATCAGCATTGCACCTTTAACAAAGTGCGATTGGAATAGTGCTTTCATTATATAAACGGGCTCTGCACCACACTGGGCAGAGGAGCACTTTGGCTGAGATTGTCCTGGACAGAATGAGCTGTGACAGATGCAAAAAGAACAATTCATGGACAGCATGCAGAACAATGTCAAACATTCACCACAGTACAGAGATCTGGGCCTAAATCCATCGTTATTTTGCTCCCAATGCCATTCCTGTTTAAACCTAGCCAAATGCACATCAGTCTTGACCCTGCTCCACATGGTCCAGGCGGACTGGCCTGGTCCTCGCTGGTCCAGAAACAAGCATCCTGGGGCTGGTTTCGGGGTTTCACACCTCATCAGCCATGCTAGCTTTACTCCAGTGGCATGGAGGGCATACGATCCACATCTGGACATACATGTCCCACTCGGGGGTGACAAATGCAAAATGAACAATTGATGGACAGAATTTTGAACTATGTCAAACATTCACCCCAGTACAGCCACTGGATTCAAACTAGCCTTTATCTTGGGGCAACACAGGACAGACCGAAGAAACTTCAGCGGGTCCTGAATGCAGCCGCTCGGCTGTTGCAAAATATCCCTAAATACTCCCCCATGGGCGATGCCCTTTCTAAACTCCATTGGCTCCCTATAAAGGAAAGAGTCCCTTTTTAAAGCTCTTTGCTTCAGGCATAAAGTTCCCTGATTAAATGGTACCAGTCAAATAGTTGTTTGAGGGCCGCAGGGGCAGCACTGACAGTGATCCCCAAGATAAAACGATCACAGCTGGGTGGTCGCTCCTTCAGCTATTTGACAGCAAAACTGTGGAATTCCCTACCTTCTGAACTGAGATTAGAATGCTCCGAAACCACCTTCCGGGATAAACTTAAAACCTGTTTTTTTTAGTCAACAATAAATGTCTTGATGCTAGGCGGTAACCTGGTGGCCTTTGAAGCCTAGCACAGGGACAATTCGAATGGAGTAACCAAGCGCTCTACAAAACCCATAACACAACAAGTTAATGCAGAGCTTCCTTGCCTGTGCATAATCAGTCAGTGTATTTAACTGTCTTTGTAGGTACATCCACTGAGGTCTAGGACTGTCATCCACATGCATTATAAGGGTGCTAGAGAAGCCACCCAATATCAAGGGAGCTGATCCAAGGTGGTTAAGGATGCCGGAAGATCATATGTGTATAAGAAAAACAACAAGTGTGTGAGAAGACCTCCCTGGTTTAAACCATTGCTTGTGGTGATCCTAGCAGTAAGATCCATGCATAGCACGAACCAGAATATTAGAAAGTAAACAAATTATTACATTCAGAAGTTTTGGAATTCCTCACCGTAATGTGATTTTACCTACATGTTGGTGGTGCTGGTTCCTTCTGCCTCTTCAGGATCTAACTTGCTAGCTCCAGCAGGCAGTGTGTCTACCAGTGCTATCAGATGTGCTGTGCAGCAGTTGTGTAGTTAGGAATTAAGTGAGCCTACTCATGTGCATTGGTCTCCTGTGGTGATGGGTGCTTACAAGCTAGGGCAGTGAGGGTGGGAGGAAGGGGGTACTTTGACAGACATAGTCGCTGGCACTAGTGACCATCGAATAAACAAGCGTACCGCGAGTGGGTAGGTTACACTCTGGCTGGCAGTTCTTCCCAAAGGCTTGAAAGTAGTCACAAATAATCTTTACTCACCCTATGCAAGTGGTTGCTTGCATGTTCAAGTGAAGCCCAGTGGTTGGTGGCGTTTGATATTTATCCAAACGGTAAGTCTTGGGGTGTGGGGGAAATGTCTTGTTGCTGTATTATTCGTGGATAAGTACCAGCACAGCTATCAGGTGCTAACGTCAAGCTGACCTAACCAAAGCACAAGTTCCCCCAATGAACAAGAACCTGCTGCCATTAATAAAAGTGGGTGGGGTTACAGACTGACTGGCAAGACTGTTCCAGTGCTCGCCAAATGCATGCTGGTACTTGTAGTTACACAGTCTTTCCTCGCTAGAGGCTGCTTGCACGTATGTATGGCGTAGGCCAGTGCTTGGGTACTCTTGCCACCTAAAAGGAGGGTACTTTTTGATTGGGGGAGGCATGTTTTGTGTTCAAAAGACATTTTCCTAAAAAGGAACAAAATTGTACATTTCTCAAACACCTGTAACCAAGTTTCCCAAAACAATACACAAGAAAAAGATTTTTATTGTGCAAAACGCAGGGAATATATTGAGCACACATAGAATAAAACGGCTATCAGAATAATGTGTTCTATTCCAGGATGTATGCACCATGAAATTGTGGCAAACCTCTGCCTCTCGGTGTGTGCAGCACAACATGGCTATTGGAATAACTGTGACATCTGCCTACATGCTAATATCTCGAGAAATGTCTACTAGGTAAACGTCACCAGAGCTAGTATATGACACATTAATGAATGTGGTCAACACACTCTTGGGACCCGTGCACTGCGAAGCTGCTTTCATATTTTCCAAATTGTGGGCTTCAGTTTTCATCTCCAGGAATTCATCTCCACAACTCGTGCTCCCTGAACCTCTGACTGCTTCTAGCCTGCCCCACCGAGTGTGTTTTATCTCCTTTGTAACTGGCTTGTGATGCAGGTCGTGCTGAGGAAGAGTATGAAGCAAATGTGCAAAGTAAGACCCCAAAGTGCTTGAGCAAGGCCCTCTTCAATCTCCAGGTCTGCATCATCGAACCTGCTTCCTGTTGCCCCCTTATTGCTCCCAGAGTTCCCCGAAAGCCCTCCTTTCTTCTGCCACTAGCCTCACTGATTGGCTGGGTGGATCTGAGTGACAAGGACAATGTACCACCTGTGCCAGTCTTCTGCGGTGGCCCCCCATGCCGTTCTTTTACAGGCATGACAACTATTTTAACGTCCCTTGCAGACAAGCGCGCACTCTGGTGGCTCAGGGAACACCCGCAGCTAGGACAGCCTCAGACTAAGAAGTGTAACAAGCATTTGCAATGCAATAGGTCTCGCATTTGCAAGAGTTTAAGCTATTGACATTGTAAATGACAATGCCTTTTATCTGTTGTTTTTAAAACAGATAAATAAAAGGCATTGTCATTTACAATGCCAATAGCTCAAACTGTTGTAACTGCGAGACCTATTCAATTTCAAAGAAGCGGCAGCTGTTTGGGAAGTGAAAGCTGAATGTTGCAGGAAAGCATGTTGTGCCTTTAGTAGAAGAAACTTGTTAAAGAAAATAGTGCTACAGATTAAATAAGACAAACCGCGTAACTGAAGTAAAAGGGCCAATGCATAGAAATGCCTACATAAGTAAAACCTTAATTGATGGAAGCTTTATCAGATGGACTTACAATATATGCGAGAGTTAAATGTAAAATAGCAGGAAGGCTCAGCGAGTTGAATGTTCACCACTGATGAATGCGGTTCTGGATTAGCAGGTCCCAACAAACAGTTGCCATTTTACACTGGGAAGGCTAAGTTCATTGCCCTTTGCATCCTTTTGTGAGGGCTGACAACAGATCCCAAACAGCCTTATGGCGGGCACCAGGCTATGCAAAGCAAATAAAGGACGGGGCGCAACCCCAAGAGGGGGGAGAGCCGGGAGAAACCGCATAGAGATGTTATAGAGGCAAGCACGCAGAAAACAGACACTGGCAGTAGTCCAGACCGAAGAAACGCAGAGATCAAGTAAAGGTAGAGACATTCGAACAAGTAGAAATATTACTGGAATGAATAAATAAATAAAAATATTTGGAAAGCGTTACAGTTGCCCGAAAGGGCGTCCTGGCGCTACAGTAATATAGGAACGACGGCATGCTAGCCTAATTAATGCGTATTAACCAGCCATGTTTTCAATTTTTACAAAAGTGAGGCAGTCACTGCATGATCACAAGACAGACACGTGGATGAAATCCACACATGTGACGAAGCAGGAGACCAACATGGGTGGGCTGCAGGTCCTATCCTCTAGTACTCACTCGCTTACAACAGCTGTGAGATCTCTTTTAATGGTATGCTGACTAGTGATGGAGCAGGGTAAACGAAAAAATGTTAACCTCCTAATAATTTTCGGAAAATAATTAATAAACATGTTCGTTTAAGTAAATAACCAACAATGTATGTTACATGTAAAGGGTTAAAGGTAACACGCTATTTTTTGTGCAAATTAATCAACTTATAATTGTTTACGTGTCTAACATAACATAATATTTGCATACTAATAAAATAATGAACGCATGATTTGTGCTTTTTAAATAAAATGTGTGGTTGCAAAATAAAGCGATGGTAAGTAAGGGACGGCTTTATATGTTGCTTTTTGCTAGGTAATACCTAATTGGGGTACGTAGAAAGACGGGAGGGAAACGAAAGGGTTTATATCCTTTAACAATATTTTGTTTATCTTTGAAAATAGTGCGCTTAGGCCTGTTGAGCAGCGATATAAAATGGCCGCCGTAAGCTACAGTACGCATGTCCAAGAAGCCGTGTGGTAGAGGAGAGAGGCTGTGGAAAAGGATGACCACGTGTTCGTGCTGAGAGCATAAGACGGAAGTATGGTCAAGGCTATTGTGACTTTTCTGAGCAGATGTGTGCCAAAGATGATGAGCAAGAAGCGTGAGAAGTCAAACTGAATAAATGGACGGAACTGTTGAATCTAAAAAGTAGCAGAAAAAGATACAAATTGGACTGATCTAAACGGATGAGCAATGTCATGAACTGTGGGAAACGATGCAAGCATGAACATTCCACAAGGAACTGGTTAAGACAAGGAAGTTTGATTAAAATGTATATGGGCTGGAGGGAACCAATGAGAGAGAATCACGCCATGAAGATACAACATTTTTATTCAGTAAGCTAGAATTAGGGTATAAGAAGACCTACTCTTGGTGGGAGGGGTTGAATGCTGGAGAGTGAGATGCTGGAGAGTTAGATGCTGTAGATGGGTGAAGTTGCGGTTGCTGACGAGCTGATGCTGCTATTTTTATTTTCCAGTTGAGTATAAGATGCTGCTTTTGGAGAACCTTTTTTTATTCCGGATAGATTTTTCAGTTAGAACTATTAGATTTTTCCATGACAGATAGATTGATCTTTTAGAGTTCTTGCTACGATAACCTTATTTTTCCGTCTAATAGATATGCATTGCAATTTCAATGTATTCTTATAATGATGATAAATGTAATGATCTGAATAATAAGCTTAAAACTTATTTCTTGCTTCGAAACTTTATATAAACTTTATTATTCTTTAAACAAATGACTCAGTGATTCTTTAGCTCAATGATTAAGGTAAATTGTTAAAAAGTTTATTGTGATTGAGCTGGTCTTAATCACCATCAACTGATTCCTACTAGTTGGTCCATCGACCAATGAGCGGAATACCTTAAAGCAAATGAGAAACATTATGTCATGTTAAAAGAGGTATCCCGTCTCCTTCCAGCGAATCGTTTTCTCCTAGGTTAAGGACGGAGGAAATCCAGGGAATAAATGAGTAAGTGAATGTATATGCGGTGTTATGGGCCCCACCGTCATATGGATATAGTTTGTGTGTTGGAGGAATAGTTGTACCTGGATGACCGAAGCATATAGGAGAATAATTTTTATTGTTAGCGCTGGATCAGATTTCTTGGTAGCAGAGTTATGGTTACTATAGATTAGTTTGGTGATTATTGATTACTGATAAATTCATGTCTAACACTTTATGTTGAGTCGCGTTATGTTATATGTAAGTTTTCACGCTTCTGGGAAGTAGGAAGTGGAACACGTGTGGCAAGAGAAGTCACATGGAATGGTGCATTGTCTGAGTTCATATTGGTGATAACACAGGTTGTGTTATGATAGGGACATTTTCCGTATAAAAGGTGTGTAAGTGAAATAGTGATCGGTTTTCTTGTGAAACTCTGGCCTTAATTCTCAGGAGCAGTATAGTCTCCACATGTGTTTTATCCACAGAGAAACAGGTTTATTGCTTGCTCGAAAGAAGGGTAAGGTAGAGGGAAGTGCTACTTTATCGGCGAAACTGAAAATTCTGTGGTAGGGTAGAGGTAAGCGCTGCCTACTGGAAAATACAAATTCTTGTGTAAATGGACAAAGCTATCTCTTTTGTTTAGCGAATCAGACAATGGAAATGTGTTTTAAATGTTGTAACTAACGAAGAATTGTTGAAAAAGAAATTGCCGATAAATTTTGTAAAGGAGGGGTCAAGAGCAGAAGTGACGTAGACAAAAGCCGCGCTGGGATTGGACAGTGCGCTAGTCATACGGAAACAGGAGCCGAACTGACGTAGACAAAAGCCGCGCTGGGATTGGACAGTGCGCTGTAGACAGAATCCGCTCTGATTGGAGTGTTGGTGTGAGTCGCGCTAGTATTGGTCGAATAGCCTAGTGACGTGGAAGTTTGTGATTGGAGTGTTAGTGTGAGTCGCGCTAGTATTGGTTGGAATAACGCATAGAGAACAGTGTTGAATTGCGGATCGTTTGAGGAGAAAAAAAAGCGATAGTGAATCATGTCGTATTATGAGTATGGTAGAGAGAAAACGTCATGGATGTCGAAAGTTAAGAATTTCTTTAAGAAAGACAAAAAGGTAGTGACTAGAGAGGGACAAATAATTCCTCCGCCGAAATCACCAGCTTCGCACATGATGCTGAAATATGGATATCATACATGCATATGGTTAGAAAATTGGATGAAATATACCAAGAATGATGGAGCATTGGCTTTCCCTGAGAATGGTTCATTTAATGTAGCTGTACTACGGAATTTGAGAGAAAAGATGGCAATGTTAGAACCTAGACCGACACAGTTTGAAGCTTTAACTGAATGGGAAGATGAGATGTATGAACGAGAGAGATTCAGAGGATTAAAGAATCATGAGTTTGTGCCTGGAAGGCTATCGGGAGTAAATCAGGAGGACAGAATAAAGCGTTGGAGATGTGCAAATATGACAGGAGGTTTGTTTCCAGCTTTTACAGTTGAGGAAGAAGCAAAGAGAAAGTGTACTGAGAAAAAGAAACATGTAGTTGTAGAAAAGTATGTGTATGGTGGTAGTGAAACGGATGACGAATTGCTGGAAGATATTTTAAACAGAAACCCACCTCCATACCAACAGACTTCTGCGGTGGTGACACCTAATGCACCGCCAATGGAAACTGTGAGGAATAAAAATCCCGAACGAAGAGATGAGACAAATAGGTCACAAGATCAATTAAAAACTTCACAAAATGAAGAGATAGAAAGTGACAATGCAACTGAATTAGCAAAAACCACAAGAGAATTGACTGAGAAAGTAAGAGCATTGACAAAGAATATGGAAGCTGTAACTGTACCAGTAACGATAGGTCCAGTAATGCCAATTTTTGAGAATCAGAAAATTGATGAACGTTCTTTAGTGATTCCCATGAATTCACATTTGCAAAGAAAAAGAGAAGGGATGGAACTGAATAATGAAGGTGCACACCATTTGGCTAGTACCTATAGACCAAGCCCACCTACTAATTTAACGATGAATGAGATTGGGAGAATACCTATGGTAACAGAGTCTGCATCAGGGACACCAGAAAGAAGTAACAATTGGATAGAATTAAATAGTACGCCTGTAGGTCCGACTCCAGATGAGTTAAATGAATGGATGAAAGCGCTAAAAACAAAAGAAACAGAAGTAAAACCATTAGATGTAATTAGGTTAAAAATAGACATGGAAGAATTGATTTTAGGAACAATTGGTACAGAAAAATTACAAAATTATCAGGATGATGAGATTATGTTTTTGTGCAAAAGTCTTACATGGAGAGCTAGAAATTTACATGACAAATTGGAAGAAACAGCAAGTGAACTAGGAGTAGAATTTGTAAAAGTGAGAACGTTGCAGAAACCATACAGAGTAGATTTTTGTGAAAAAGATATAGAGAATTTGAACACATCAGGAAGACTGACCCAAATAAGAGTTAATTGTTTTACTGAGAAAATGGGGTGATGTGGATAGATGGAGAAATAGATGGACGAAAAAGAACGAGAAAACCACAGATAAAGCATCTTTGGCTTTTGCAGTGACAGATAAGGAACCAGTTGTAAGGGAGTACCCGATGAGAGAAACTCCAGGTGGTAGTTATGTGCATGTTCCATGGACCAGATGAGATATACTGTCATTTACAAATGACTTCCCGAAGTTGAGAGAAAAGCCAGTAGAATGGTACAGACAAGTGGAGAGATTTGTGAAAGTTTCAAAAGTGTTGTGGATAGACTTAGATGGATTGTTTGATATAGTAGTGCCAGCTGATTTGTGGACAGAATGTAAGATTACTATTGATTGGCCAACTGTAGAATATCCAAGGGATGCTAAAACAGGAGCGCCAGGACCAGAAGTGATGAGGAAGTATGACCAAGTAATTACCTTTTTGAAGAATAAGATTCCACCAAAAGAAACAGATTGGGTAAAAATAGACAGAACACAAGAAAGTAAAGAATCAGTGCATGCTTATTACGAAAGGCTGTTGTTGGTTTTCAAACAGTATAGTGGTTATGAGACACTAAATGAGAAGGATATGAGTCATTTTGTATATAGATTTGTATATGGGTTGAAACCGGAGATAAGTGAAATGATTAAGCAGCATATGATTTGTTGGCAGAATAGCACAGTTGACGAGGTTTTGAGATATGCTAAGTATTGTAGTGATGATATTGAGAGTAGACAGCGTAAATTGAAAGAAAAAGCCATGTGGGCACAGGTGAAAGTTGCAGAGAAGCAAGAAGCTCAATTGAGTAATACCGGTAATGAAACAGGACAGGTTAGATCCCGACCTAATATAGGTAAAGGACAAATGAGCATAGATGAGGCAAAGAAAAAGTGGCCATGCCACAACTGCGGAAAGCTAGGGCATTGGAGAAACGAGTGTAAATTTCCTCCAAAACTTAATGTGGAAAATCAACCATTAAATTCACAGGTGCAGAGTGAGGTAGTTACTCAACAAAGTCAGGTGCCACAACCACCACTTCACAAGAGTGTTAACCAACAGAAATACAGTGCAGAAACAGGATTCTACGGAGGAGAACAGGTAACACAGTTGCCGCGTGCAGCTGCAATTTCTCAATATTGGTTACGACAGGATGAGGATGAAAGGGATGAAAGTTTCTGACGGTGCCTAGGAGAGGGGAAGAGTGCGTGCTTGGCGCAACTCTAGAGGTAGATCAGTCTGGTCCATTTGTGGATGGAGAAGTGAATGGTGCAAATGTAACATTCCTTGTTGACACTGGAGCTACCCGTTCTACTGTTAGGTCAGTGGAAATTCCAAACCTTCCTCTCTCAGGTGAACATATCCAAGCAGTTGGAGTTTCAAATCAGCAAATTAAGATGCCTCTTACTAAATTAGTGGAGGTAAGAATTGGTCCATTTAGTGAAATGCACCGATTTGTAGTATGCAATTGTAGTCCTGTGAACCTATTAGGACGCGATTTATTGTGCAAGATGAATTGCACTATCTATTGTACTCCAGATGGAATTGCATTTCAGACCCCAGATGAAGATGTGCTGTATAAAATGACAATGGTAAATTTAGAACCAGAAGTAAATGATTTGTTTCCTGTATTTGATGCAGAGAAAATCCCAATTGAATTGAAAAAGACAGTGAAAGAAGAAGTGTGGGACTTTACAGGAGAAGATGTAGGATTAATGAAAGAAGTAGATCCCGTTAAAATAACAGTAAAAGAGGGAATAAGTTACCCAAATACGCCCCAGTATAAATTGACACCAGAAATAATTGAAGGAATAACACCAGTAATAAACAAAATGGTTGAACAAGGGATTCTAAAAGAAATCATGAGCAGTCCATGTAATTCGCCAATAATGGGACTGAAAAAGCCAAACGGAACATATAGAATTGTACAGGATTTGAGGAAGGTAAACAACATTGTAGTGCCTTGTTGCCCAATAGTACCGAACCCTGCTGTGATTCTATACCAGATTCCACGTGAAGCAGAGTGGTACACAGTAATTGATTTATGTCATGCATTCTTCTCTATTCCATTGCATCCAGATAGCCAGCCATTATTTGCGTTTAGGTTTGGAGAGCGTATTTTGGCATGGTGCCGAATTCCTCAAGGGTACACAGAAAGCCCCTCAATCTTTAATCAGATTCTAAAAAAATCCTTGGAAGATTTAAAAATGCCAGAAAAATCAGTGATGGTTTAGTATATTGATGACCTACTGGGGCATCAAAAACGAAGGAAGCATGTGTCAATGATACAATTGCTTTGCTGAATCATTTGGCAAAAAGAGGACATAAAGTGTCCCCATCAAAATTGCAGTTTTGTCAACAAGAAGTCCAGTATTTAGGACATAAAATTGAGAAAGGAGTGCGAAAGGTAACGACTGAAAGAATAAAAATGATTCAAGGAATGAGAGCTCCAATGACGCAAAGAGGTAAGAATGTTTCTGGGAATGGTTGGATATTGTCGACAATGGATAAGCGGTTTCTCGCTGATTGCTAAACCGTTGCAAAAACTGACAAAGAAGGATGTTAAAGATCCTTTTGAAATGAATGATGAGGAAATGAAAGCATTCAGAGAGCTGAAAAAGAAATTGTGTGAAGCTCCAGCATTGGGAATGCCTGACTATGAGAAAGATTTTGAGTTGTATTGCAGTGAAAGAGATGGATGTGCATTTTCAGTCTTGGTACAGACATGGAACTATGAAAAGACCCATTGCATATTTTTCAGCTGTTTTAGACCCTGTAGCGAAAGCGTTGCCTGGATGTTTGAAAGCAGTTGCTGCTACTTGTGTGAGTTTGGAACAGAGTGAAGGCATAGTGATGGGATATCCACTGAGAGTATATGTTCCCCATTCTGTGGAAATTCTCTTGACAAGAACGAAAACCCAATACATGACGCATAGTCGGCTGACAAGTTATGAAAAAGTAATTTTGAGTGCAGATAATGTGACCATTGACAGATGTATGAATGTGAATCCTTCGACATCATTGCCAGATGAAGAAAGTGTGATTGAAATGGATGAAGTAGATCACGATTGTCTGAATGTGCTTGAATATTGTACAAAACCAAGATCAGATATATGAGATGAGCCCTTAAAGGAATCGGATTATATTCTGTTTGTGGATGGCTCATGTTTGAGAACGAATGATGGAGTTCTAAGTGCAGCATATGCGGTTTGCACAGTAGCAACTGTAATGGAAGCATCTTGTCTGAAAGGAATACGGTCTGCCCAAGTCGCAGAACTAGTAGCTCTGATTCAAGCATGCAAGTTGGGAAGAAATGTACGGGTTACGATTGTGACAGATAGCCAGTACGGCTTTGGGGTGGTGCATGACTTTGGTCAGATTTGGTCACAAAGAGGTTTCTTGACGTCTGCAGGAACACCAATTAGAAATGGAGATTTTGTGAAAAAGTTGCTTGAGGCGATACAGCTGCCTAAACAGATTGCTGTTGTGAAGTGCAATGCACATAAAAATGGGAAGACTACATAAGTGTCGGTAATAAATATGCTGACGAGATTGCACAGTACTGTGCAAAGAATGTGGTTTCTTTGAACAAAAGTCGAGAAAGCGAGCATATTTCTTGTCCTTTGCTTTTTACTAACCCGGTTGAGACATGGGATGAGGTGAGACAGTTACAGGAAGCCGCAGATGATGAGGAAAAAGATACATGGATAAAAGCAGGATGTAGAAAACATGAAGAAAATGTTTGGGTTTACAGAGATGAAAGACCAGTTATGCCTGATAGCATGATTTCTGACATGGCACGGATGTACCATGGACAAGCCCATATTGGGAGAGATTCAATGATCAGACTTTTTAGACAAACATGGTATAATCCAAAATTCAGAGCCATAGCTGAGAGTCTTTGTCAGAGATGTCTTATTTGTGAACAGTTAAATCCAGGAAGGAAGACAGTAGTGAGTCTAGGAACAATAGGACGAGAAGGAGGTCCGTTCACTAGAATGCAAATGGATTTTATTGAAATGCCCCCTTGCAGCAGACTAAGGTATGTCCTAGTGGTCGTCTGTTTGTTTTCCCGTTGGTTGGAAGCATACCCAACCAGAAGGAATGATGGAATAACGGTAGCAAAACTTATGCTGCGAGAATTCATTCCGAGGTATGGTTTTCCAGTCACGATTGAAACAGATAGAGGATCACATTTCCAAAATGAATTAGTTAAACTGATTTGTGAAGCACTTAGTATAAAACAGAAACTGCATTGTGCATACAGACCAGAGGCTTCTGGAATAGTAGAGCAAGTGAATGGAACAATTAAAAACAGGTTAGGAAAAATGTGTCAAGCTACAGGACTCAAATGGCCAGATGCCTTGCCATTAGTTTTAATGACAATAAGAAGTATTCCGGAAAGGAAAACTGGACTCAGTCCCCATGAAATAATTATGGGACGAGCAATGAGACAAGCACAAGTACCTGTCAACAAACTACTGACTATAACTGATGATCTAGTGCTGGATTATTGCAAAGGATTGGCTGATGTGGTGCGTTCTGTGTTTCATCAGGTTGGACCGGATGCGACCACTCTTGAAAGAAAACCAGCTCACGACTTGAATCCAGGAGATTGGGTCCGCATAAAAGTCCACAGGAGAAGAAACCGTTTGGTTCCTCGCTGGGACGAACCACGACAAGTGATCCTGGTGACAACCACTGCAGTCAAGTGTGCAGGAGTGAAACACTGGGTGCATGCCAGTCACACCATCAGAGTTCCAGAATCTGAAAATCGACATGTGAGTCGACATCTGGAAATATTGGATAACAGATCAGCATCAGAAGCAGAAGAAGAAACAAACAGGGTGCCAGAATCTGAAGATCGACCTGTAAGTCGACATCTGGAAGACCCAACTACAAGTGCAACGACAGAAGAGGTAGAGGAAATATCTGAAGTTCCAGAACTTGAAGATCGACCTGTAAGTCGACATCTGGAAATATCAGATACCAGTTCAGAATCTGATACAGATCATTCGGATTGTGAAGAAATTCTGAAAAGAAATTGGAAATTTGAAAGCATAAGAGAAGAAACTGAGCCAGAAGATAGTAACAGTGAGCAACCAAGTACAAGTTGTGGTAAAAATCCTTCGGAGATAATATTAATAGATGAAGAAGGGAGAGTTTCAAACAGAAAGTTAGAAAAATCGGAAGATCCCCGAGGAGCAATAGGGACAGATAGTCAAATACAAGAACAGGAACATTTAGAAGCAGATAGAGAGACTGACACAAATTCGGAAGAACCTCGAGGAGGGACAGAAATAGGTGAACGCAGGAAGATAAGAAAAGAACCACAAGTAGAGGAAGAAAATGAAATTATAAGTTTCAAAATAAGAGGCAATAACAAAAGAACTGAAACAGAGTCTGAAGAAAGTGGAGAAGAAAGAAACCAAAAACTAGAGTCAAGAAAAAGGAATTGGAAAACAGAAAGAGAGGAAAAAGGAAGTGAGGCAAAAAGGCCAAGAAAAGGAGACAATTGGCCCAACGAAGTAAGAAAATTAAGATACAGAATCATAAAGTTAGATGGAAAAAGTGCTGAACAAGTGAATGAAACAAGTCAGAAAGAGCAAGAAAAACAAGGTGGAAAACACTTGCAGAAAACGAAAAGAATAAAGAAGGTAAATGCGAAGTATAGATCACCTGAATGGTTGTATCTTGCTTTGACTGATACCAAAGAAGAAAAGAACACTCACGAGAACCCAGAACACACAAACCTAATGGGTGAAGGTGAGGTGCAACAAACTTGAAGAAATTTAAACAATTTCTACCGGACTTGACAAAACACTGGATCTGACGAAATTCTACCGGATTTGACAAAGAAAGAATTCTGAAAAGAATTAAAAGAAAGTACCAAGCAAAGACAAAACATTGAAGTACAGAGTGGCTAATAAGTCATTTCTGAGGTGTAGTGACACAGTTTTCTGGAAAATAAATAAGGTTATAAAACAAAATGGAGGATACTAGAGATAGAAAATGTAAATGTGAGTTTTTAAGTAGATGGTGTAAGATGTGCTGCTTTTGTACAGGATTATTAATGACAGTATGGGTGGTTTTAGCAATCACAATTCCAATTAGTTTAGCTGTAGTGGAAAATTCTAATAACACTGAGAAAGGAAAAGGAGCTAACACTCAAGAACCAGTTATATTAAAAAGTAGTGCAGAATTACACAAGGACAAATCAATAACAGATTTTTCTAAAAATGTTTTTACGAAATTATTATATGAGTATGTAGAAACAATGGATGTAAGAGATTGTTATGTTTGTATGCAATTGCCTGCGTCTGTAGCAGAGGGTGTGACTTATCATCACCTTCCTTTGACGTATGGAATAACATGTAGTGTTTTAGCAAGTTTATTTTATAAAACAGGTAGATTAGAATATTATTACACTGACATAGATAAGATTTTTGCGAAAGTTTCTGTAGTTCCCGAGCTAAACAAAATAAAAGAGGGAAAAACGTTTGGTGAATATTTTTTAGAAGATAAGATTTTAACATTAGATAATATAATTAAATACAACCTTACCTGTGAGTTAAAGAGGGAAGAAAAAGTATTTTTAGAGATGGTTGAAGAGAGAAGAGTGAAATTTCAAAGAAAAGTGATAGAAGAGACAAAAACACCTCTTTGGGCGTTTGAGGAAGACCATCATGACAAGAAAAAGACAAATGCAGCTATGACTCTGGATTGGCCCCAACAGGGAAGGTTGTGCATTAGAAGAAATAGAACAAGATATGACAATTATTTTGTGGGTTCCAGTATTTGCCATGACAATTATCAAATTTTAGGTGGATGGGGATTCAAAGGGGGAAAAGATCCAATATTTCCAGGGATCTATTATGTTTGCGGTAATAGGGCTTATTACAGGTTGCCGGACCATTGGTATGGGTCATGTTATTTAGGCCTGGTCTTTCCAAAAAATTTTCATATGGACAGAAAAGAAAAAGGAACACACAGAATGATAAATACCTTTACACGTAGAAAAAGGGAACGTTTTTCAGAAATAGTAGGTGATATTTTTGGAGCATTGATACCAGCAGTGGGAATATCTTTGAAAGCATTTAGAATTCGGAAATTATCCACAGTGGTAGATCGTTTATCTACAGATACTGCTGGAGGGTTCTTGATGGTAAATACCGAGATGGTTGCCATGAGAGCTATGGTGATGCAAAAGCGACTTGGCCTTGACATTCTTTTGGCAAAAGAGGGTGGAGTCTGTGGAATGCTGAAAGTCCAACATTGTTGCACTTACATTCCAGATAAAAGTGAAAATATACAAAAGTATATAACGAATATTACAAGTTTGCACAAAGAACTTGTTCCACTGGAGGTTGAAAGTGCATTGGGAAAACTTGGTAAAGGGTTTTCTTCAGTAATAAATTGGTTAACAAGAATGAGTGGATTAATAATAGGGAAAGTTATAATAATAGCAACCATGATAATAATAATTTTAGTGCTGAAGCTTGTAATTACCTGTATAAAGAGAAGAAGAAGACAGAATAAAATAGAAAAAGAAAACATGATAAACAAGGAGAGAGAGAAATGGGTGAAATAGAGTTAGAAGAAATAAAAGAGAACATGTACAAGAAAACGAAGAGACAAGTTGAAAGGGATACAGTTGTGTAAACTAACAAAAGCAAACGGATAAAAGATATATGCTGTCTGAGAAAATTGTATAACTTGGGTTTTGTGGTGATATTAAAAATCACCAAAGGGGGGAGTTGATGGAGCAGGGTAAACGAAAAACTTTTAACCTCCTAATAATTTTCGTAAAATAATTAATAAACATGTTCGTTTAAGTAAATAACCAACAATGTATGTTACATGTAAAGGGTTAAAGGTAACACGCTATTTTTTGTGCAAATTAATCAACTTATAATTGTTTACGTGTCTAACATAACATAATATTTGCATACTAATAAAATAATGAACGCATGATTTGGGCTTTTTAAATAAAATGTGTGGTTGCAAAATAAAGCGATGGTAAGTAAGGGACGGCTTTATATGTTGCTTTTTGCTAGGTAATACCTAATTGGGGTACGTAGAAAGACGGGAGGGAAACGAAAGGGTTTATATTCTTTATTTTAACAATATTTTGTTTATCTTTGAAAATAGTGCGCTTAGGCCTGTTGAGCAGCGATATAAAATGGCCGCCGTAAGCTAGAGTACGCATGTCCAAGAAGCCGTGTGGTAGAGGAGAGAGGCTGTGGAAAAGGATGACCACGTATTCGTGCTGAGAGCATAAGACGGAAGTATGGTCAAGGCTATTTGACCTTTCTGAGCAGATGTGTGCCAAAGATGATCAGCAAGAAGCGTGAGAAGTCAAACTGAATAAATGGACGGAACTGTTGAATCTAAAAAGTAGCAGAAAAAGATACAAATTGGACTGATCGAAACGGATGAGCAATGTCATGAACTGTGGGAAACGATGCAAGCATGAACATTCCACAAGGAACTGGTTAAGACAAGGAAGTTTGATTAAAATGTATATGGGCTGGAGTGAACCAATGAGAGAGAATCACGCCATGAAGATGCAACATTTTTATTCAGTAAGCTAGAATTAGGGTATAAGAAGACCTACTCTTGGTGGGAGGGGTTGAAAGCTGGAGAGTGAGATGCTGGAGAGTTAGATGCTGTAGATGGGTGAAGTTGCGGTTGCTGATGCGGACGAGCTGATGCTGCTATTTTTATTTTCCAGTTGAGTATAAGATGCTGCTTTTGGAGAACCTTTTTTATTCCGGATAGATTTTTCAGTTAGAACTATTAGATTTTTCCATGACAGATAGATTGATCTTTTAGAGTTCTTGCTATGATAACCTTATTTTTCCGTCAAATAGATATGCATTGCAATTTCAATTTATTCTTATAATGATGATAAATGTAATGATCTGAATAATAAGCTTAAAACTTATTTCTTGCTTCGAAACTTTATATAAACTTTATTATTCTTTAAACAAATGACTCAGTGATTCTTTAGCTCAATGATTAAGGTAAATTGTTAAAAAGTTTATTGTGATTGAGCTGGTCTTAATCACCATCAACTGATTCCTACTAGTTGGTCCATCGACCAATGAGCGGAATACCTTAAAGCAAATGAGAAACATTATGTCATGTTAAAAGAGGTATCCCGTCTCCTTCCAGCGAATCGTTTTCTCCTAGGTTAAGGACGGAGGAAATCCAGGGAATAAATGAGTAAGTGAATGTATATGCGGTGTTATGGGCCCCACCGTCATATGGATATAGTTTGTGTGTTGGAGGAATAGTTGTACCTGGATGACCGAAGCATATAGGAGAATAATTTTTATTGTTAGCGCTGGATCACTAGACAAAAAAATAACTTGATTGGCAGAAGATTCTCTCACAAGTGAACATGTTGAAGAGTGAGAGAATTCCGGACAGGCAGAAGAGACACATACATATAAAGTAATAAAGTTTAGATAGGCAGAAGAGAGGCAACTGAAAGATAAATGGGCATTGGGAAGGGCGGAAAAGAAATTCAGATTCGTGGACAGGTGGTAGTCTGATAATACTGAATAGGCTGAGGAGAGACTGACATCTGGTGAAGATATAAAGCAGGGATTTGGATAGGAAGAAGAAAGAGAATCGGACACACATATGAAATACATGGGTATTTACATAGGCAGAAGACAGACATGGATATACAACAGCAGAAAAACAGAGATATGGATATAAAAGAGAGACCGACGGAGAAATAAGGAATGCAGAAAGAGACCGAGACACATTTGAAAAGGGAGGTAAGATAAATGGCCATGTAGAAAGGTAGAGAGATGGAAATAGTGTTTTGACTTGAATGTGAATTTGGGGGCTTAGGGTGTCCCCTGTGTGGAACTCTGGGGTGGGTTCAGTTGGTAGTTGCTGCCCGACGTTAGGAGCCGACGGCTTAATAAACAAGAAGCTCCTTACCTCCGTTTCTTAGCATTTTAGTGGCGACGGGTGGTCTGTCGGCTCCAGCGTCCTCCACTGGATCAGTTGTGCCTCATCCATGCTGTCGAGGCTGCCCTAGGAGTGTCCGCTCTAAACCAACTGCTGCGCGCTATGTTGTAGTGGCGGTCATTGTTGGTGCATTGTTTCCGCTGCAGTTTGAGGTGGGTGAGCAGTGTCCTGATCCTGCCTCCCCTTGGACTGCGATTTTGAGAAGTTGCAGTTACAGTGCACATATGTGCACACGTCTTTGCGGCGGCCGTGTGAAGTTCGGCATTGGGGCACTGCGCCCGATCTACTGTAGAAACACGTTACGTGTGCCACAGAGCAACGGTTTTGATTTGGGTTTGTGAAAGTGAAAGCGAAAGCGATGAACAACACCTAATTAACCTAGACCCGGAGACGCCGTGCGTGTTTTTAATAAGGAAAGCTGCCGATTAAAATAAAACTAGGAGGGCTGCGGCTGGCCGGTCTGTGGAAGAGCTCGCAGCTGCAGGGAGCAGACCTAGGCAGCGTGAGGGGCGGAGAACAGAGCACCAGAGCCCGCTGGCAAAGCTGCCCGCTCCTCCCTCAAGCCTCCAATGCCTGCTGTCTACGGCGTGGGGCCAATTCAAACAAAAACAAAAAACAAGTTTACTTGTCATCTTTGCTCTCTTTCAACCGAAAAAGCTTCTTCAGTTTTAAATAAAGCAGAATGCACGGATGAAGCAGGCCTCCTCTCTGCCCACTATGCTGCATGTTACGGAGGGAAAGTGAAATCGCGCCATGCGCGTGTTGTGCTGAAGACGTGCACATCGCCTGTCCGGCCGTGCGTGCACATCTCCTGTCCCCCTTCGGAAGCAAAACCCACGACAATAGATCACGCCAAGGCGAGCAGCGCATGCACTGCGTCGCTAGGCGAGACCTACAAAGGGAAAAAAAGATACCAAACGCTCCAGACAAGCATAAAGTTGATGAGTTGTAGGAAAGATGGTTAGTTTGTGGACTGTCCACAATGTAGCCAGCTTTCCCTTGAGTCAATGACTTTAAGCTTGTCTTTGACCTTGTAGAGTGCTCAGATGCCGTTCGGTTAATTTCACCCTATGGAAATACCACATATAAAAAAATACCACATACTTAGAAATACCACATACATACATGTATCAACCACTATAGCCATATTGGAAGCATCCTATATTTGTTTCTTGTGAACAAAAATTACTGGTCCAGTTGTGTTTTAAAATACACTTTTGGTATTCCTGTTGCTGTGTCTATGGCTGGAAGAAAGGCAAAGTGACATTGTTGACAGTCTCTGGTTGCAAGGCAAGCGGGACACTAATGCAAGCAGAGTCTCAAGCAAACTAGTGTTTTAACCTTTGCATGAGCAACAATAATTATTGAAGTGATGCTCATAATGTTGCTCGCGGCAGAGGATTTGAGTCTATGGCTATTAAGTTCTAAACGTATTTAACTTCAGAAACTTCTGAAAGTGTCAAATCGCAAACTGAGATGAGACTAAGTCCTTGAGGGAATGTCTTTTGTCAGATATTGTTGCCCCCATGCGCTCACAGCCAGCTAGGTAGGTGGTGAGAGTGGATGGTGAATTTTGATTGGATTGAGTAACATTTGTCGTTCATTGGCTGACGAAGCTCCTGTTAGTTGTTCATTGGACGTAGAGCAGCAATAGAGATGCTACTGCCAGGGTCAGATTGGTATTGCAATTTGGTCCGGGCAGTCCCAAAAAAGTAGCCCCCATTCGCGGATCGTGCCTTTTCATGAAACATCATTTGATTAGTCTCATTGGACTCATTTTTAGAGAAATGTTTGGTGACCTAAGCATTTTAAAGCCTATAGAATCAGAATGATTGGTGAAAACGAGAAGCATGCCATTTTAGCCAGGTGTGTGAGGTGAAATAAAATGTCCCAAGAGCCTCAATACCTGATCTGGCTAGGGTTGCCACCTGGCCGTTTTTAACCAACATGACCTGTATTTTAATATCCTGGCTGGTGCAAAAATAAAATCACAGGAAGCCTATATTTTTTTCCGCTAATCAGTATGTATTTTAAACAGTTAATGTAAGGTAACAGCACTATGTGTTCTAAAGCTGATGTCCTCTTCTGTGCCAAATAGCTAAACTAAACAAAGACAGAAAAGCCATGTAAAAAAATAATATGGCTATTTTAATATAAAGAGTGCTCTCTAATTATCATGCTCTGGTCTTTGTAGAATCTGATAACATGAATTAATTGCAGATTTTCCAATTGCTTTTTTGAATTTTTACACAGGGTGAACTCGAGATCAAATTAATTTTTACTTCAGGTACTCGGAGATTAAGTGATTTGCCTAGAATCACAGAATGTTGAGTCGACGCTGGCGCTGGAACCTGGTTTGCCACTTCCAGAGTCAGCAGGTTTGACTGCAAGGCCACCTACTCTCTAGTTTAATAGCAGCTTAATAAAAGTTGCCTCACAACGAGGCCTATGCAAATAAACACAAACATACTCCAGGAAGGCATATCTTACTTAACATCCTCCCTGGCCCTCCATAGCTTCAGGGCGATGGTCTTACAGTGAAGAAGTCAAGAAAAAGGGCACAGCTACTGCTGCTCCAGTGGGGGCTGAGCTGTAGACGGCCCACAGCCAGAACCCCCCGCACACCCCCGCCTCCACTCCGGGAGGTTCCTGCATACTCCCACCCTCCATTGCCTGAATGTGATGGCCTGGCAGGGGATGGGTCAGGGGCAAGACACTGCTTCTGGGCCAAGCCGCCCCCATGGGAGTCGAGGTAAGAACGGCCCAACAAATGGAGCAACACCTGACCCCAGTAAGGCCGATTGTCACACTTACCATCCTTGCCTGACCACCCTAGCCTGAAGTGTGATGGCCTGGCAGCACTGAAGCAGATCATGCCCTTGAAAACCCGGCCCACGTGTCACCCTTAGGCACCAGCCCTTCGGCCAATGCCGGACTGCCTGCCTTCCCAATACGACCCTGCTTGTGACTGGATGCCCTTCTGAAAATATGTTCTTTCTTGTGGGGCTCAAAGTTATGCTATGACAGTTTCACTGAAGTAATTAGTACCTCCTTAGTTTCTTTGTGGAGTTTCGATATGCCTTCCTTACTCTAGAGCCATCCTCCAAAGGAATGTCCTTGGAGTTCAGAATCCTCTTGATTTTAGTCTTTATGGTTGCCTCACTAGATTTCTCAGAACTCCCAGAAGGAGGATGGTGGCTGCACAGATCTGGTCTTCCATACATTCACTTTGTGACTCCATCTGAACCAGAACTGGAGAGGAACAGTCCTTGAATTCCCTGAGCTTTTTTGTTATCATCTTGCAGTGCTATCACCGAGGCCTCCAGCTAGCCAATCCTTATCTTGTTATCCTGTACTGTCCCCTCTGGTAAGCGTTGCTGCTGGTGAATGAGGCCGTTTTCGTGTTTAAAACGATTGCCTTTTTGATATCTGATGTAGCTCACTGCAGGTCTCTTAGGGCTGACAGGATTAGATTCCCTTGGAGACTTCTAACCATCATCCTAAATAGTTGTGCCCATCATCTCCCTATCACTGCCCCCTACTCGGAGGGCATTGTGGAAGGTCAAAAGTCAAATGGATCTTGGAGGCATGGCAAGTGCAGTGCTACAGGTCTCTAGAAGTGCAGGTTTTGACAAGGCCTCCAGGACCAGCTGTCATGCATTGACATTAATTCACTCACTCTCCCCTGGGACACCCATAACTCTTAGGCCCTCTCTCACTTCTCCGATCTTTCGCCACAGCGCTCTTCATCCACTGGGAGGTTCTGGTGTGCGATTCCGGTACACTGCCACTCTTAATTCTTGGTGTGGGTCAATTTAAATCAGCAGGGTCGCGATGGAGGTCCTCTGCTGTACCTACTTTAGGCAGAATTCCCACTGCTGGGGCCCAGGAGTGCTGGTGCTGCAATTTCGATATTGCCAGGTTCACAAACTTTGTACTTCTCATATTTCTAGTTGATAGGGGGGGAAGAGGTGGAATCCTCTAGCGCACCTCAGGGAGAGCATTCCCTGTCCGCTCTTGGACCTAAAGCTCCCGATTGATCTCAGATGCAACCCCCCCTTCTCCTGCTTCAAAAGGGACTTGAAACTCCATCTCCTCGACAAATACTTTACCGACAAAGCCAACTGAGCCAGGCTCCGATAACCCAGTTACCTCTCCTTACCATCTAGACCATCAGAGAGTGGTGGTCTTTTTGATTGTTTCACCTACCTAAGCTATCACTTGACTCACCCCTCTAATGTATTCTGCCTTAAAATGTTTATTGTTATGCATATTTCCTCATGTATCCTTATACCATGCTTTTCACCACTCTATTTCATTCATGTTGTAAAGTGCTCTGACACCCACGGGTCTAGCTAGCGCTGTATAAAACTTATAAAATAAATAAAGCGGCTTCAGGCTTGGAGAAGAGGAGCCTGGCCAGAGTACTCAGCCACCATAATGTGCTCCAGCACTTGGCCAACTTGGGCCCCAATATATATATTTTTTAAAGTACATTTGGTGAAATGTGAGCTATGAAAATCTGGTATGAAGTATATATTGCTGATGTGAGTCCACCTGTCTCATTCCTAGGTTCCTTTTCAGAGGTATCTTCTTATCGGTAAATCTTTGCACCTCACTTCTGGCTTTGGTTCATTGTATAGCTGTCCATACCATTTATTTCATTTTCAAAAAAATGAGTTAAATACATACTTTTATTCAGAGAAAATGTTCTGAATTTCACAAAAAAGTAATTCAATTATGTACACAAAGATTTGTTAAAGAAACATACGTGTGAAGACTTCGATTGTAAATGAACATTCCACTGGAACAGAATATATGTTGGAAGCTTAAAATGATCACAAATACTAAGAACTCCCTTTTAGTTGCTTTTTTATCCTGTGGATGTGGATTGCTGTGGATGTTTTTATTACATTCCGATTTGATTTGAGCATTTATAAAGCGCGCAACTGCCCGGAGGCGTCTAGGCGCTAGTCCCCCATGATACAGCAAGGCCACCACTGCAACTTGGTGTGTGAAACTTAATTGACAAAGAGCCATGTTTTTAGTGCTTTTCTAAAAGCCAGAAGTATAGAGCTATGTTTTATACTGACTGGGAGCAAGTTCCAGGTTTTAGTAGTCCCAACCAAGAAACTTCTTCCACCCCAGCGAGCTCTCTTGATCCTGGGTGTTTGTACCAGTTTAAGGTGGCCAGAACTTAGGTTTCTAGGAGGTATGTACCAATTCAGTCGGCTCCTCAGATATTGAGGACCAACCCCCATGGAGTGCCTTAAACATTAAGCATTGGGATTTGAAAATAATCCTCTTGGCCACAGGGAGCCAATGCAAAGTTCTCAACTTGTGCGAGACTGCTGCTGGATATCCTGAAGTCTCAGCCAGTCTAGCAGATGCATTCTGCAGACGCTGCAGTTTTTGAAGGTGCTGCGATTGGATCCCTACGTACAGCACATTCCCGTAGTCCAATCTGGACAAGGCTAATGCCGTCACCAGGATTTTTAAAGATTCCGGAGGAATGAAGTGGCGAATTTTCCTAATCATCTTCAAGATGAAGAAGATTGAGGTGAGAGAGCTAATCTGGTTTTTAAAAGACAATTTATCGTCAAAAACAAAACCTAGATGCTTTGCCTTTTGCACTGGGACCGGAAGGTCTCCCAAACAGGACGGCCACCATCTAGGTGTCCAAAATGAGGTGTCCGAACCAAACCGGAGAACCTCTGTTTTTCCCCCCATTCTGCTGGGAAACAGGACATACCACAGATCTAAGCTGCCTTTTACACTCACTCGGGGTTTTTAAGATATCCACTGCATTTTTTTTTTTTTTTTTACAATATTTGAGAAAAGCTCTCTAATGATGAGACTGGTGAAAGGTGCATCTGTTTTTTTTTTTGCTGCTAGCATCACATGTAAATTCGTACAAAGGTAATTATGCTAATTTGCAAATAAAAAAAGTGTCACTTTCCTCACATACATGCAGTGTTATATAGCACAAACTTGACCGAGAGGCATTGGCGCGTCTAACATGAGCACCAGGTAACTTTACAAAACGTCGGATTCATGTTTTTTAGGCTCAGGTAGATTAAGTGATTTGCCCAGAATCACAGGATGTTGAGCTGACGCTGGAACGTGAACTGGTTCATCAGTTTTAAAGTTGCTAAGGCCACAACCTCTCTCCGTTGATTGCAGTAACTGAAATCGGGCAGGTAAAGGGTCACAGAAGAGGGTTATTTATCTTTGCCTGTTTCATGGAGGTGAGGGGGAATAAATAAACTGAGGGGCTCCCAGTCTGCCTCACCAAACCCCACCACTCCGATTCGCCAGTGCACTCCCCTGCCCGAGTCCTCTTCACAGCAAGTGCTAATGACTTCCCATTAGCAGCTCCTTGAGGCCTGGGTCACACCTGGAAGTAGCCAGGAGACAGGGACACCACCTCATGCTGGGAAGACCAGGAGCAGCCATTGTCACTTTGCCTCAGACAATTACCAGACTGTCCATCCCCTCACTGTTAGTATAAATATGCAAGTATATGCTTGGAGTGGAGACGGCCCAGGTGGGTGAGTCTACTTATTCCACCAAACAACCAGCCCACCTACTGTCCTCAGCCACATCGACCTATGCCCGATTGCCTGCCTTGCCATTCCGAGGCTGGCTACTGCCTTTGTGAGTCCCCCCATATACTCTCGGAGGTCATTCCCCCATCTCAGTTCACCGTCACTCCCCAGTCAATTGGCACAGCATTTGATGGCCCCCTCACTAGCCTCGTTTCATTCTGATCACTGCCCTCCCTCCCGATAGTGGTTGGTCACATCCCCCTTGCTGTGTCTGATTCAGTCCTTTCTATTTCCAGGATGGTGTTTTCTTGCCATATGGATGTCCTATGCTCCTCTTTCAGGGACTCAAGTCTGGAAGCATTCAAAACAGGGTCATATTGGTGACATGGAATGTTAACAGTGGATTAATTTCTGCCACTACCATATGTTTTGGCCATAATACGTCCTCCACATCAATTCCTCAGAGAACAACACACACAAAAAAGCACCTTCTCCCCAGACATGTTCTACGCTTTCAACACTTGAAGCTGGTCTTGCAAATTCTCCTGTCTACAGGCACGATTCTGGTTTTAGAATCATGATTTGATTCGCACGCGCCTCCCAAGGCTGCCAACAGACTCTGTAACCCTATTTGTACCTTCCTTGTGAAGAATGACTGCACCATCAGCACATAATAGATGCTGGCTAGCACAAAGTGGATGGACAGATATCACCTTGCCAGAGCTGGGACAGCACAATCCCAGACCATATCTTCCAGACCGTGACTTGCTCCAACTAACCGAGCACAAGACAATCCAGAAAACATAAGCAGGTCCAACAGAGTTCGGTATAATGTGTACATCTTGCAAGGAGCTAGTGGGAGCCATAAACCACAGTGTTCAGAAATGAAGAGAATACAAGACCTCACAGGGATCACCCATGTATGTTGGCCACCTTGGATCTCAACGGGGGATGAAGAACAATAGTTACTTACCTGTAATCAGTGGTTCTCCAGTATTGGTATCTTTCATAGATTCACATGCCCGAATCATTCCCCGTCGTCGGAGTGGGAGTCCCACGGTACATAAAAAGCAATAATTATGCACATAATAACCATAATATAGGTAATACATAGAACCAGGAAGTGAAGTAGATAGAAACTACAGGGTAAGAAACTTCCATTTTTATGACTTGTCCAAGTCATTATAAACAGTCCAAACTGCAGCCAATCAGGCGACAGCACCCTCCAGAATGCTCTCCCCAGAGGCTGAGGCTCTCAGATTTTCTCGCACAAGAGTGTAACAAGTAAAAAGAGCATAACGAGCCTCTGAAGGGAGGTGGGTGGGTTGCATGTGAATCTATGAAAGATACCAATACTGGAGAACCACTGATTACAGGTAAGTAACTATTGTTCTTCTCCAGTATTGGGGTATCTTTCATAGATTCACATGCCTGAATCAGAGTACAAAGCAGTACATCCATAATAATGCTCGTAAGATTGTACTTGTAACATAATCCTATGTACAAGAGACCTTATGCAATAACATACATAGAGGTTCCATAGTATGCATATAAGTATATATTTGTGAATAAATAAATATATATTGCAATGTTATATCTATATATATATATATTTATATAAAATAAACATAGCTGATCTCAGTCTGAGAAACAGTAAAGAAGAGGAGGGAAGAACAGAGGCTCACCTTATTTAAAAAGATTACGGAGAACCGCTTGTCCCACAGACGTATCTGCATTACTGGCCGCTTCCAAACAGTAGTGCTTGGTAAAAGTATGAGTGCTGGACCATGTTGCAGCTCTGCAGATTTGATGAAGAGGCACACCAGCAAACAAAGCAGTAGACGAGGACATTGCTCTAGTAGAGTGCGCTCTTGGAATCGTTTGTAATGGTCTTCCTGCTTGTTGATGACAGAAACAAATCGCAGCAGAAATCCAACGAGCTATGGTGTGTTTGGATATTGGTTGACCTTGGCGTATTTTCCCACAGGCCACAAATAACTGATCAGATTTACGGATGGAAGAAGTCCTTTGTAGATAGAATTTGAGACATCTTTTGATGTCAAGTGTATGCAAAGTTCTCTCCGCAGGTGATTGAGGATTAGGGAAGAAAGTTTTCAAAATTATTGGTTCGTTGAGATGAAAGTCTGAAGGTACTTTAGGCATAAAACTGGGGTTAGTGCGTAGCACTACCGAGTTTGAAGTGAATTGAAGAAAAGGCGGATTAATAGTGAAGGCTTGAATGTCACTAACCCTCCTAGCTGATGTTAAGGCTAACAGCAGAGACACCTTCCAGGAGAGAAACTTCCAATCCACTCTATGAATAGGTTCAAAGGGGTGTCACATAAGTTGTGCAAGCACCACGTTCAGATGCCAGGATGGAGATGGGCGGCGGATAGGAGGAAACATCCGGAACAATCCTTTTAAGAACTGCTGAATGATTCTAGCTGAATAAAGAGAGTTGGATCCATCTTGTCGATATCTTGAAATAGCCGCTAAAAATACTTTCAGAGTAGAATGGGAAAGGCCTGATTTTGCCAAGTGTAAAAAGAATGGTAGGATCTGCTCCGGTTTTGCATGGATCGGATGAATAGCGGCAGTCTGACACCACAAGCAAAACCTCCTCCATTTAAGCCTGTACGTCTTAATAGTGGAAGGCGCTCGGGCATTGGCTAAGACTTCCTTACAGTCTGCAGGAATATCTAAATGAGCGAATTCAAAGTGTTCAGGCGCCAGGCCGCTAATCTCAGAGATGCAGGGTCCGGATGACAGATCTGTCCGTTCTGGATGGACAGAAGGTTCGGTATTGGTTGAAACTGAATGGGATCGCTTTCTGATAGGAGGAGTTCGGTAAACCAGAACTGGCGAGGCCACCTGGGAGCAATGAGGATTAGGCGACAAGGTTCTCTCTTCATTTTCCTGAGAACTCTGGGAACCAACGGTATCGGAGGAAAAGCGTAGGCATAGATCTGTGACCAATTCATCGAAAAAGCATTCCCGCGTGACCCCTTGTGGGGAAGCCAACTTGCAAAGAATGGGCATTTGCGGTTCTGACTGGTCGCAAACAGGTCTAGATTGGGACGACCCCACACCTGAAAAATTTGATCCAACGTTGGTTGATGTAACTCCCACTCGTGATTGGATACTATTGATCTGCTGAGGGAATCTGCCAGGACATTGGAAACTCCGGGAACATGTATCGCTGACAAGCTGATCCTGTGTCGTATCGCCCAGTCCCAAATTTGTTGGGCTTGTTGCGAGAGCCGGGCAGACCTTGTTTCTCCTTGTTTGTTCAAGTAGTGCATACTTGTTGTGTTGTCTGTCCGGATTAATACTGATGCTCCCAGAATGATGGTGCGAAAGGATTTTAGGGCGCGGAAGATGGCCAGCAATTCTAGAAGGTTGATATGCCACGTTCGTTGCTGGATGTTCCACTTGCCGCTGACTGTGAGCCCTTGAAGGTGTGCTCCCCACCCCTCGAGGGATGCATCTGTAGTGATGGTGAAACTTGGAGCTTCCACTAGGAATGCGCACCCTTTTCCACATTCTTCTTGCGAGTCCACCAGAGTAAGGCTTGTCGCATCCGGGGAGTGATGCGAATGAGATCGTTGAAGGAGCCTGAAACTTGCAACCATTGGTGGTCGAGCTCCTCTTGTAGGGGTCTCATTTTTAGATGGCAGTTGGGAAGTAAAGGAATGCATGAAGAAATCATCCCCAGAAATGACTTTAACTGTCGGACTGAAGCGTACCTTTTTGAGCGCAACAGGTGGGCAAGGCTGCAAATCTTTTGTTGCCTTTCTTTTGAGATGAATGCTTGTGTCAGTTGAGTGTCTAACGTGGCTCCCAAGAATGTTTGTCTTTGCGATGGAGCTAGATGAGACTTGTCGAGATTGATGGAGAGACCTAGAGATTGGAAGAGGTACAAACATCTCTGAATGTGGGTGTCTGCGACCGTAAAATAATTCGCCTTGATAAGGCAGTCGTCTAGATACGGAAAGATTTGGATCCCCTCCAGACGAAGGTGTGCAGTCACCGGTGCTAGAACCTTGGTAAATACACGGGGTGCGGAACGTAGTCCAAAGGGAAGGACCTTGAACTGGAAGTCCCTGCCAGCCACTCTGAACCGCAAGAATGTCCTGTGTCTGGGAAGAATCGGTACATGGAAATATGCGTCCTGGAGGTCGAGGGTGGCCATGTGATCTCCCGCAGAAAGTAGGTGAAGTATTTCTTGAAGCGTTAACATCCGGAAGGATAACTTCTTTAAATATTTGTTGAGGGAGCGGAGATCCAGAATGGGGCGCCATTCTCCCGATTTCTTCTTTATCAGGAAGAATCTTGAATAAAACCCGGTTCCTCTTTGCAATTGAGGGACATTCTCGATCGCTCCCTTTCTTAGCATCAAATTTATTTGGGAAAAAGCTCCTTGAGATGAGATGGTGGTGGGCCTTTGGGAGGAGAGTTTGGAGAGATCTTTATGAACTCTAGAACATGGCCTCTGGCCACAATGTCCAGGACCCACTTGTCTGATGTTATAGCGGACCAGTTCGAGTAGAACTGGGAGATTCTCCCTCCAACTTTTAAAAGGGTAGGCGGTAGAATAGGTGGCAGGCGGCGGTTGTCACTGTTTTTTAGATGTGTCGCGTCCCCGATAGGAAGGCCTTCTCTTATTCTGTGAATATGAGGTATTTCATTGTCCGTAAGACTGTTGGCGTTGGGATTGGCATCGTTGACTATTTTGGAAGGACTGGTATGACCTTTGTTGGTTATATCCTCCTCGACTAGAAAAGGAGCCACGGCCCCTAGCTCCACGAAAGGGCAGCTTCTTAAATTGGAGAGTACCCAGAGATCTTGCTGTCTCGGTATCCTTCTTGATGGCTTGAAGGGCCTCATCCACATGTTGGCCAAACAGTGATTCACCATCAAACGGCATGTCAATTATCTTTGCCTGAACCTCCTGGCGAAAAGATGTCGATTTGAGCCAGCCTTGCCGTCGTAGTACTGCGGCCCCTGCCAGTTGTCTTAAACCTGTAGATGCGACATCTACGGCCGAATCTATGATCTCCGCAGAGATACGTTCTCCTTCTTGCAGTATTTTTAAAGCTTCCGATTTGGATGGTTCTGGCAACATGTCGATGTAAGGAGAGATATCTGACCACATCTGCCTGTCGTATCGGCCTAGTATGGCCAGTGAATTAGCAGCACGGACTGTTGTTGCTGCCATGGTGGAAACTTTTTCCCCCAATAGTGTCCAATCATCTGCCATCCCGATCTGGAGGAGCTGTGATTGGAGAAGATGGGTTTCTAGCTCGCCGTTGTGCCGCTTGGGCAATGACAGAATCGGCTTTTGGTTGACTTATGAGACATGCCGGTGTATTATCTGGCGCCTTATATTTTTTGTCGAGGCGAGGTAGGACCGCAGGAACAGAAGCAGGAGCCTTCATTACCTTCAATCCTTCTTGCCAAATGAAGTCGATTATTGGGATGGTCCGTACCTGCTTCCTCGTCTGATCTTTAAAGTCATATAGGAAACACTCATCCTTTTTGGTTTCCATAGGCATGAGGAACCTTTGAGTTGCCCTTTCCATCAGAAGATGAAACCCTCCGATGTCAACAGGAGGAGAATCGATGGGAGCTGGAGTTGAAGGAGACGGAGTTTGCAGTTGGTAATCATCCCACTCCGTAAGAAGCGATCTGTCGTCTAATTCTCCTTCCTCCCTATCATTGTCAGAGGTGTGAGCATTATTGGAATGATGAGGCGGCACCGGAGACGGTGGTCTGGGTGACCTCAATGCAGAAAAGGAAGTTTGAGGTACAGGTGTCGGTGGAATAGATGAAGCCGATTCAGATGGAGGGAAACGGCGATAATAATCATCCAACATGAATTGTAGTTTATTTAATAGAGCCAAAGGCATTTGCGCCGTTGGAATCGCATCTGGAGCTGGATTAACAGTCTCTTGGGGAGGATCGTCATCCTGATCGTCCTCCTGATATTTGATGAATAATTCTGATGGGCTCCTGGCAGTGCGAAATCTGTCATCATCCTCAGATTCCTCATCATCCTCACCATAATCTAGTAGTTGTTCAGGCAATTCTAGAGGTACCTTAGTAGGAGAAATATGCAGTGGAGAGAGGTTCTTCAATGAAGAACCACGTCTATGCAGCAAGGAAGATGCTGTTGTCAGTGGTGGTAATTGCACCTGTGTCGTAGACGGTGCAGAAGGCGCCGTTGCTGCAGTCGCTGACCAAACCTGCAATTCTGTACAAGCAGATAATTGTAGCGTCGACGAGGGATCCGTCGACGGAGCGGTCGTCGTCGAAGCCGGTGTAAATGAAGTAACCGACGACGAGGCAGTCTTCGACGACGAGGCAGTCTTCGTCGACGAGGCGGTCTTCGTCGACGAGGCGGTCTTCGTCGACGAGGCGGTCTTCGTCGACGAGGCGGTCGTCGACGGGAGTTTTCTACTCTTCGTCGTCGACGGGACGTCGACGGTAGATCTAATTTCCGTCGTCGACGAGATTGGCTTCACGGATACCGAAACCAGCGTCGACGGTGATGACGCCGACGACATGACCATCTGTGGTCTCGGCGACGAGAAGGTGGCAGTCGACGTCGTTGTAGCGTCGACGGTAAGTATCGTTGACGAAGTCGTCGTCGATGCCGTCGACGACGGTACCTTTTTCTGAGGTAAAATCTTCTCAGGCAAGCGTTTTGAAGCCAGAGACTTCGCCGTTTTTCTCGGGGGGTAGTATGCAGAGGCTTACTTGTAGAAGGTGGAGGAGCCTTTTTAAGGAGGAAGGCAATTCAGCACCCTTTGAGGACTGCTGTTTTCTCGACACCTTAGCCCCAGGAGAAGACAAGACCTCCTCAGCAATCCTCTTCCTAGAGGACGCAGTAGAGCCTGAGGCAATACTCCCCACATCAGATAAGGGGTTGTCTTGATCCTTGATCTTCTGTAGCCACAGAAGTAGACGTCCCTCTCTGTCTCTGAGAGTTTTTTGAGGGAAGGTCCTACAGATCTTGCAGTCCCTCACCTGGTGATCCGGATACAGGCAATAAATGCATTTCTTGTGGGGGTCTTCTGAAAACAGCTGGAGCTTCCCACAAGACTCACAGGGTCGAAAGATCTTTTAGATGAAGACATCCTGAATGAAGTAATTTGTGAAGAAATAGAAAAGTACTGAGCAGAGCTCAGGGAGACTCCCTTCACACGACGTGCGGTAGAAAATCTGAGAGCCTCAGCCTCTGGGGAGAGCATTCTGGAGGGTGCTGTCGCCTGATTGGCTGCAGTTTGGACTGTTTATAATGACTTGGACAAGTCATAAAAATGGAAGTTTCTTACCCTGTAGTTTCTATCTACTTCACTTCCTGGTTCTATGTATTACCTATATTATGGTTATTATGTGCATAATTATTGCTTTTTATGTACCGTGGGACTCCCACTCCGACGACGGGGAATGATTCAGGCATGTGAATCTATGAAAGATACCCCAATACTGGAGAATCCATGCACTTCACTTCAGAGGTGCCAAAAGGATGGAGGACCATCCAGCGCTCTCCAAAGAGGACTGATCTTCCTACAAGCATCACACAGGAAAATGCATACTGAGCGAAGTCCTACTGACAGTGCACGGTTAGTGTGCCTGCCTTAAGCTGCTGCATGTATCTTCACAAATCTTCTAAATGAGCCATTGATTGTCTTGCAGACATGGAGTACCATCAACAAGTTGCATCTGTAAATATGTGTTTGCATGAGACTTCTAGGTGAGCCACTGATTGACATAAGCACACAGACTTTGAGTACCACCACCAAATTGCATGAATTGGGTGGATCCTACATGAATCTTGGTGGTATATGTGCTCATTGTATGGCCCAAGTAACGGATCCCTCCGCATAAACCATGGTGACGTATACACACAGAGAAAGGCTCCAGGCACAGATGTTTTTTTCTGTGAAGTAGAACTTACCTCGGAACTGTTACTAGTTAAAACGTTATTGGAGCAGCAGCAAGTGTGACATTTGTGGTGGTTGTGACACACGAAGGGGGGTCAGGCTGTGCTATATTAGTGACCTATCTGGTCCCACTACAGGGCACCAAAGAAAACAGATCCCTTGAAGCTCTCCGGGGTGCTGAACGGTCTTTGCTGGTTACTAGAAAGAATCAGTGATTGAGGTTAACACCTATGTTTCTGTAGGAAATCTTGACTGCCCCGTTATTTACGGTTACAATTTCACTGAATGAAACAATGCGCAGAAGGGTCAGCAGGTATGGGGGTCGGTCAAATATATGCATGGGGGGAGCTCTAAACCACTGAGGCTTTGAGTTTCCTTCAAGAGGGAGCTTGTATAAGCAGTGCATAATGACTGGTGCAACAGGTTGGTCAGACCACGCAGCAGAGGAAGAGGTTAAGCAGTTGTTGTAAAGCATTATGTGGAGTCATGTTGGGGAGGCAGACATGGCCAGAGGTAGCGTGTATGCTGTGTTGTGTGTGTAAGCGTGTGTTCAGCCGTGATGAAATGCCCTGCGAGTCAAAGATGGCCATCATGCAGATACGGGGTAGAAGTATTGAGGTAGACCTAAAAACTAAGGCGCAACAAGGGCAAGACCTATCATTGCTCAGCGCTGGTGTGTGTTCAGCCACGCCAATATGTTTTGCAGAGTGCCGGATTAGGTGCAGTGACACAATGGATATTTCGGGTTATTACCTAAGGGTATGAAGAAGCAAGTGCAGAGCATACAATGCGTACACATGCAACCTTATGCACCAGATTTTCTGTTTTCCCTTGAATTGAGTGGCAGGGGCGGAATCTGTACAAATCCCCAATGCTCACTCTCAGAAGAGCCTCAAAGTGGGTTCCATTTTAAAATACACTTTAAATATGCCGCATTAACCATTTTTAAAATCCCACTAGGGGTCAGTGTGGTGCCTGGAGGGGGTAAACTCCTCTCCCATTGTTGTGTTCAATGTAGCAGTAAAATGAGCACCATGCTGAAATGGTGGGCTGGTATAATGTTTTTCAAAAGCGTCACTGCTCTTAGAAAGACTTGGCTAATTCCAATGCAAACAAGCATTGGCAAAGCCAATAGGTCTGGCATCGCCCTGCCAGCCTTTTTGCAATTTTGTTGTCATGGTTTTTGCAAAACCTTATTGTTTGGGAAAGCTACTGGGTCTTCGTCAATCTAAAAATACATTGACTAATGTTTTGGTCTCAAAAAAGCACACATTACCATAATACTCCCTGGCACTGAAGGGAACTACTTTGTGTGTGGAGGTGCTACTGTGAAAAGCCCACATGCCATAACTCATAGTGAAGTCAACTAACGCATTGCTCCTTGATGCATGTGTGAGTGAGTTGGAAAAAAGTATGACTGCAAACCCCTATAAGTAACCTTTCATACACAATATTAAAAGTTTTTTTTTAGGTCTTAGCTAATACAGAACTTAAAAAAAACCAATTGTTCTGCCGTTGGTTGCCAGCATCTTGCCTTTAAGAAGAAAAAATAAGAACGAAGGACAGAAAGAAGGTAAGAAAGAAAAAAGGCAAGAAAGAAACGAAGGAAAGAAAAAGAAAAAGCAGAAAAAAGATAGAAGGAAATACATTAAAAAGAAATTGTTACAAATGTTGCAAACTAAACTTGAAAAAGGCTGATTTTCTTCCTGGGCAAAGTTTATTAAAGAACTATTGGTGAAATGGAGTCCAGAATAAACGTGTTCTGAAGAATTGTCGTCTTACGAATTCTCATGTACAATATTGAAGCTTTTGGTTTGTGTACTGCATGCAGAGGAATAAGGGCACAGCTTAATACAGAACAGTTTCAAATGGACTCTGTGAAATACCAGCAGTCAGATAACCTAAGGACACTCCAAAAGGAATTTACAGCATTAGGAGGAGACAACAGGAACTGATAAGCGTGGAATTTGGCCTATGCTCACATCTGATATAAAAGCTTTCTGCTTTCACCTAAGGCTCTAAACACAAAGGCAACACTAAAGAAATTATAAATGAAAACAAAACACTGGCATTGAAAGAACTGTCTTGTGGGCGAAGGTGCTCATTGTGAGAGAGCAAAATGTAGTCACTCAAATTTAAGTAATCCAGTGGCTGAAGTAGGCTGACCAGTGTCCCATGCTGTATGCTAAAGTGGGCGGAAGCAAAATGTGAATGAAACAACAATAGACCAATGGATGAGGAGAGGAGGCTGAAAGCCCCTTTCAGTAAGTATATTATACATATTAATTTAGAAAAATCAAAAGGTTTTGGCTGACGCCAGACCTAAAAACTTTCCATGAGGTTAATGGCTGCCTATAAGAGGAACACTTACTCCATTGCAAGCCCCTCTACATAACTAACCCACAGCTCGCCTTCAGGACCCAGATCATAAATCAAGCCCCCTTTCTTTGAGCTATGCATTTTTCGTCATGAAGTTAGAAATATTTCTCCTATGGCTTTGTATGCCATTTAGTACTTATTTGTGTTACAGTGCTCCAGCAGTCTTTTTGCAGGGTGTGCACCATTTATTTTATTTAAAATTAAGAAAACGTGACAAACCTTCAAAAGGACACACGACATACAACCACAGTAGAATTTGTGTTTAATAACATTAATACTGATGTGCAAGTAGGCAATTTGACAATTTTTATTCACGGTCAGTGAAAACTTCATACATATCATCAGCAGTTATATATGGTGGGTGTGTAAACATGGTGGCTTTAAGTGTAAGCGGTGTCATTTTAAAGCCATAGTTGGGGCAGCATCTGCTGCTATAAACTTCTTGCCATCTTGACGTCTTTGTGTTCAGCATTTTGCAACCAGTGCTTGTGATGATGTAAATCAAAGGCAGAAATAAAAGAAACAGAATACCCCAGGGTGATAACCTGAACTACTTAGAATATACAGGCACAGTAACACCAGATCGCAAGGGATCTCGGATGGGCAACTCACTGGACCCTGAGCCTGACTAAAAAACATGATCCCTGAACTTCAGCCAGATGCTGGTGCAGAGTTTGAGGATGGGATTTGGTAAATTTAAGACAATATTATGGCACAGATCCTTCCAACACCCTATCTTTCTCTTTCCATCAAGTAGGAAAGAATAGGACCACACAAGGCAAAAACAGGCACTGAGTGATCAGTTTGGTAAAGCTCGCCTTCAACACCTGAAAAGCAGCTTTAGACCTGGTGTTCAATAAATAGCGATGACCGAGTAGAGGAAGGTGTAATGCACATGGCTGCCTAGAGGTCTCCTGGATGATGACCTGGTTTTGTTACGATATAGAATATGCCACAGCCCTGGTGAAATGAGCATGGGCAGATCGGAGTAACGGAGTCTGATAGATGTCACATCGGTGGAAGACACTGGGGACACACTTGCAATCCAATCATTTTTCAAGTCCAGCTAATGAAGGATTTCCACAGAACGTCAAAGAGTACCAGGCAAGAACACCGACAGAACGAGAAACTGAGAAGAGAAATGAAAAAGAATAGCTTCCTTTTTAGTATTAAATTTCCTTCGAAAAACTTGTCGATTTTATAGAAGAGCTTAAAGTCTGTAGCTAGGTTTCAATGAAAAATGTGCCACAAAGGCAGTCAAGTCATAAAACTTACATCCCAAGAAGCCAATTAGGTCAGACTGTGCGTTGACCGAAGGCATTAAAAATGAACATCCATCATTGAATCATTAGCCCCAATAGGATGTCACCATTGTGAAGATGGCCATGACACTTGAGGGCGCGAATGAACAAGTAAGAACTAATCTGAAGGATGTCTGGAAGTTGTTGTTGCAATAACATCTCTTTCTGGCATCAGCCGCTGTACATGTTTCACCTAACGAGAGCAAATGCCATCATTACCAGCAGTGAACATTAACAGAATGGATACTTGCTTTCAAGGACCAGCTAAATAACATTTACTTGTGTTTTACTAAGAGCTACAAGAAATGTTCCTTACTTCTTTATGTACACTAATATTAAAGGCATGCAGGCTTAGATTACATAGATCTCGTTCCGTAGGACTGCTCAGATCTTTTCTACGCAATGGATAGTGTTTCATTTTACAAAGAGGGCTGTAGTCTAGGGAGTACGGTTAGATTTTGAATATTCGCTTCAGGTCCTCTGTGACAATGAAGTGAAAAAGTGCTCAAATCCTTCTTCTGTTGGGCATTGGAACCTGCTGTTCTGAGGATGTTGGTTGCATGATGAAGCTTCAAATGGCTGTTCTTAGTTGTGGTCCTATTTTCTTCACTATAACTTATGTTGATAACCTTTCCTTTGTTCTTGTTCTTTCTATGCTCCTTTTATGACATAGCAGGGAAAATGGCTGATCGCCCCTGCAGCAGTTGTTTCCATGACCAAGGTAGAATTTGGGGTGCTCTTTTCTCTGTACCTCTTTCTGCTCTATTACAAATTATAGTGGGTCATGTTTCCAGATAGTGGAGGGTCTACAAAGGAGAAAAGTATGATTGACCTTTTGGTTGCATCTTAGAGACTGTGGTCCCAATCACTGATCATGAGCTAAGCCTTCCTGGAAATCCTCAACAGTGTAATCCATGCTTTAGAGAACCTGGGAGAGAATCCACATAAGCAAACCAAGGCATGAGAGAATAGTTGGAATTTTGACTGTTGTAGGTTGCCTTGCTTTACACCACACCAGATAGGTCAGTCTTTTCACACAATCTCTATCTAATCTAGGAAAGTAGCAATGTGCTTTTTTCAACAATGCAAGTCCCCTGCTCTAACATTTGTTTAAAATCTGGTATATTTCACAAAAACCTTGCTATGATTTTCCAATTTTTTAGCTATGGACTTGTTCCAAGTACCTCGGAAAAGACCAGATCATCAGCTGCACTCGAATTGAAATCACTATCTTAGCAGAAGCTCAATAGTCTTTGGGGGCCTAGCTCTGTGGCTTCTCAAGTCCTGTCCAGCACAACAAGTGGCCCTTTGGTTTCAGTGTCGCCACCCCATGGGTGAATTGGACATATTGGTGAAACTAACTATATTGATGGATGCAGATGGAATTCCTATTACCACAGGAGTTGTGTTTTTGTCTCATTGCAAATCATTCCCTCAATACCCTTCATACCAGGGCATGACAACCGTGGACATCAACAGTTGGAAAATTGTTCTGTTAAAATAGGGCCCATGTGCAATCATTTTAAAATAAATATCAGGAAAAGGCTAGATCAATACGGGTCATTAAAGAGTTACCAAACACCTTTCAAGCAGGACCTCCTCTTCAGTGTCTATGGACTACAGGCTCCTCAGCTCCATTCTAACCTCTCTATTCAAAATGTGACACGAGTTTGAAGAAGAAGAAACCACCTATCAACAAAAGAGGAAATTACAAAGAAAGCATTTGTTTATGGCCAAAGTTAAAAGGCTGGCATCTGCTTTTCTGAAATCCTACTGTCTCAAGGTTGCATTGCATGCGTCGAGGAGCGTTCTTTAGCAAACTTTACATACTGAATAGACAATCGCCTTTCATATAAATAACTTTAAAAACAAAACCAGTGTAAAAAGAAACTAAAATGAATAAACCAGTGTACAAAGAGTTACACAAGAATTTACGTTGAATTAATCGCTATTTGTGTGAGACAAGTGTAAAATGTGAACATAACTACACCGATAATGAACCAAAGCTAAATAAAATATAATTTGGGCCATGTCAATTTTGCACCAGGCAGTTATGAAAGACAATATGCCTATAGTTCCATCCAAGTGGTTAACACTTCATTTCACTTGCAGATGGCAGGTGCAAAAGTAATTTACTCAATTTGGACAAGGCCAAATGATTCTAACCCACACTATCCCCAAAGGGGGAGCCCAGGACCCTTGACCATTAAAAGTTAAAAGGGGGGTGGGGGGGAGGGGAGACTTGCAGCCAAAGCTCACAGGCCCAAGCTCTGTGCAGCTGCCATACCCCAAACACAACCACGTCAGCTCCTTGAGAATTGCCATTTCTTCGTGTAGGGATATACACTACCAAGTCAAACTTGAATTTTTTATAGTGGTTGCCAACATTGAAAATATAAACTCAGTCAGTTCTTTTTATGACAATTAGGAGAATGTGATATATCTAGCTCTAAGAACGTTATAGTCATGTTACGGTGGTAGCTTTAAGTAAAGTGGTTGTAGTAATCAATAAAAAAAATTAAACCTAACCGGACTTTGTTAATAAAGGTATTTCAGAAGTATTTCCAATTACAGTCGGTCACTAGTGCCTTAATGGCGATTTAAAAACAAATCTTCAGCTCCCGCCTCCCCATTCATAAAAAACGATCTTATTTACTTCATGACCTTTTCAATTTACTAACTGGAAAAGTAAAATACTATGCATGATATTTAGACTAATACTGTACAAAATATTAACTGAAAACAATTTATACTAAGTCTTTGGTTAAAATTGCAATTCTATAAAATCTTTAATTCAAATAAGTTTTAAAATAGCCTATTAGCACCACAATACTTTAGATTATTTTCCTGTGACATTCCTTCACTTCCCGTTGCCGACCAGCGCAGGGTTGCATACTATACTGCCGACACAATCAGTGAAACCCACCCAAGGCAAGAGGAGCTTTAGCCGTCGCCTTCGGTGTAGTAACACTGGGCTCCGCTCTTACTTTGCCACTACTCATGGCGACGTCGGCTTTAACCAAGGTTAGCTTTGAGTCTCCGCAGCCTTTCAGTCTGTGGTGGTCAAGGGCTTCACTCAAAACGACGAAGGTGGTTGTATAAAGACTGAACGTAGGTGAAGACGCACATTGGATCTGGCTTACGTCCCATCATCAACATGTCTTCCACTTCTATCAAGCGGTCACAGTTAGCCAATTTCCTGTAAGAAAAGTGGACATGGTTATCACCATTTTGATGTGGAACTTCTACATCATCTGCATGATATCAAAACAGTCATCCACCTGAACGCCGAGTATCTAGTCTTCGGCGCTTCCTCTTACCAGACTTAACTAAAGAATGTCTATACTTCAGGTATTTTAGACAAGTTGCAGAGGCATGTTTGATATAATTCTAAGACTGAAAGCTTAAGACGCAAGAAGAGCAGAGCAGCATCTTATAGATGCACCACAATGTTGGTTAGGAGGAGGACTATGTCCGAAGGTCCCATTTGCACTGTTGAGTTCCTACATCAATTCTTCAGCAGAAAGCAACGAGGCCTGATTTGCAAATTAAGGGATATATCAAACACAAATTACAATAATAGAAAGAATGCTAGGGACAAACAAATAGTGAAGTGTCAGAAACAACTGAAAAGTAAAATAAAAACACAAAAAAACGTTATTTTCTAACGTCCATGAAAAGAGAGTTGCCTTGGCAAGAGAGCCATGAAAATGGTAGCCTATTTGTACGAGACCTGGAGACCGGTTGGTGTTCAAGTTTCATGTCAACCGTCAGATTTACCAATGGGAAAGCTTTCAAGAATACGGATGTGGTCTTGCTCCTCTATCGAAAAAGAACTTACAAAGCAGAGAACATTTATATAGTTGTCACAAGAATATATGCTTTTGATCTTATATTAATTTTGAGAGATGTTTTTCCTTGAAAAAGGAGTTTTTTACTCTATTAGTCTGATGATTATCTAATTCTATATTCTTTTATACTTGAAAAGAAAAAACTTTAGGTATTCGAAACTACAAATCTTTGGGTTATTACAAATTGTGATTGGATTATCATTGTACAGCGACGTGGCAATAAGCACTGTTTTTGATACTACACAATTTGTAACATTTAAACCTTAGTTCGTTAATTGGTAATCATTTTTTAAACTCGTGTGTTCCGTTTTAGGGAAACCGCAACATTGTACTCGTCTTAAACAGAATTACTACTTGTCCATAGTAAATATTGTCAGAACCACTCCTGCTGACGTCATTCACCCCAGGATCCCTAAGGTTCCTATTAGATTTTGCATTTCCAAGAAATAAGAGGCTAAATGTGCTGGAAACCACTTTAAAGCATGCCAAGGTGTACAGTGCCTTATTTAAAAAAATAAAAAGTGACGGACCCTTTCTCCTGAGTCGAGGGTGCACGAAAATGCGATGTCTGGCTAGCTATCTGAGGTCTATGGGATTCAAAGGCGGTCAGGAAATCTGTGCACAATTACTGCCACTGTCCTTGGAAGCCCATATATACCTTTACATATAGATAAGAAAATTGATTAGTAACTTCAGGAAGTTTTATGCCTGCATTTCCATCTCTTAAATTAAGTATAACATTTACTATGAAACTAGGTCTAGCTTCTGAAGGGGGGATTGGGACATAGTTTCAATTCTCTCTGAAAGGATTGCAGAGTTTAGCGTAGGGTTCTGTTAATCAGTGTCACATGTTCAATATCTTACTTACTTTGCAGTTCAAGATGACCCCATGCTCTTCATTGGGGTTTATAAGAACTCTGTTAGGCTCCATTTAAGCCAAGTTCTGGTCTCTGGTACGGCGTCTTGTTCCTCAGGAAATGAAAGTGGATGGCTAGGTGGGGACACGATAGCCCTCCTACTGCTTCTTCTGCGTCACGCAGGAATGAGATTTTGACGAGTCCACACTGCTCGGGGAGACCGTTGGGTGGTCTTGATCAGAGCAGCTAGGGAGTCAGCCATGAAGCTGTGATCAACACCAACCAGTTCTCCAGCGATGGACTTTGGACACAGACACTCATTAGGGCTGTAGCCGAGTGCACCACTAGTGTACAGCTCACACAGACTCGCTTGACCAAACCAACGCAGCTTTAAGAAGAGCTTGAGTCAAGGGCATAATGGCAGGCATAGTACACATTCCTCTCGCTGTCCATCTGATGGGTCTGGAAGTCGGTGAAGCAGTGTAGGGAACCGGCACAGGGGTCTAGTGATCATCTTCAAAGCCGCTCACCTCCACCGTCTGAAGGCGGGATGGACCAGATCCTCAGCCCTTCGCTCTTAACAGACTGGACTGTTAAGCTTCCCATGGGAGTGCTCAATGATCTCTTAACTTGTACTTTGTGCTAAGGAATCACTGAAGTATACACAAAAGTCTTACAGTGATGAGTGGAATTCTTAAAATAATTTATTTCAGCCACTGGTAATTACTCGGGGATGCATTCCAGTCCATCATCATTTTGTACACTATGCCACCTCAGTTTGGACCCAGCCATATACAAATCAGTCTTGACCCAGCTCCAATGGTAAAAGTCCAGCCCAAACTGCCAGGCCAGGTCCTCCCTGAACCAGAACACAAGCAACCCAGGACTGGTTTCGCCCTAGTTAGTGCTCTTCAGCTAGGTATAGCTTGGTTCTAGTGGCACAGTGTGCACGGGACCCACATCTGGGCATTACAGTCAGACTTAGGGTGACATACTAAAGTATACAAAAAGTGATTCGTGAAATGCTTGAATTAATCTCAGCCACCGGAAATAACTCAGAGCCTCATCCCTGCCCATCGTTATTTTGCAAACCATGCCACCTCAGTTTGGATCCAGCCATATGCAAATCAGGCTTGACCCTGTTCTAATGGTTACAGCACAGTGCTTAATTTGTAAATGGATGAGTGCTGGTGCCCAAAACTCAGCTCAGACATCAGTGAAATTAAATGCCAGGCAGTTGATTAGCTATACATACCTGGTCAGATCAGATGTGGACCGACTTACAGCGCAACAACAGTGGGAGCTTGGGATGAAGAATGAAAGAGCTAAGAGACCTAGGCACTACAGCTCAATTTAAGTTTCCAGCATCACTAAACGTCATGTGGAGGAACAAGATGCACAATGTAAGGGGAGGCGATGACACTAATCAGCAAAATTAAATCCTAGTAGCTAAGGGAGCTAATCATATAATTACTCAAGGCTGTATTCCAAGTGCTTGATTAAAAGTAGATTAGATTAGTCCGGTCAGATGCACAGATGGGGCTGATGAGTAGTGAACTGAAGTATTTAACTAACCCCGATGTATGGGGTTTAGAGTCAGGGCTAGAGGTGGCGGGACCTTGGGTTTCACCTGGAGAGGCCCTAAAGGCATGATTGTTAACATCATAGATAGATAGTAGGGTTCCTCAGGGTGGGTGACCACAGGTTGCGAGCAAGTGAGAGAAAATAAAAAATAAAAAAATGTCCTCCGTACACGGAGGGAAATCCCAGGAAAGGCCCGTATGTGATAATGAGCGAGCTTATGGATGCGGGATGCAACATAGATGCAGAGTGCGGAGGTAGAGATAATCACTTGGAGTGTGAATGGTTTAAGAGCCAGGAAAAGTTTAAGGCTGGTCCAGGAAGTACTAAAGGGAGCAAAAGCTCATGTAATCATAGTTCAGGAAACGCAGTTGATGAAAGAGTGTTTGGGTTCCTTCCAGAGATGCTCCTGGACCCAGGGTATAGTGTGTTCAGATCAGTCCTGTAACACAAAAGGGGGTGGCCATATTGATTAAAAAGATTTGCAGCATTAAAATACAAAGTCATAAGACGGGCAGATGGGTTCTCGCTATTCTAGAAATGGGATGATTTGAATGGTTATGCGCGGGGTACTTTGGGCCTAATTGCGATGTTCTCAGCAAGCTGAACATTTTAGAACAACACTGGGTAGATTCTATTTCCCCATATGTGGTACATGGAGATTTTAATGTGGCTCTGAACAAAGATCTGGAAAAGACATCTAACCCTAGGAATGTCAGCATGCCAAAAGTGATGTTCGGGATTAGAGATCTGATGCAGGATCTGGGGCTGGTGGATGAATGACAAGAACAGGCAGGAAACCAGAGAGACTATACATTCTATAGCAAGAAGTACGGACATCACTCCCGCATTGACTATTTTCTTCTTGATAGAACATTGTCCCAATCTGTCAAGTTAGTAACTTACTCGCCGGCTACCATTTCAGATCATGCTGCAGTGCAGCTGTCAATAGAGTTACCTGTGACAAAGCCCATGGGAAGGTGGACTTTGGACAGAACGTTACTGCAAGATCACCACATAATGGAGGCTTTAAGTCAAGATTCGAGGGTCTTTTTCCAAAGCGACAGTGGTAGTGCTAGAGGGCAGATGGTCTGGGATGCCTATAAAGCGCATCTGAAGGGGAGCATAATAAAGGCGACTCATGTAAAGCATCTAGAATCTAAAAAGAGGGTGGAGGATCTGACAAAATCGCCCAGAAAGTAAGCGAGATGCAGACTTCAGTGGAGCATATGATAGGGTGCAATCTAAACTTGAGGGATGAGAGAGAGTCTGCAGGGAGAGATCAGGGCTGTCCTTGAGCAAAAGATACGTGATAAGTGGAACAGGAGTAGACTCCAGCACTTTGGGTATGGGGAGAAGAGTGGAGAGCTTTTGGCTTGGAAAACAAACTGAGCTGGTCAGAAACCGAATTGACACACTGGTGGCAGCAGGAACGGGAAGGGTATTGAAGGCGGAGAAAGATCTTAAAGCAGAATTGTTAAGTACCCTGAGTGCAGTGTATCATGAAGATATTGACCCAGAACCTCGGGAAATCAAAAACTGGCTGTCAAACAAGGATCTACCCAAGCTATCAGAGTAACAAGGAGCTCATCTTCAGGCTGAGATCAGGGAAGATAAAATCAGAAACCAGGTGGGTAATATTAAGAATGGATAATCAGCGGGCCAGACGGGATTCCTGCAGAATTTTATTCACTGTTGATTGGAAATCTTGTCCCAGTCTGGAAATCTCTATTTAATGAGATTTACTTAGAGAGCAAAGAGGTACCCCGTCTTGGAATGAGGCAACCATGGTCGTGATATTGAAACCAGGTAAGGAGCCCAAAAAAGCTGAGTTATACAGACCAATTTCGCTACTGAACTGCGATTATAAAATCTATGCAGAAATCATTGTTAGGAGACTATCAAAGTATGCAGTGGTCAATGCAGATGAAAAAGGTTTTATCCCGGGTAGACTGCTCCATGTCTCTCAGCTTTGTTTGGTTTCCCTCTCTTGCTATCAGTAAATGACAGGTGGAAAAATGAGCCCTGGTCCATAAAAATAAGTGTTGGTCCCCAAAAATAGGTGCTGCTGTCCCCCACCAGCTCAAATGTAGCTCAACTTTCAGGACTCGTCAGTTGGCAGATTAATTTAAGCACTCCTCCCTTTTTTTAATATATACTTTTTTACTAAGGCAAGGCAGGTTCTCTCTATTCTTGCAGACCGTGCCCTTCTCTTCCTTCATATTGTAGCAGCTCCTTTCCACATTTTGGGGTATTGTCCTTACCCCTGCAAGGTAGACAGCCAATAATTCTGCCTCTGACCCCAGATCTTCACCATACAGCTGTGTAGATCTCTGGAAACTAAAAGGTGAACCTGGATGAAGCCGAAGGTGTCAGGTTGACTGCCCAACTGGCCGCACAGATTCAAGTTTGCCCCAAACTTTGAAGGGGAGCAAATCCTGACCAAATACAGCCTCGTTTTATGCATTCCATTTCCATGGCAACTAGCCACTGGGGAGCTTTCACCTTCTGGAAGAGCATGGCCCAATCAGGTGCTGTTGCTAGTGGCTAAGGGGGACAGAATGCAGGGGATGGGAACCCATCAGGAAACCCATCAGTTTGTGTAAGATGTGCAGCTCTGGCCATGGCCTTTCCACAGTGATTGTTCTGGTATTGCTTATTTTCAGACCACAGGCTGTCTTGATGAGTTAGTCCAGAGTGCGAAGGGTTCAAACCTGCTCCATTCAGTGGATGTGGATGTGGACAGGAACAGACATCCTCTGAATCCACAATATCTTCTAAAGTGAGGTTGGTGTAAGAAGGGCAGACTGGGACATGAAAGAAGGGGAGACAGCATCATTGACTGCCTGTGAGCTATATGGAGGGCCTTACAACCTTAGGGGCTACCAAGGGACCCAGAACTCAAGTACCCAAATACTCTCGTTCACACCACGGGCCAGGAAGTCTATTTGTGACATTATAGACCGATGCACCAGGAAGAGAGCTGGTAGGCAGTCTCTTCACTGGAGTGAAGGTTAAAACAACCAGTCCAACACTATTATGATCAATATCACTAACCGTCAGTAGCAAATCAAAGGTGGGGTGTTCTTTTATGTGAGGTAATGGCGCCTCCTGAGTTTGCGTAGTTTTAGTTGTGGATTAATGGGCGGTGCAAAAGGTGAGGGAAAACACCCTGAGCCCTCTGACTGGACCTCAGGAACGGTCCACAATCAAATAGTTACACTGTCCTATGCACACGCTATTCCTATCCTTACTAATGGCTTAGTATATAGTAAGTGATACAGTTACAGTTTAAGAAATACAGTCAATCTAGCTCTTTTTATATAATTGTAGTCGTTTGGTGTTCTCTTGTTCTTTTATTCGATTCATTGCCCAGCCAACACGTGTTTCGTCATGGGTGATTGCCCACTCAACTTCTTCAGGGCTGTCTAGCAAGTAATGGAGTTCCTTTCGTTCTTCCCGCTGGTTCTACTTCCGTCCCGACTGCCTGTGAGTCGTTTCTCAGTGTTCTATGCAATGTTTCTCTCCAGAGTAGTAGTTCTCTCCTATGTGGCCTTCGTGTATCCCATATGTAGTGGATTACTATTCCGATAATTATTCTCCCCTCATAATAATGGCCTCCGGTCGGTGCCCCAATACGGGTGTCTTAGCGAGTACGCTGAAGATCTCCACCGCCCCGCGAGTACTACTTCCGGGTCATCCAAGGAACTCGCAGGGCGGTGGAGATCTTCAGCGTACTCGCTAAGACACCCTTATTGGGGCACCGACCGGAGGCCATTATTATGAGGGGAGAATAATCATCGGTTACGTGTGGGTGAAGCCCATCCATGAACAGCCTAGTACACTATTGGAGAGCAATGTAGCAAAATATTGTAGAGCACCTGGCAATGGAATTCAGGCTGGAATCTATTGCACAAGAAAACATGCTGGGTGTGCCAGACTGATAAAATGAGGAGCATAATGCCACAGCCCGTGGTTGCGGCTTCCAACCATACACACCAACGAATGCTTGCAGGATAGGAGGGTAAAGTAAAATGTGCTACTAACCCTCGCCCCACCTCTTCTCCCTACACACTCCGTCTTTCCTGTTCCCCCTCCTCAGCGCTCTGAGGTGTCCTGCTGGTGTAAAGCGCTATGCAAATGACTATAAATTTCCCACACAAATGTAAAGTGTAAAGCTACTCAAAGTAATTTAGTGTATCTTTTGCCACGTCACGTCAAATATTCTAAATAAATATTAAACAATACAAAAAGTGAGCCGGCAATTATAGAAAAGAAATACGAATCTCTTGTATAGTTGTTAGAAGCATGAACATGGTACATTAGCCCATTTAATAGGCTATTTACCATGCTTTACGTTTTCAGCTGCAACATTTGTCATATTTAATTAACACTATTGCGAGTAATCTGATGGAGAGATTAATATTTCAGCCACAAACAAGTTTATTTTTAAGCTGCGATTATGCAAGGGCTTGAAGTGGTTTAACAGAGCATTAGTAACATTAGAGTGTGTAACAGGAGCCCGCACGCGCATCACGGGCTTAGAATAGGCCCTGGCACTGCCGGGCTGCTCTGTCCTTTGTTCTTGGCACCGGACCTTAGCACAGGAAGCGGGAAAACCCTGCCAGGCTCCCAGGGTGCTGTTATAGAAGAGCCATCTGCCAGGGCTTATCAACACTGTCTGCTGGGCTCAGGCTCCCAGTTAACCCCGTTCTGTCTTTGCAGTTAGAACACGAAATACTGCTGGAGCGTGACCACAGAGGCCTATACAAGATGGCGCCTGGGCCTAAAACATGGGATATTGATAAAATACTGCTGGAGCGTGGTCACAGAGCCCCATACAAGATGGCGCCTGGGCCTAAAACATGGGATATTGATAAAATACTGCTGGAGCGTGGTCACAGAGCCCCATACAATATGGCCTCCTGGTCCCAAAACATGGAATATTGATAAAATATTACTGGTGTGTGGCCACAAAGAACCATACAAGATGGCGTGTGTGCCTAAAACATGGGATATTGTTAAAATATTACTAGAACGTGGCCACAGAGGCCCATACTAGATGGCGCGCGTGTCTAAAACATGGATTATTATTTAAATATTACTGGAACGTGGCCACAGAGGCCCATACAAGATGGCGCCTGGGCCTAAAACATGGGATATTGAAAAAATACTCCTGGAGCGTGGCCACAGAGGCCCATACAAGATGGCGCCTGGGCCTAAAACATGGGATATTGATAAAATACTGCTGGAGCGTGGTCACAGAGCCCCATACAAGATGGCGCCTGGGCCCAAAACATGGAATATTGATAAAATATTACTGGTGCATGGCCACAAAGAACCATACAAGATGGCCTATGTGCCATAAACATGAGATCTTGTTAAACTATTACTAGAACGTGGCCACAGAGGCCCATACAAGATGGCGCGTGTGTCTAAAACATGGAATATTGTTTAAATATTACTGGAGTGTGGCCACAGAGGCCCATACAAGATGGCACGTGTGCCTAAAACATGCAATATTGTTTAAATATTACTGGAATGTGGCCACAGAGGCCCATACAAGATGGCACGTGTGTCTAAAACATGCAATATTGTTTAAATATTACTGGAACTTGGCCACAGAGGCCCATACAAGATGGCGCCTGGGCCTAAAACATGGGATATTGATAAAATACTGCTGGAGCGTGGTCACAGAGCCCCATACAATATGGCCTCCTGGTCCCAAAACATGGAATATTGATAAAATATTACTGGTGTGTGGCCACAAAGAACCATACAAGATGGCGTGTGTGCCTAAAACATGGGATATTGTTAAAATATTACTAGAACGTGGCCACAGAGGCCCATACTAGATGGCGCGCGTGTCTAAAACATGGATTATTATTTAAATATTACTGGAACGTGGCCACAGAGGCCCATACAAGATGGCGCCTGGGCCTAAAACATGGGATATTGAAAAAATACTCCTGGAGCGTGGCCACAGAGGCCCATACAAGATGGCGCCTGGGCCTAAAACATGGGATATTGATAAAATATTACTGGTGCATGGCCACAAAGAACCATACAAGATGGCCTATGTGCCTAAAACATGAGATCTTGTTAAACTATTACTAGAACGTGGCCACAGAGGCCCATACAAGATGGCGCGTGTGTCTAAAACATGGAATATTGTTTAAATATTACTGGAATGTGGCCACAGAGGCCCATACAAGATGGCACGTGTGCCTAAAACATGCAATATTGTTTAAATATTACTGGAATGTGGCCACAGAGGCCCATACAAGATGGCACGTGTGTCTAAAACATGCAATATTGTTTAAATATTACTGGAACTTGGCCACAGAGGCCCATACAAGATGGCGCTTGGGCCCAAAACATGGAATATTGTTAAAATACTCCTGAGGCATGCCCACACCGGCCCCTCAAGATGGAGCCTGCCCCTGAATATGGAATATTGTTGAAACACTGCTGGGTTATAGCCGCCAAGAGCCATACAAAATGACACCTGTGCCGTAAACATGCAAAATTGTCAAAATACTCCTAGAGCATAGCCACGCCGGCCACTACAAGATGGCACCTGTCTCCTGAATATGGAATATTGTTGAAATACAGCTAAGCATTGGTCCCATAGTATGCCACAAAAATTAGGGACATATTTTGATGGGTTACACTTACTAATACAAGGCAGCACGTGTGCCCTAAACATAAAATATAATTGAAAGTTAATTCCACCAGCTCATACAAGTGCACGTCTATGCCCTAAACATTAAATATTACTTACGTGTCAACTTTTCACAATCAAAATGAAGGTGATATTGAACAATGGCTGGTGGAGTTCACGAGTGGGGGGATTCCCATGGAAATAAAGTTTAAACATTGGGGCATATTTTAAAGGCACAGTTCGTCATCTATGATGGTCAGAAGTAGATAAATTCAGGCAGCTTTACATGGGGTTGTGTAAAATGTTGCAGTTTAAAGCTCATTGGACTAGTTGTGTTGGCCAGAAGGATGGTAAAATTCTAGGCATTCTTTACAAGGGGTTGAGGGAGGCCTGGGTGATTCACAGGGAAGGATTAGAGAATTGTGGTACACAAAGCCTTTTAGAACATCCCAGACTCGTAAAAGCTAGATATGTTTAGAGAGGACTTTACAATGGGCTTAGGGGATCACGAGCCAAGTGCTTTGCGGTTTGTGATGAATGAGTCATCTGAAAGTACGCTTGCCCTGCTTATGGAAAAAGAGATGACGAAAAGCCCCATATCAGTGATCAATGCCCACGAGGGCGGGAGGGCCGCCGTCTGCCTTCTCTGGTGTCTACAGATACGGAGAAAGCTTCAGACACCTTTAGTTGGGATTATCTACTCATGGTTATCTGTGCAGGGGGCTTTGGTCCTAAACTCATGGCATGGTGAAGATGGGCAGAGTTATAGCCGAACCCTTCCAGGCAATGCGTGGTGCGCTCAATGGAATCCCATTGTCACTACTCCTATTTGCCCTCTTGGTGGAGTCTCCGACTGCAATACTTTATTGGGAGCACACACATAGGATGATTAAAGTGGAGAACTAAAGCCAGACATTATCTCTATCCAAAGGCAATGTTTTTCTTTATCTCCGCGACAGACGGTTCTTGGCCCAGTGTTGATGTCTCTAAGAATATTTTGGAGAAATAATAGGGCTAAAAATAAATTCATGAAAGGCGTGCCTCCACCCATTAAAATCAATACAAGAACTTGGATTGCCAGGACTACCCATCCTCTCTCTGTCAAGGGAATATGATACATTTAGATACCTGGGTGTCCCGGTGCCTCATGCGGATTTAGATCTGATCGATGTGTTGAATAGCCATTGCTAAAATGGTGTTGCTGTCATGTTTCCTTTACTTCTCCACCACCCTAATAAGCCAAAAATAGGCAAATATTTCCTGAAATTGACAGAATGCTAAAAGATTTGACATGGTGCAGGCATAAATACCGAGTGCCCCTTATCAAACTTTAACCACCAGACTCAGAGAGGGTGGAAGCATCCAATATGGAAACATACTATTTAGCCACTCCGCTTCAATAAGATGTAAGGTAGGTCTCCGGTTCAGATGATCAGGCAGTTTTATATATGCAGGAAGCGCTGAGGAAACGACAATGCTCACATGCATACTGACTGAGCTGCAGGGAGGCGGACACTTTCCCAGGGCACAAAAAAAAGCTAGGTTCTGTTGGAATCATGCATGGTTCCAAACTACTACTTGGGTAGCATCTGTGCTCATCCTACCATTGTGGTGGATGCTTGAATTCACAAAGGTAGCAAAAACCAACATAGTGGGCTTGACAGGGAAGACCTTTTTATTTCCGGGAGAGTTGTAAGAAGGCAGAAATTATACGTTATAGACCCTACACAGGCATATTCTCTCTCAACAGGACTCTGATCAAAAGTGTCAAAAAATATCTGTAGAATTGTAAAATAAAAAACAATTTTGTCTTGCAGTAGTGAAATACTCAAACACGTGCTGAACTGGAAACAATAGTACTCAGGTTAGTCAAGGGCAGTAGTGTCTTGACTGTACTCGGCACTGGGGTGAAATGTACCCATTGGTACCCAGTCGTGGCCGGCATGGCGCGCGGGGGGAGGGGAGAAGGCGCTGGGCCGGTGGGTGAGGGGGGGGTCGCGATCGTGGAAGCAAGCAGAACAAATAAAACTTTTTAAAAAAAATAACTTACCTTTCCTCCAGTCCCGCGTCTTCTCTGCTCCATGCTTCAGGAACAGGAAGCAGGCAGCCAGGCTCCCTCCTCTCAGCCAATCACAACGCTGCAGTGCAGCGTTGTGATTGGTCTGAGTGCCGTGAGACAGTGCTCAGCCAGGGGCTGTAGGGGTGGCCCTGTTCTCCATTCAGGCTGTAGTGCAGCCTGCATGGTGAAGGGGGAAGTGCACATGACTGGTTTGGGTGCCCCGAGAGGGCCTACCAAACAGTCACTGCACACTTAGGAGTGGGCAAACCACTCCTCCCCTGCTCAGTGAGCAGAGCAGCCTCCCCCCGCCAAGCAACAGGAAACATAAAATAATAACAACTGAAAGTTATCATTTTATGTTTTCTGCACTGCTTGAAAGCATGGCGGTGGAGCCGCCACTGCTGGTGCCAGAAGTACGTTTGTGGTGATAATCATACAATACAAACTTACTACACATGTTTTAGAATGACATCGCCATGTCACAGCACTGGACAAAAACCCCACATACGGCAAGATTACGATTTGTCCCAAAATATACCGGCTTGGTCGCGGTCTCAAAATAACGAGAATAAAACAATGCAAATTCGCTGATCTAGAATCATATTGGCCAAGCGACAATTAGCCGTGATGTGAAGATCTGGAAGCGCCGCCAACAACACAACAGAAAGGAGAGATTTCAATGAGCGGAGGCAGACATTTCAACAAGAACCCAATAAAAGGCAAGGAGTGAGTCTGGTCAAGTAACTAGCTGGGAAAAGACACCCCTCAAATTAGCACCAAAAAAAAAAAAATGACGGCCGGCCTTTTTTATCCAGCAGCCTGAGATTGTACTTTCAGGGGCACACACATGACATTGTAATGCTATTAACGCGTCTTAGATAAGATAATTTATGATGTTTTTCTCTAGCAGGAGTACAGATGGGGGAGGGCAGTTATTAACCAGATTTTTAGGACTGTCTTGACAGTGCACCTATCACCTGACCTATTAACCTACACCAATATATTCTGCAACTCTTTGCTATCACACAAACACATTCATTCCTGCACTATTTACTTGTAATACTTTACATTGCCATACAACATTCTTGTAAACCAAACCTATTGGCATTGCTAATGCTTGTTACTGTTGATTTCTCAGATGTCACCACAAACATTGCCTGCAGCAAACACAAATGCATGCAAAACACTTATACAGAGGGGCATCTTTACAAAAAAATGTCAGAGCGCAAAGCTGCGCTAGAATCAGCAGCGCCGTGCTCCGACATTTTTAAAGTGCAGGGATGCGCTGTATTCAAAAGAATACGGTGCACCCCTGTGTTTTCCCTAGCGCAAAAACAGCTGCCTAGCGCCAGCGCAGGCACCCTGCTGCCAAGTTGCAGGGGTGCCTGCACTGCAGGGGCGATTGTTTATGTGCACGAAGGGACACCTTCCTGCACATAAACAATCTTTCATGGCGGTTTGCTCTTTCTCTGAGCTGCAGAATGAAGCACACATGAAAAGAGCAAAAAAACGAGGAGAAATTAATGATTTCTCCTCGCATCGCCATTCTACTGCCTAGTAATTCATGACGTTAGAATGGCGCTGTTTTTGGCGCTGCCTTGTAAATCTGGGGAAGCGTAAAAAAACAATAGGTGTTGAGGTAGCATGCCCACAGCAACACCCATTGCACGCCCTTTTGCCGCAGAGGACTCCGGCGGAAAGGAGCATACTTAAAAGGTGGTGTTAAGCCATATTAAGTGGCTTAGTGCCACCTTGTAAATATGGGAAATGGCGATACACCACAGGAGCGTCAAAAAAAGTGACGCTCTGGTGGTGATTGGGGCTTGTAACTAGGCCCCACTGTGCCTCTACTAGCCGAAGCCTGCCCCGATTTGTAACTCTGGGCCACTTTTTCAGCTGATTCACTAATGAGGTCCATTTTCAATTTAGTGCCAAGGCCTATTTTCTGGCCCAGTCCATCCCTGCACGTGACCAAGTAGTTGCAAAAAAAAAAAAAAAACCACACACACACACACACACACACACACACACACACACACACACGCACCCCCCCCCCCATCATCATCATGATGATCATCAGAAGCATCAAAACAGATGGACGGCAGAACATTGAAAGCATTTTACAACTGTATACGACACCTAAATCAGGAGAAGGAAGCTAGATAACCAACAATGGAAATCTCCTATCCCACAACGACCCTGGACAAACAAAGGTGGAAAAATTTACTAGGAGTAAAAATAATGAAAACGCAGAAACAAATACGAGGGAAAGGCAAGGAGAGAAAACATTCGTATTAGGAATACAAGTCTGCAGCTCTGAGTGATGGGTGAAGGGGCAGAGGAGGGGAGATGGAGCTGAAATGGTAGTAGGGAAGTGATAATGGAAACAGGTCTCAAAGCATCGAAATACAGGCTGCTTTAAATTCCATGAATGGAAAAAGCGAGCGAGTCCTGCAAGAGGTGATTGGCTCCTTAACAGCTAAACGAAATCCCCATCTATATCTGCTCTTTCTTTTTCCTTTCATGGTTGAAAAAAGTGCCAGGCACCCAAATGAGTGAGCAAATCAAATGGACTGATTCAGCATTTATAGTGCGCACACTACTATGCAGAGGGCCCCGAACACTGCCTGCTGCACAACCAAAAGAAGCAAAGTAGCCTCAAAATATGGAATATGGTATTAATTTGCATCTTTTGGGTAAAACAAATCCTTGATATAAGCAGTTGATACCGCTAGAGAATGAGACTTCTTCATAGAGATAATCCAGGCCAAACTGGCATCATTAATAGGTTTCATTTATTCATTAGCAGTTTTAGAGACCACAGACCAAACGTGGTGGGCTTTACACACGAACAAGTTGCACACGACATTGGTGCATATGTCAGCGGCGTCACTAGGGTTGGTGTCACCCAGTGCGGTAACTCGGTAACTCATGGTGTCACCCCCTCACGACTTACCCCATGACACCATCACATGGGGTGACACCTTTCCCAAATGAGACTATTTAGTAAATAGTCTCATTTGGGAAAGGTGTCACCCCATGTGATGGTGTCACCCGGTGCGGTCCGCACCCCCCGCACCCCACTAGTGACGCCACTGGCATATGTAACTCTAAATACATGGGTGATAGTGTAATATGAAATAACATATCACAATATTTACATGGAGACATAACTGTAAATGTATAGCCGCATGTCGGCTTTGTGAGAAAGTGCCCTCTTTCTGCATGGTATGCCCCCACTTTTTGCTGAATTGCTGATGTTCTTTGACTGAGTGTGCCCTGGGCTCCTGCTAATCAGGTACCCAGGGCCTATGTTCCTTCCCTAAAACTGCATTGAAGCCTAAACCCAATTGGCATCCCTTGCCACAGGTAGGCCCCTGGTAAATGGTATCACAGGTACCCAGGGCACTGTGACCAGGGAAGGCCCCTAAGAGCTGCAGCACTTATTGTGCCACCCCTTAGAGGCCCTGCACCTTTTCACACACACACTGCCTTTGCAGGCTGCGTGTCTTGGTGCAGAACAAAGTGAAGAGTCGACATGGCACACATCCGTGTGTCATGCCCACAAACCACTGCCCTGGCCTAGGTCAGCCACCCCTCCAGCTGGGTGCACTATGCCAGTGGGGAGGGTACAGGTGCATGAGCCCTGTACCCCTACAGTGCCCAAGTCCATTCTAGGGCATTGTAAGTGCAGTGCTGCCATTAAGAGTATATGGTGCTGGGAGCTTGTCATTATGAACTCCACAGCACCATAATGGCTACACTGAAAACTGGGAAGTTTGGTATCAAACTTCTCAGCACATTAAACCCACACTGATGTCAGTGTGGGATTTAATGTAAAATGCACGACAGAGGGCATCTTAGAGATGCCCCCTGAAACTCAACCTACTTCTAGTGTCCCGACTGAGTGGCTGCTTAGGCTGCCACCAACAGACATGTTTCTGGACCCCTGGGTCGAGAGCCTGCTGCTCTCGGGGCCTGAAACAATGCACATCCTGGGACGAGGTGCCAAGCCTCCTCCCCAGGATGGGCAGGGTTCACGAAGGGAAGCTTCAAAGGCATGCCGCCTTTGTGAGCCTCCCCAGACCATTTGCTGCTTTCAGCAACTGGTCCCCATTGGTTCTACCCCCCCCCCCCACTTTAGGCGGGAGAACCGGCGGTAAAAACAAGTGAGGGAAAGAGGTGTGCCCACCTCTGCAACTCCATCCCTCAGGTGGGGGAGGCGAGGTGAAGCACAACTCAGAGTCCCCGCCATCTTGAGGATGGGGGACCCAACCAACCAGGGACAGGCTCCTGCCCCCCTCCCACTGGAGGGTGGCACGATAGGGGGTGTACCCACCCCAGGGAAGGGACCCATTGGTCCCTGCCCTTTACCTACCTGTAACGCCCCTAAATCTAGTATTTAGGGGGCACCCTAACCTTGCTTCCTCAGATCCAGCCTGACAACAAGAAGAAAAGAAGAAGAAGGACCGAACAGCCGTGCAGCCAGCTAACAAAGGGGAGGGCGCCCACTTACTTGGCCCAGCCCTACCAGCCTGTCTCCCCTCGAACCTGCTCCTGCGAAATCCCGGTGAGTCCTGCAGCCAGCAACCTCAAAAACCTCGGAGGACCGGCCTGCCTTCACTTCCAAAGACTGCTTCTCCCGTGAACACCGGACTTGTTCAACTGCAACCTCTGGCAGCAGCCGGAGGCCGCGAATCCGCCCCACTCTGCACCCGCCGTCCACGGCCCGAGCTCGAGTGGGCAAACACCACGAGGAGGTCACCCCGGCGATCCTGAACCGAGATCCAGTGACCCCTGACCTGCCTCAAGCCTCCAGCCGACACCTGCAGTCTAAAACCAGAAGGCCCCCCTGACCGCGACCCGGAGCTGGTAAGAAGATCCGACCCCAAAAAGGCACCCCTGCACCCGAAACCCCACGGCCTTGTGTGCCCAAACCGACGGTGCCTAACCAAACCCTAACTTCCCAACTTACCTCTCGAAGTGGTGGTTGCACCCAGAAGTCCTTCGTCTCCCTGCCTGCAGTGCTTTTTGCAAACCGGAGGGTCTCCATTGGAAACAACAGGGCGCCCGACGTCAAAACAGCACTCTGGACCTGGCCGCCTCAGTGCCGCTGAGGGTGCACCTTTTGTGCTACTTTGTTTCCCCATTTGCCCTGACCTAAACCCTAGGAGCTTTGCTCCCACAACCCAGTGGCCTGCTTACCAGCAGCCACCAACCAGAGGCCCCATATCCCCCATTGAATAACCTTGGGCCTCAACCCTCTGCACCCGGCCGCCCTAGTGCCGCTGAGGGTGTAACAAAAGTGCATCACTGACCCTGGATGACCCCCGAGTCTAACCCCAGAACCTTAACTCCCACAGTCGATAACTTACCTGTGAACCGATAACCTGTTTTTCCTCCATAGGATAACATTGACAATTTTCTTCTAAAAAGTTTCTAAGTGTGGAGTCTTGAAATCTAAAAATATTCTTTAAAAATCGCATGAATAACCAAAACGTATTTACTTACCTGTTTGCAGGAAATGTCCCAGTGCTGAATCTAGGTATCCAGCACTGAGTTAGAAAAGTAACGTAAAAAGTAACTTACCTGTAAGTTACTGAAAAAGCCTATTCATTTCAATGTACTGTATTTGCTAAGTATTGCAACCTACTGCATCCCCTGTAAATCAAACAAAGTACAATTCCTATTGCATTTTCAAACTGTTCTACATTCAGCAGCTTATTACTGTAAAGTATTTAATGCTTACCTGTGCCAGGCTTGCTTGGTTCTAAAAATAAAACAGTATATTTTTTATACCAAAACAATTGGTCTAGAGTTCAGTCCTTGAGTGTGTGAATTCATTTGCCGACTGGGTGTGTACATCAAATGCTTAACACTGTCCTCTGATACTGCCTTACTGCTCGACCACTCTACCACAAATAGAGAGTAAGGTTCTATCTAACTTTAACCTCTGCCTACCTCTGGGGTCACCTGGACTCTATACACACTATACCTCACTTTGGTGTAGTATATATAGAGCCAGTTTCCTACAGGATTTATCTACCAACATATAAAGAAGGATTTCTTGAACACACAGGTCATGGTAAAAGGCTTAGTCCTTTCCTAGGAGGGAGTGGCATTGCACAGCACTCATGTCACATTTTCTTTGAAGGTACCGTAGGAAGATGGTGCCTCGATGGCTGTGGAATGGAGCTCCATAGCCTTGGGGCACTGACAATAAAGGACTGCTTTAGAACTTTTGTTTTCTTGAAGGATGGAATCTCAAGAAAGATCATGTGAAAGCACTAAAGATGCCTCTGGCCACCAGAGATGGTCAGAATGTTTGGCGTTCCCACAGTGGATTGCCTCATCGGTAATGAAAGATAGCTTATAGATTCTTCTTGCCTCAATAGGGAGCTATTTTTGTGTGATAAAACTTAGGAAATTTAGTCAAACCTTCTGGAGGTAGTTGCCATACTTCAGCCACAGACTGGGCTGCTTGAGAAGGGTTTAATGTAGTCTATGAATTTTTAGGAGTTGGGAGTTTCAATAGTCCAATCTCAGTAGGACACAGTAAACAATTGCTTTGAGAGTCACACTTCGAGGAGAGGAGAGACAGAGGTCAGGATCCTGTAACTGAGAATGTGTGGCTAATTATGGGACAGGTTTGGTGAGCTAAAGTTTCTGTTTGGGTTGTACTGTTGATGTTAAGTCTGTAGAGCTTAAGAAAAGGAGCCATGTTCGTGGTTATTAGTGTTTCCTAATGTTAAGCAACATTTGTAAATGAAATTCAAACAGCCTCAGGTTGATGTCCAGTGCATTATTTTAGATTGAGATAGACATCAGTTTTTGAGTGATGAGGCCGACATGGTGAGCTTTTTGATGTAAAGGATTTTTGTGTTTTCAAGACCAGTAGGGAGTTAGAAAAACGTAGTTCCAGAGACCAACAACACGGCTAATATGTATGTATGTGGTATTTCTATGCCGTGAAACCAGCCAAAAGGCAGCAGAGGTTAAAGGCTAGCATAAAGTCAACAAGTGATAGGAGAGGTCGCTGGTTTCTACACTGTTAATGCATTATGTTCTTTAAAGATGTGCGTCTTCAACTCTTTCCTAAAATGGAGCAGTGTTGGGGCCGTTCTAATAGACCTGGTAATGTCGTTCCAGATCCTTGGTGCATAGATGGAAAAGGGCTGCTGCTTTGTTTTTTCTTTTATTACAGTCCTTAGTCTGCAGTCACATGCAGCACTACCTGGCTATGGCTGTGCTGAGAACCAGCAGATATTGTGAGCTTGCCTGCAAAATAAGGGAGTTTGCTGGTTGTGATGGCTTTCTAAGTGATGCAGCTGGTTTTGAAGATGGTCCAGCTGGCAATTGGAACCATTGGAGTTCCATCAGGATGGGGGTGATATGATCATATTCCTGCAGGCCTTGGATGGGACTTTCTGCAGCATGTAGGATGCCCTTACAGGGTGAAAGGGTGGATTCGGGGAGGCTATGAAGCAGGGCGTTACCACCATCGACATGCAAGAGTACAAGTGCTTGAACAGCATTTCTAAAGTCACTTTCTGGATAAAATGGTTTCATTTTCTTCAGAAGAGAGAGCTGGTACCAGGCCTCTTTGTTGTTTGGGTGAGGTTGGTGTCTAGGGTGAATCCAAGTGACTTGGCATTTGGTGAAAGTTGGCATTCAAAGCTGTCAAGGTTCATATCATTGAGCAAGGTTTGTACTTTCTTGTTTGTTATTGGCAAATAACAAGAAGCCCCTCTTGGTTGGCTTGAGTTTCAGGTAGGCTCTAGACAACCAGCACTGGTTGATGTGCAGGAGGTCCTTGAGGTGCTGGATGCCTTAGGCTGAGAAGACTTTCAAGTAGAGTTGTGTATCATCTGCATATTGGTGAATCTTGATGCGGTTATCTGTGAATTGAGCAACAAGCAACTCTATCTACAGGTTGAACATGATGGGGGGCAGCATGAAAGGCTGGGGTACTCTGAAGATGGCAGTGATCTTTTGGTACCTGGAGGTGCCCATGTGAACAAAATGGTGTTGGTTGGAAAGGAAGAAGGAGAACCAGTGACTGACGTTGAAGATAAATCCCATTTGAGACACCAGAGTTTCATATGAGGGTGGGATGGTTGACTGTGTCGAAGGAGGCTGAGTGGTCCAGCAATATCAGGAGGCAGGGGTCATCTTTATCTGTGGTCAGGGGTCATCTATGATGTTTAAGGTATCGTTCTCTGTGCTGCAACGTGATCTGAAGCCAGTCGGGCAGGAGATGGTTAGCATTAATGTGATCTTGAAGTTGAACATAGACTTTTCTTTTTTAGTGATCTTGCCGATGAATGGTAGGCGAGTGACTAACCGGTAGTTGGTGAGGTCATCAGGGTCTGGCGTAAGTTTGTTTAGAAGTAGGAGTATGTAGCCTGTTTTGAGAGCTTCTAGGAAGATACCTTGAGTGAGGCATGCTCAATGATCAGTAGGGGTGAGATCACATTCCCAGAGAGAGCTTTGATCATAATATGAAATGGGTTTGAGGGAGAGGAATAAGTCTAAGATCCACAAAGATAGTGCTTTAAAGGTCTTTTTGGGAATCTATGGGAAGAGGTGGGCATAAAAGATGAACAAGTCTTGATGCTGTTTAATAAAGAAAAGGTGAGTCTAAAGATCCTCTTTCCAAGTGCTGTGATAGCAGAAGACTGCTCAAGAACTCTCCGTGAAGAGTGCTTGAAATAGGTTAATACTGTTTGTAAAGAGTATGCCACTTCTTTTGTAAGAGGCTTAGATGGGTTTGGTGTGGCTTTCATGATGGCTGGAGAGAGATAAGCAAATCAGAGAGAGCAAATTAGAATAGTCAAAAAGCAGCTTATTTCAGAATTAAAATGCAGATGTCAGAAGAGAACATGTTGAAAGTGATCCTCATGGAGTATCTAAGCAACAAAGATGACCCCTTTTGTCACAGACTAAAATAGCAAGTACAAGGATAGACCTGGTCAAGTGCATTTTAACGTCATCATTATTTGTCCTTCGTGAGTTCTTAAACGAATATAGCCTAAGCCATTATTTTAAGTATGTTCATGGCTTGGGCCATCAGAACCTTAAAGCATGAACAAGTTCCTCTGTAAAACCCCCGAGTAAGGAGGCAACTTTGCGGTCTTTCTTATGCCATACAATCAACACTGAAAAAACATGGCTGAACAGCTTTTCTCCGTCTGGGTTGACCGTGCAGCTGTCTGCAAGAATTATTGTTACAATGTCTTTAACATGTGCATAGAATGGACTATGACAATACCTCGAGGAGTATTATCCTCCCACCTCATGCTATATTGCATATCATTCCAGCTACCAGGAAGTGCTTCAATTGGAACGCATGAGGGACTCTTAAATCTGAATAATATTATCATTATGCGGTTAGTCACATATATGCATTCTATACAGACAGCAATCATATTTTGCTACTTTTTTACAGCATTGGCAAAGCTAATAGGCCTGTTTTCAATGTGATAAACAGCATTTGTACCTGAAACATGCTGTTGGCATGTAGTGGCCAAATAAAGCAAGACCTATTGGATTTGCCAATATTTGCTTCTATTGCAACTTGATCAAGGCCTTATCTACTACAATAGGCATACTATTAAGTCAGGCATACAAGACATTTATGATCACGTAACCGTATGGGGGAAGAGTAACAGTAATCTTCCTCAAAATGTGAGTCAGACCACATTTCAGCCAGGTGGTATACCGTCGTAATCTTCGGAGTGGAAGGTAGCACCTCTTTTGCTGCCGCTCAGTTGTTAATCTTTTACATATTTGTTTATTTTGTGTGTAGCTTCTTAACTTAAGTAAGTATATAATTGCCTTGCTAGGCGGTGGTAGGCTATGCAGTGGATGCAATATGATTGCAGGTCAATATTATTCTCTTCAATCTAGTGACATACAATGGGGCCTACAAGGCAGAGTCAAAGAGACAATACTGAAAACACAAATATACACAGATTTGGGGGGCAGGTATGCACAGGGGATTCACAGCGGACAAAGACACAGAATGGGGTGGTAAAGAAGGGTAATACAAAGACAAAGTTCACACCGAAAGGTGAAATTAGAGTTTTTTTTTTTTTTTTTTAGAGAGTCTTAATCGATCTTTTGAGTCAAAAACCCTGTTTATCCTATAAAAACAATCTGTGATACACAATCTATCCGGCGTTCATAACCTTGTGATGCTACCTAGAGATGTGCGGAACTTGCGGAATTTCACTCTACGAAATGTCGCAGAGTTACATAAAAACTCCTTGAGATTCCACAGAGTTCAGCCAACTGGCAGAAAAAAATGTATGTTGCACTGCTGGCGATGCAATCTAGCGCCGGTAGCACATTCTGCGCTGACAAATCAGCGCGAATGGCAACATACTGTGCACAAGAGCACGCAGCCATTCAAGTTGATCTTACGGCCACTGGAGTAGAAAGTCTACTTGAGAAACAGCCCTCTGACCGAGACCGCTCCCGCAACTGCTCAAGATAGAAAATCAAAAATGGAAGGCTCCCTAGCGACAGGAAATCGCGCTAGGGGACACCAAATCTCGCTCATGCTCGCCAGCTCGCTTGCTGGAGCCTCACATTGTTCCAGTTGTCTCTGTGTTGCTTGAACTGGAAAACAAAATCTGCCACATGGCTATTGGCAGAATATGGCAGAAACTCCTCGTAAAAAGACTAATGCAGAGTCAATAAATTCCTCCAATTCCACGAGCGGAATTTGAAATTCTGCCTGAGCCTAAGGCTACCCTATGATGGACTGTAAAATGATAGACATAGGCACTACTGCTGGAAGATTATCTAGTTGTATCAAGGCAGCAAGACAAAGATGTTGTTCAATTTGTACCACTAGAGTTTACACCACAGGGCCCATTCATAAGGGAGAGTTCACTGCTAAAGCTGAGGTCTTCTTAAGGATAAGGCTGCTATCTTCCATCTGTTGCAAATGGCCTACTAGACTATTCCTGGGTAGAATGGGCAAGGACTTGCCATTCACAGAACCTAGGCACAGGTTCCAATCTTCTCTGGTCAGTGCAGAGAAATTAATGGAGAAAGACTTTGCAGAAGTGTGCCTATTTGCCCCTAATCCTTGCCAAGAATCCACCGGCCACTTAAAAAAGAATGAACTGGAATGCGGGCCAGAGAAACGACCTGTGGCAGAGATTAAATGAGGCATTCTAGCCATCATTTTTTGTGCTAAGTAAATAATTTTTAGCAGAGGCAGGATATGCCAAGACTTGAGTTTTGAGCTTGCTGTGCCACAACACTGAAGATGCACCTCACTAATGAGAATCAACTAGTCTGGGACTAGCTTTGGGATAAGAGAGGGGAAAAAAAGTTTATTTGATGAGCAAAAATAAATCTTTTGCTGATATGCTAAGATCGAAAATTCAGTATTGAGCATTTAAAGCACTCAATACATATTTTGACTTCTGACTAGCAAGAATAACAAGTGTATGGCAACAGCCCTGTTACATCTCATTTCATCCTGTATAGCTTTCTCAAGATAAGACCTTCTCAACTAGAAGAGACAGGACCACCAGACCACAACTAGGACCCAACTTTGAACTTTCAAACCCAATCCTACTTTACAAACACTTACAATTGCTGAACAAGCCTTCAAAAAGCCCCAGGAGAACCCACCATACAGGGGCAAAGCATGTGCTGGCTGAAGTGGTCTATAACATGAAACACTGGGTCTGATATAGAGAATGGAGGTCAAATACTCCATGCGAAACATGAAAGATATCGCATACAACTTATTATGACTTATCAATACTCTAGTAATAAGGCAGCCGGGATAATCGTCACATTTGTGGTGGAGTACCTCTCCATCACAATGTTTTAGAATATAAAGCACTCTAAATACAGGGATGGGATGTCCATGATGTGTACATATCTTCCAAGCTCTAAATCAGGCCTTTTGTACTTAACGTCTCAAGAAATATGTAATAATAAAAGTTACATATTTTATGTGAAAAGATCTGCCTTTCCATCTAAAAATCTGTATGTGTAAAGCCAAACCAACAATTGATAATGATTGTAGATATTTTATAACAGACGTTTGCAGTATACATATAGAAACTGTCTCTACTTTTCATTATTACAGTCTAGTTGTAACATTACTAGTTACCGGTAATAAGAGCATGATGTTGTTGCTCAGCTGTAATCATTTACCGGGTTCTATAGATCTCAATTGGCAATAAAATGGCACAGTATGCAATTTGACTCGAAAGTACAACTTTGATAGCATAAAACTAGTGTCAGGAAGTTCTTTGCAATCTAATTAATCATGAAATAAACAACCTCCAATTCATAAAAACACATTCCGAAATTACTTTAAAAATGTAATCTCCATTTTTCTATAATTATAGAAAAAATCCAATATGAAGTTTAAATTTAGTTTTATAGAGCACGCGAATGCCCAGAGTTGTCTTGACATTAGCAAACTGTCAGAAGCAGGAGAGCTCTAAGCTTATTAATTAGCAAATAGCCAGGTTTTAAGACCTTTGCTAAAGAAGGACACGTTAGACTGAGTTTTTAAATGCAAGGGAAGCTTGTTCCATGCTTTTCCAGTGGATAGTAAAAAGCTCTTCCCACCCCAGAGTGCTTTTTTGAACCTCAGGATCCTTATGTTTTTGGAAGAGGCAGAGTGTGGTGTTCTGCTGGAAGCAGAATTGTCACTGTTATATTCAGTGACAACTACTGATTTGTGTTGGTCTGTTCATTTTTTTTTTGTTCATTTTTTTGTTAATTGGTTTCTTTTTTTAAATTCTTGGCTAGTACCTCAGTTCTGGTCACTTTGATCCATATTCAAAAACTCTCGCTCTCCTCTATTGTTGTTTGTGTTTTGTCTGTATGTTGTGTGCTACATCACAAAAGGCAACTTAAAGCTTTATTATCTCCTCCTCAAATTTCAAGAATTCTATAGTAAAGGCACAACACATGGCCTAGCGCTCCTTGGGCAAAAGAAAAGCGTTTTTTGAAAATGTTTTTCACAGTGTGTGGTTTTGTTCATTCAATCATTGTTTGCCAAGTGGACTGGAGTATTGATAACTTTTAACCAATCTTTACTGCAAAGTGTTGCACTTTGTGTACTGGAGATAAGTCGAAATAGATATATCTATCTTTTTATCTATCCATCTATCTATCCATCTCTTTATCTATCTATCTAACCTAATGGCGCTCGCCAGTAGGTAGTTATAGTTAGGACCTAGGTTCCATAGGAAAAGTTTTGTTTTGCTAATAACTTTGGCGCCATTTGACGCATCTTCACAAAAGCTTCAAAACTAGTTTGCCGCTCACTTCAGCTGCTGTCCGGAAGCTTTCAGTGTGACCTGTTAAGCAGGGGACGAGAAAAAGGGAGGTCCCAAAACACGTTTCCCATGCAATTTTCTATAGGGATTTTAGACACTACTACAGCCCGAACTGCTGAAATGAAGTACAAATTTACCAAATTTGGGACAAAGCTAGATCTTGGTCCAGAAAGAGTTCTTTTTGCAGTTTGGAGTAAGTCTGTTCAGTAGTTTTAGAGCTATAAAGAAAAGAAAAAGTATTTATGTATATCTAGAGGTGCCAACAGCAATGTCGTGATTGACTGGCCACAAACTAAGAGAAAAGTTGCAGCCACCATTTTGTCAGTCAGGACACGGTTCCTGGGGGCGGTGGGAAAGAAATTGCTGAATTTTTTTTTTCTCTTGTGTGAGGAGCCACAGATCCACCACAGCGCTCAGCATGGCCCCCTTTTTGAATCCACAATGGTTCAATTAATCCAAATCTGTGATGGCTCTGTGGATCCAGAATCGAATTTAAAAAAAATACACCCACTCACAGACCCACTCACACCCTCACATACTCACATCCATACACCCACTCAGACACAGCCACATGCACATCCATACAGCCGCTTACACAGACCCACACAGCCATTCACACACCCATCCGCACACCTATACAGCAAAACCAATGACACACCCATCACACACACTCTGTCACTCCCCCATACATCCACTCACACACCCTCTCACACATCCATACATCCACTCACACACCCATGCAGTCACTCACACATCCATACGGTCACTGATACATCCACTCAGAGACCTAGAAAACCACTTACACACCCACACAGGCACTCACATACCCACTCACAGCACCACATGCATTGCATGGGTGGGTGAGGCCACACCCCCGCGGTGCATGGACAAAGGTTGTGCATGGCAGGGGGTTGGCTGCAGGCCAGACACCCGCACCCATCGAAGGTATGGTAATTATATGTGTGGGCCTTGTGGCCAACCACCCCATTGCACACGGCCAAACCCCAGTCGCACGCGGCCGAAGGCGTTTGGATTAACGTATGGTAAAGAAATTACTTTACGTTTAAAAAAAACCCTTTAAATTCACTGAAAATACCAAAGGTTACAGGGACGTTATAGTTAGATTCAGGTTTTACACACACAAAACCATAGAAATTTGACAGCTATAGTTATAGTGATCTAAAGTAACTATAACTCGTGCCCAAGGGTAACTATAACTTGCGCCCTTGCCATGCACTGCTAATTACCCAACATATTAAATCACTCATGAAATCTTCTATGACATCACTGATATCACTTCAACAGTTGCACTGAAATTGATGAGAAAACTGTGGGTGGTGGGGCACGAGTTATGGCTACCCTCTGGGACCGCACCAACAGGTCTATGGTGGTTAGGGTCTTTTTTTGCTTTTTTTTTTTAGGATTTAGGATTAAGTCCCAAGTTATCAGATGGCTGGCACCACTTCCTGGTTGATGTCCGCTTCGCAGATCCTCTGTGGCGTGAAATATACAAAGTCTTTGAGCATTAATTGCTCAAAAACTGCTGAACGGATTTACACCAAATCACAAAAGGCTCTCTTTCTGGACCAAACTTTCTGCCAAAAATTCTTTCAGCGGTTTGGGCTGTAGTTGTGTCTAAAGTTCCTATGGAAAAATTAACGTGTTTTGGAACACCCCCCTCCCTCCTTTTCTTAGTGCCTACTTGACGGATCCACCTGAAACTTTCCAGGAAGGAGAGGAGGTGGGTTTTTTTTTTTTTTTAAACGTTGCATGAAGTTTGGTCAACCAGCACTGAAAATCTAAGCAAACCAAAAAATAAAGTTCCTATGGAAACACAATCCTAACTATAACTACCCAATGGTGATTGCTAATATATATATATATATATATATATATATATATATATATATATATATATATATATATACACATATATATATATATATATGATAAAACCGCTAATTTAGAACGTAGGTGACGTGTGGTGCTTTATAAACATTCCAAATTAATCATATGAAGGGAGCAAGCCACTTTGACATCGAATATTTAGGCTTATCGATGAACAGCAACACCACCATCTTTCCGTACGGAATGTCATTTTCTCCAAAATTAGAGATAGGAAAAGGAGGGCCTACTGGACACTTCTACACTAACAATCGTTCTCTTAACAGATAAGGATGTCGCTCTGTTTCCACTCTGGCTTACTTCTAGTGAGTTCACATGCAGGAGACTGCACCACGGTTATGCAGCTTCCAATGCCTCAACCCGAATACTGCTGGACATGGCGAAGCAGTGTCGAGTAAAAAACGTCAAACACTTGTCTTCGCTGCAACCGCGCTCTTAATGCTGGTGTCAGATGGGTTGGGTTTAAACTGTTTAGAAACGAGCATTAGCGTAAAGAAATAAGGTAAAAGCCTGGTATCATAGGTGGAAATAAAGAGTCTGTGTGGATGCCGGGGGCAGAGTCATATTAAAGACTGCCAGCATTCCCACAGATAAAGATCCCCAAAGCAGGGGTGTGACACAGGCCCCCGCGGTGCAGGGGACCCCAACCCTTCAGGGGGCCCTTCAACCCTTCGGGGGAGCCCCATTCAGCCCAAGGCCAATGTACATTTGTGAGATATGGGAGTCCTAAGCGCCCCTCTTCAAATTCTGAAGGAGGCCCCATCATTTTGTGTTATGCTGCTGCCCCAGAGCATTGTTTATAATTTATAAAAAGCACTATGAATTCTGTCTTTTGGGACGGGGACATGCTGAGGGGAAGAGGAATTATTATTATTATTATTATTATCAGCATTTATAAAGCGCAACTAACACCCTACGGGTACCCTGGTGCTGTAATACAAGTGCCTGACTGAGTGTAAATATCCGTGGAAGCCCTTTACTAAACGTGAGGTTAGCAAGATGTAGATAGGCCAGCTTGAGGGTAGAGCCAGGTTTTTACCCTTTTTCTAAATTGCAGGAGATCGTCTATTTGTCTAATATCAGGCAGAAGTCTGTTCCAGAGGCGGGAAGCCGCTGTACTAAAGGCCCTGCCTCCTGATTTAGTTTTCCTGACCCTAGGCACTTTCACCAGATTAGCCGAAGAGGAACGGAGCATCCGAGAGGGAACATACCATGCAAATTTTTCCTGCAGTGATTTGGGGCCACTGCCATGCAAGGCCTTGAACACAATGCACAAGGCCTTAAAAAGTATCCGCTGCGAGATTGGAAGCCAGTGCAGCTCTGAGAGTGCCTGAGAGGCGGAAGAACGGCGTGATCTCATCAATGCCAGCTTGGCCGCCATGGTCTGTATTCGCTGTAATCTCTCAATCAGATACTTCGGTGATTCCAGCAACAGAGCATTACAGTAGTCCAACCTACTAAGGATAGTACCTCTAATTATCAGTGTTCTAGCCTGTATTGAGAACAGTGGGAACATTTTTCGGAGTGCTCTAATCAAAGTAAAGCAACACCCGACTGTTTTATTAACATGCTTTTCAAGTGTCAACTTATCAAACATGACTCCCAGATTACGTACTGAATTGCTAGGAGCCAATGAAGTGGTAGTGGAGGTAGGCCAGAAATCAGACGGAAGTATAGAGGGAATTCTACCTGCGGCACAATGTAAGATTTCTGTCTTGTCAGAATTGAATTGAAGAGAATTCTCCCTAAGCCAGAGTGCTGTGTCCTGCAGACAGGCGTGGAAGTCTTCTAGGGGTACGGATTGCTCGCCCTCAAGGGACAGGATAAGCTGGGTGTCATCCGCATAATTTACTAAATTAATATTATGAGCCCTTATAACAGCAAGTAAAGGGCTCATATAGATATTAAATAGTATAGGACTAATCGCCGACCCTTGTGGAACACCATGCAAGGTATTGGAAAACTTGGAGCGAAAAGGGGAAGGGCTACTGCCTGTTGTCTATTAGATAGGTAAGATTGGAACCACTTTAAGGCAGTGCCCACAACCCCCACCTCTTGAAGCCTGGATAGAAGAATTCCATGGTTTACCAGTATCGAATGCGGCAGACAGGTCAAGAAGAGTCAAAATAGCTGACTGTCCCCTGTCTGCACGCAAGCGTAGGTCGTCCATGACGGTCACCAAGGCAGTTTCCGTACCATGGCCGGGGCGGAAGCCGAATTGCACCTTGTCCAGAATGTTGTTTGTTTCTAAAAACTGGGAGAGTGCTTTGCTAACTACTCGTTCCAAGATTTTAACTGGGTAGGGTAGAAGAGAAATCGGTCTATAGCTTTTCGGGCACGCCGGGTCAAGTGATGCTTTTTTCAAGAGGGGCGTTACCATCGCCTGTTTCCAGCACGTTGGCACAGAACCACTAACCAGTGATTGATTGCAAATTTGCCGTAGTGCTGGAAAGAGTTCAGGGGCCAGCTCCTTCCAGATTTTATGTGGTAGTGGATCCAAAGGGAAGCCTGATGATACCCCCATGGCCATTTTATAGAATTCTTCCACAGAAAGTATATTAAAATGATCTAAGGAATGAGAGTTGTCCAACCATATCTGTTTTGTAGGCGTTAATTCCTTAGACGTATTATCCAATTTGAGTCCATAAATGATATTACTAATCTTATCCTCAAAGAAAGTAGCCAGGCTATCACATAATTCCTGGCTAGACACAGTCTCATTCTTTGAGCAGTCTGGATTAAGCAGATTATCTACTATCCTGAAGACACTTCGAGTACTATCTTGTGCCTTCCGAATAGAATCTGCAAAGAACTCAGTTTTTGCTACTAGAATTTCTTTTCTATACTCCGCTATTGCCATTTTCCAGGAGGTTTTTTCCTCATCTGCGTATTCCCTACGCCATTTCCTTTCCGCTTGCTTACAGCCCAACTTCAGGTTTCCTAGTTTCTCGTTGAACCATGGGGCTGACAGTCTGCCAAGTTTCCTATGACTTTTGATGGGAGAAGAAGCAGGGATGGGGTGGGTGGGATAAGAGGAAACAACATTGATGGTGCTGTGATTGAGGCACAGATAGAAGAAAGAAAATCATTATTAAAAAGTACCTCTAACAGAGTGACAGCAGGGGAAGGACCCTAATCCAAATGAAGCAATCAGTGCATGGTCTATGCTCCACCGAAAGAAAAGGAAGTGACGTCTGGAATGCGCGACCCATTCAGAAGGCAGCAAATGAGTGACAAATAAGCCCACAAATGGTAAGCAATTGGTGAGGTCCAAACCCATTACTCAAAACAAAGGTTTTGCAAGCAAGAGCACATGCTCACGCACAAGAGACCTAAAAAACGAGACCTAGCTAATGGCAAAACCAGACCTGAGCATATAAAAAACACCCTATTATTGCAAAATGCCTCTTTATAAAGACATTAATTGGGGTGGCATGCTTCACCTCGGCTCTTCAATAGTTTAAGTAGCCTATGTCCATAGCCAGAAAATTTGGCACGGTCTCAACAGTCATCCTGTATCTGGACAGCTCTGGGCTATCTATAGCTAACTTTGAACCTTATTATGTAGTCCTATGTTCAACACAGGAAAACAAGGGCACTAAATCTTTGCCACGTTACAGTAGTCCAGATAAATTAACAAATAACAATGGTCACAGGCTAAATTTACAGAAAGCTATTTCATGAATTACTTTAAACTAAAGCACTCCTTACCACGTACAATAAATGATTTTCCTATTGTTGCCTTTATTTTGTAGTATTTATTTATTGTTATTTTTGGTTAGACTTCCCAGTCCCTCATTCTTCTGGTGAACTCTCTCCTGGCTTGGATTGGACTGTAAAAGAGTAGGCTTGGAAGAGCAGAAAGATAAGGACCCCAGAAAAGATGAATATTCAGGATACCTTTATTTATAAGTTTGGAGGTGTAAAGCCTCTTCCACTTTGCTGTGATCTTTGCATTAGCAATAGCCCTCTGCCACAGAGTCACTGACTTAGGTCTGCCTTCCCGGTTTGCTTACAGAGTCTAGAGATGATGTTAACATTTCCCCCATGTGCACCAGCCAGGTGTGTGTGATGCACAGGTGAATGAATAACACGTTGGCAAACTACAAGCCCTTTTGCTGACCATCAATACCTCATGCCTTCCAGGAATATTGCTTAGTGACAGTGTTGCACAAGCGAATGTTAGCTCAAACGAGAGGGTATGTATGGGAGAGTGTTTACAAGCAAGGGGTCACAAGAAAAGGACGAGAGTGTGAGATTGAGGGGGCGAGTGTATTTTTACTTCCATTGTGACGCAGCTGGAAGCTCAAGTGAGCGAAAGGGGGGCGGGTTATAGCCGAAGTGCGTATTTTTCCACAGCTGCAGTATTTAGAAATCCAATATGTTGTTAACATTTAATGGACTCACTAGGCCTCATCTGTTTACATTTTAATTTTACAATCTAGTATTAATCAGCGGGAAGTGCTCTACTAATGTCTCCAAGTCTCCATAAATAAAGTTCACATGGACAAGAACTTTGTGTGTCTTAAAATTCACTCAAATATTTGTTCTTAGCAAGTCTGCGACTACATTTAGCCCCATTTCCTATTAACCCATCAACTCGTGGGATCCAGGACAGTAGGAGTCACTCTCAGGCCAAGAAATCTTGTCGCTGAGCTGAGAACACAGGGGTCCTTTAACCTAAATCCTACAGCATTTAGGGAAATCAGAGAGCAGGCCCTATTTAAAGACATAAGGCCAAAAACATATTTGACCATGGTTGGGCTTATGATAAATGAATGAAGTACATCATAGACCTATGGCCCTCTAAGACCACCTATGAAAAAGGACCAGTTCGGGCACTAGACGTACTTAAAGATGAGGTGTGGGGTGGATTTTGGGCTCACCACAATGCCAGGGCCTGTTCTCTCCTCTACATCCTCCCACCCTCCAGGATGTCTTTGGGGTTCACTCTGGTTTATATCTCGCTGTGATAATAATCGTTATTTCATATCGGGAGGTCTACAAATCGCCACTGAACTCTACTTTCCTGCTTTGATGGTAAGAAGTTCAGGTCCAACCATAACCGACTGGTGAACGGTTACTACTTGCACCATGTGCCCACCTTTCAATATGTTTAATGCTATGGAGCAGCTCTGGTGCCTTCCTTGGTTCAGATGAACATCTTGCTGTGAGACGACCAAGCTCTATAATTTGGTGAGACTGTCATTCAGAGGGACAGTGATGGTAGGGGAGTGAGTGTGAAGGCCACTGAAGTATCTGAGCATTCCACAATATGGTATTAAGTAAATTGAATTCTCACTGAATCCACAACCAACGATATACACAGGGTCAACAAAAGAAACAATTCCAGGGAAGGTACTATGGCTAAGATACGAAGCTCGAATAATCATTTTACATGGGTGAAGGTATGGCCAAAGAGCTACAGAGAGCAAAGAAATACGCAAGCAGCAAACCTACCGTAATATATCATTATAGCCTGGTGCCCAGGGCTATCTCAGTAGTTACTGCCCGTTCCCTGTAATTGTAGGCTAGAGTCCACATTGGAAGGTGTATAATAAGGGAGAGGACATTTATGAATTGGTACAGTTTTGAGCACAATAACGCTATTTACTTTGACGATCTAATATCCTGTATTAACTGATCGATTCATTTATTTACATCCGTAACATTTCAAACAGAAATATTGCACAAGAGAACTGCTGGTAGCACATCAAGTTCGAGCAGTCATTCACCCAAAGTGATCACTTGGGGTGTAGATAATTCTGCCATTGTATGAATGTCACCAGAGAACACACACGTATCAAAGTAGAGACATACAGGTGAATGACATACTGTCACCTCCCTTCTCAGAGACCAGCTTTACCTCCAATAACTCAGTCGCTGTATCTTTTCCTTTGACCTGTTGAGCTCTTTTTTTTTTTTTTTTTTTTAACAGTTTTATATAGCGCAAACTCGACCCGAAGGTATTGGAGCGCTTTACCTAAGCACCAGTTACATTACACAAGGACAGGTTAAATTTTTTTGGGTAGGCACGGGGAAATTAAGTGATTTGACTAGAATCACACGATGTTGAGCCGACGCAGAGACTCGAACCAGGTCCCCTAGTTCCAAATTCGACAGCGCTGGCCGTTACGCCACACCCTACTGGGGGTGAGTGTCTGAAATGTTTCAGCGCTCCGTCCATCATCTCCCTGTGTTTGCTTTGTTACGCCACACCCTGCCATTTAGCTAGGTTTACCCTTTACTAATAAAACATAAATACATATCTGCATAAATTTTCACAGTGAAAGGCAGTAGTTGGAGGGGGGAGGGGGGAGGTTATTTGCACCCTCCATGTTTAAAGACATGACATTTATTTAATGCATTTTTTGCACTCCTGCACAAATGTTGGCTGGCAGGGAGCTCCAGTGCAAAAGGCCAAGAAGTTAAAAGGACCACCACCCGGAAGTGGCACAGGGTGGCATGGGTGAGACTAGGAGTCTTGAGGCTGCGCTTACTTTTCTTGTTGTTGCATGTAGCACAGTGGGATAGTAATTTAGATGGACATTATTGGGCACAATGAGGAACAGAAAGAGAATCTTGTTGGAAGGGAGGGGTAAAGTTCTGTGCAGCTTTGAGAGCCACAAGAATCTATTTAGATATTTTGAAACTGGAGACTTCCAGGGGCAGTGGTGTGCACTGGGGGTTGATACCTCGCAGGAAAAGGCACCTGGGCATTTTAATATTTCAACTATTCTACAGCATTCAAAGACAGCACTACTGAACATAGCCAAGATCCTCTGAAGACATTCAACGAAAGGAAAATAATGCCAGCGGGTTATCTCAGTGTCATTAGAACTGCACTGCTTGAATAAAAAAGTACTCCTTTGAAACTTTACTGGTGAATGAAAATTGAACATGGAAGCGAAAGACGGAAAGAGTACTACAATTCTATAGTATCGTACTAAAGAAACACAACCGCAAAAGAGGTTGTGCTGCTTTGTCTGAGCGCTACCACAATCTACCTAGGTTTATCCCAAATGTTATTCATCCTCTGCCGCGTCATAGCCTTCAGAGGGGACCTGAGCGAGGAGAGTGGTCTGAATCCCTGGGCTGGGCGATGTTGAGAGGAAGCATGCAGAGGAAATAGTGGATGCATGATGCTTCCAAGACACTGTAGTAAATTTACAGAAAAAAACAAAACAAAAGCCCCATCCCTGAGGACTCAAATCAAAGTCCCAATTAAATTCAGTGGAACAAATAATAAAGAGACAGTTTGGCTGAAAATAAGGAAACACCCCAAGAAATAGTTAATAATTATGCACTAAAAGAAAACATCTTTTGCAATTCATTTTAAATTTTGTTACTCAACTTTGTTTTAGTATTAGGCAGGAAAATAAAGCGAGACAAGTAAAGTAAGGAAAAGTAGGTTCAAGCTTAAGAAAAAGAATGAGAGTACAGAAAGGAGTACCTGACAAAAAATGGAAATGGAGAAACTTTGGGAATAGGGACAATAAACTAAATACAAAAAAGGATGAGTCCCATCCCTCAAAATCAAACAAGGGGGTGAGGAAGAAGGCGAAGGGTGAAAGAAATGTGGGAGGGGAAAAAGCCATTAAAAGAGGGAACAGGATAAAGGGTGAACCCTTGGAAAAAGTGAAAGGTGAAATATCTCCCATTGACAGGATATCGAAGGGAAAGGGGGTGTGACAGGAAAAAGGGATCTATGCAAACCATGTGAAAAATCAACTGTAATAAACCACTTATAATGATCAATGACATTTACATCTTGAAAAAAATAAGGAATTGACAATTTCGAAAAGAAAAACATTCTATGAATTATTTTCTACCAAATGGTAAATGCAGTAGATCTTGAACAGTTCAGGTGAAATAGTTCCTCAAAACTGGTATTTTCTGAGTTACTGTTTCTATGAAATCTTAAAAGCGCAGGGTAAGGACACAAGTTTATAGCTTTGCTATTGTTTGCAAGCTTCCGAGGTGGGTTAAAGTTGGAACAAGTAGGCTATCAAGCGGGTGATGATTGGGGGACAATCAGGAAAGATTTAGGATACAGCCTAGTGAACTTTGCTGTTTTAGAGCAGAAGGTTAAAGGGTTCTCACAATGTTAAGATCACTGAAGAAAATATTTCTGGGACATTGGATTAGCAATTTTTTGAAAGATTTTCAATATTACTTTTAATTGACGAACTGATAAACTTCACTTGACTAATTTTAATATTGACTTGTGTGCTCTATAATGCACACAGTGTATGTTAGAGAAGGAATGGCACTAGTCACCATGTAAGTTTCTTTATTTTCTGCAGAGGTGGGTGAGTCTGGAGGTCCAGCTAAAGGAGGCGCGAGAATGGAATCTTCACCAAACCACTGGGTTTAGCTGGATGGATGTTTAATAGGTCAATCTTAACCTGCTAGTGAATGGAGCAGCTTGGTGAAGCAGCCGAGGGCATTTCCATGCACTGCTTTTTAACTTGAGAATACAGTCTATGAATTACAACATTTCCTGATGAGGAGAAAGTGCACAACTAACAGCCCATTTCAGGCTTTCTCCAACATGCTCGTAATAGAAAATACAACAGCAGTCGCTCCAATCAGTTACCAGTAAGGTACCAAACACTTAACAAAAAAAAATGTTACAGTTAAATATTTCAAGTAATAGGTTGTTTGGACGAATGCCTATCTGAATTGGAACAACATATTTTGAGCTGTCAGAAACTGGAACAGATGTTTAGTTACCCAACATGACAGAGGAAAAACAGTTTAAGGAAATCCATCTAATTTAGTCTAGCGCCCCTCCCCCGTTTTCGTGCTATGGAGAGCTATTATTTTATGCTTAAATTTGTTTTTATTGTTGCATGAGAACAGGCAATGATAGTCCAAATAGCTGCAGCAGGCCGATGGTTGCAACTTTAAACTAACTCCCCTCAGCTTGCCACCCAACTCACCCCCTCCCAGGGTGCTCATCGAACATCAACCCATTAGAATGTCCACGTGCTTGCAATAAATTACATAGGCGGTCTCCTAGACCTGATCTTTATGAGGGTCCGTGCAGTCGGAGCAACCTCAAATATCTGGGGCAGGTCAGTTCCATAAACTCTTGGGAAAGGAGCGTGATATATGGCTGCCAGATATCTCTGTAAGAGTCGACCCGGCTGTGTAATGTCAAAGAGAGCCTCTCCATCCCAAGCATGTGCCAGATACGATGCAGCCGGTTCTGTCAGGTCCGCACCTTTTCTGTTCCCCAGAGTGCTGGTATAGACTGGTGTGCCACCCCTAGTGTGAGGGCTATATGATGAGCCCTCCGTGATTTAAGTGGGTATGTAAGTGGGTTGGGAAGTCTCAGTATGATATCTGTGCTAAATCTAGGTCTGTGTTTCAAAGTAAGTATCTATATTGGTCAAAATTTCATTCCAGAATTGTATTAATCTAGGGCACTCCCATAGGACATGTAACAAAGGTCCAGGAGAGCCGCAGTGCCTCCAAGACCTATTACAGCTCGCCGGATTTCCTCTATGCAGTGGAACTGGGGTCAGATACCAATATGTGGCAATTTTCGTTGCAGACTCTATGCTTGATGTGTTGGTGGCTGTGTGTCCTGCTCGATAATATATGCTCTGGCACTCTTTGGGGGACAGCTGTCTGCCAAGCTCTGACTCCCACCTGGCCTGTGCTGGGGATTTTGATCTGATCTCCTGGAGCAATATCTCATAATTCAGTGATGAGGCACTTATCTGTATCTTTGCTAAGAGGCCATTTTCGTCAGGTGCCTCTGCCCAGCTTTCATGATCGACAGTTGTTATTTTGACATCAACAATGCCAGTGGATTGCTAAACAGATCACAACCTCATGTGCTCTGTGTAAATGGACAGTCAACTTATTTCCCAAAGTACCATAACCGCCCCTGTAGTAAATAATGTGGGTAACAGCCATTACATCGCAGCTGTTACCCCACATGCCATTGCAAAGCAAGCATTACCACGCATGTGCTCTTACCACGCATGACTTTACAACGAATTTCGTAGTAAAGGCATGTATGGTAAAAGCACATACGTTGTAAAAAAAATATAGGCGATCCACGTCGTTTTGAGGAAACAGAGGTTCTTCCGTTTCCTCACAAGGATGTGCAACGCCCCTCAGACTGCAGGAACAAGGAATCAAGAGGAGAGACGGGTAAGGGGGATTGGGCCTGGGGTGAGGTTACAATTTTAGGGTATAAGGGGGTCGGGGGGGCCGTGCAGGGTAGTGTTTTAGGGTAGGGAGAGGACTGGGGGGAGGGTCGTGCAGGGGTAGTGTTTTAGGGTTTAGTGTAGGGTCGGGGGGTCGTACAGGGTAGTGTTTTAAGGTAGGGAGAGGACTGGGGGTCGGGGGAGTGTCGTGCAGGGGTAGTGTTTTAGGGTAGGGAGAGGACTGGGGTTCGGGGGAGGGTCATGCAGGGGTAGTGTTTTAGGGTAGGGAGAGGACTGGGGGTCGGGGGAGGGTCGTGCAGAGGTAGTGTTTTAGGGTTTAGGGTAGGGTCCTGGGATCATGCAGGGTAGTGTTTTAGGGTTTAGGGTAGGGAGAGGATTGGGGCTCGGGGTGGTGCATGGGTAGTGATTTAAGGTTCAGGGTAAAGAAAGGATTGGGGTCGTGCAGGGGTAGGGGTTTAGGGTAGGGAGAGGATAGGATAGGGGGTCAGTGGGAGGGTCGTGCAGGGGTAGTGGTTTTGGGTTTAGGGTAGGGTCAGGGGCGTATGCAGGGTAGTGTTTTAGGATAGGTAGAGGACTGGGGGGTCGGGGGAGGGTCATGCAGGGGTAGTGATTTAGGGTTTAGGGTAGGGAAAGGATTTGGGCTCGGGGGGTCGTGCAGGGGTACTGATTTAGGGTTTAGGGCAGGGTAGTGTAACGTACCTTAGACACTTTTATTAAGTGTATGCCTTTACCACGCATGCCTTTGCATTGTAATGGCATGCATGGTAAAGGCATATGTGTGGTAAAAGAGTGCGTTGTAACGGTAGGTCATTATAGGGGTACTAGCGTAGTAATACCCGTGTTGTAATGGCACATGTGGTATTAGTATGCGTAGTGACGTCATACATTCTAAATATGTATGCAGGCCCCTAGCGCAATTGTAGAGAGATGGACATATTTTTTCCAGGTACAGCTAAAGGATAACATGTTAGATTATAAGTTTTTCAAATAACCCAAGTTGCATCATTCATTTTCAATATGTAAAATGTATTTACACCAAAATCTAATATTTGTTATTGGGATGAAAAGACAAGTAATAAAGTTAAATTCTTAATATTAAGAGTCTTAACCATTCTACTAGTTTGTGAATATGAAATATGTTCTGCCTGAACTCGGTTGAGTCTATCCCAAAGGCATACACTTTTCTGCCTGGGATCACACATCTTTCACACATTCTGGAAGACTGGGGCTGCCATCTGCTCCTTAAAACAATTGGTCAAATGATGGCCACCAAAAGGGAGATGTTTTCCAAAACAGCAGGTGAATGGGGTACAAGGGTTTGAGTAGCATCTTTCCTATTCAGTGCATGGGCCCTCTCAGCATGACCTAAGACAGTCATTATAGGGGGCGAGGCGCTGGCGGTGCATAGGGGAGGACATATGCTTTGAAACCTCCTGGGCAGAAGTGGAAAAGAGACTGTGGGACAATTTTGTTGTCACAAAGCATGTCTCAAATGAATCATACTGCTGATGAATTTGGAACTGGAGTTCTGCGAATAATATTAGGATTAGCTGGAGCTCATCACCAATGAATGACTGGTTTATCTTTTAAACTACACCAAGGAGAAAATTTGCCTAGAACTGAAGAGGAGAAAATACTTCACAGTATCAGTCAGTCAAAATCTTTATTCGGTTGAATTTCAACCATAAAAGAATACATCTTAAAAACAATTAAAACAAATAACAGGTAGGTAAAATATACATGACTGATAAAGATCCCATAACAATAACAATTTCTTTTTCAGAGTGGCAATATCTTGAATGAGTGTTTCCACAAAGAGGCCTCTGTGAATACTAAGCACAAAATATAGATGGTTAATAAATTCATTTTCCGACAATATCCCGCAAACGAACGGCAGAAGAAATGTATCTGTAAATCATCAGACAAGTAAATTCATCTTTTAAAACCTGAAGATGGTATAATGCAGCCCGACACTTTCTTATATTTAAACATTTTAAAAAAGAGGAATTAAAAAGAAACGCCTAGGTCCAGTATAAAGTTTACAAAAGAACATATAATGTAAGGTACTTTGGACCGACTCAGAGTCACATGGACACGGGTCCAGTTTATCATCGCAGTAAACTTTACGTGGATACGAGACAAGAAAGTGTGAAATACCAAACCTAAAACTTATTAGATAAAACAATTTAGCGTGGCTGAAGTAAAAAGAGAGATAGGGTTCAATACCTGGAGTGCAAACTAACAATGAATGTTCTACAACCCTTTTTTTTTCTAACTCAATGGTTCTTCTGATGGAATAGAAGTGTGTTAGAAGATCCTTTTTCAGCTTCGCTTTTGATGTTTTCACAATAATCTCTGGATTATGGAGACAATCCACCAGCCCCATGGTCTCTAGTTGATTTTTTATGTAGTTAAGCCAGGGTATTTTTGTCATGCACTTTAGTTTTAAACAATCTGAAATAATAGCACGATTTAAAGCTGTTTCTTCCTTAGCCCAAATGGCGTGCCACAGGAGTATCGGTGCTAATTGCATTCGAAAGGTCAGGGGGATCAAACCAAGTTCACTATGACAGACAGTAGCAGAGGTACTTTTAGGAACTGTCAGCAGACGCTTCATAAACATGTTCTCTGCTCTTTGGAGACCCTCTGCCTTACAGAAACCCCACACTCCAGCACCATACAAAGAAACAGCACGTGTGCGGGCTTTATAAATATTAATGAAAGCATTTATTGGTTTTGAACCCAACTTTTTAGTGAGTCTAAAAATTGCCTCCATATTTTGATTAAAACCACAAATCCTAGATTCTATTAAATGATTCCAGGTGCTCTTTTGATCAAACAAAATTCCCAAATAGGAAAAAGTAGGCACATAGGACAGTTTTTCATTATTTATAAAATAGGTTTTTTAAAATCGGGGGAGATTTTCCCACCACCATAATATATGATTTCCCGACATTAGTTTTCAAACCGAGGTCAGTCATAAAATCATTGAACCTTGTTAAAAGCCGCTGCAGCCCCACACCAGTTCTTGACATTAGGACACAGTCATCTGCATATAATAATGCAGGTAACAACCTGCGACCTATCATGGGAACATCTACGTTCCCATGTTTAATATGGTTTTCTAGGTCATTTATATATAGGCAGAATAAAAACGGTGCGAGAACGCAGCCCTGGCGAACCCCACGACTCATTTTTACTGGGGACGTAAGTTCACCATCTGCACCATAGCGAACTCTCCCCGTCACGTCTTGGTGCATAGCTGCTAAAAATGGACAATAGCATGTTCAATGCCTATACCCAGCATCTTCTCACAAAGTCTTCCTCTCTGCACCCAGTCAAAGGCAGACATCAAGTCCATAAACCCTAAAAAGAGTGATCCGGGCTTGGCTAGAGTGAATTTGCCTATGACCAGGTGCAGATTGAGACATTGTTCTATAGTACCAAGGCCCCTCCTGAAACCATACTGAATGTCTGCGAACTTCCCACTATCGATTACCCAGGCCTCCAGCCGCTCCAATATTACCCTACCCATTAGTTTGCAAGTGCAGTCAATTAGGGAGATAGGGCGATAACATTTCGGGTTCGACCTGTCCCCCTTTTTAAAGATAGGGACTATTATCACAGTTCTCCAGGAATCAGGAGGGCCCTGGATCGCATAACAACTTAAAATGTTTGTTAACAGTGGGAGCCACAACGTGAGATTAGCTAAAAACAGGTCCGCAGGAATGCCATCAGGGCCTGATGCCTTGTTCTTCACAGTCTGATTTAAGGCCCTTTCTACCTCATCTAATGTCGGGCATGCCAATGTTAGTGCCCCATATTTAAAATTAGTGCTGGAATATGGCTCACTGTCAATTTTATATAAACCAGAAAAATGTTCTACCCAGGTGTCTGGCATGATTGTGACATCAATATTACTGTTAATGGAGCTATTAAAATAATCCCGATTAACAGTTTGCCAGAATAGCCTTGTGTCTCTACTCTGACACGCTATGTGAAGTTGTTCCCAAGCTTCTTGCCTTATTTCTACTTTACACCTCTCCAACGCCTGTTTATATTCGGTGCGTGACTTTCTTACCTCTAGTTTATTTCGGGGTTTTGCCTTCCGTGACGTAATTAGTTTATTGTGAAAATCAATACAGTCACGATTAAACCACTTTTTTTTCCTCTGGCAACGCATTTTAGGATCGTAAGTTAAAGCGGCAACTTCACAATATATGTCTGCAGCAGAAAATTATTGGTTGCCATTTGAGTGGAAAACCATTCCTGCAGCTTTGTCTTGGTCTTTGGCGCCTGCATTTTTCAAAGGCTCGTTTTGTCAAGCTCTTGTTCACTCAGATGAATAAAGAAGTCTCTGTCCTATCAGTTAAGTCTGATTGGCACTGTGGAATGTCTCTCTTGGAAGGGGGCAACTCCTGAGGAAAGAGGAAGTTGCACCACTGTGGAGAATTCAGTGGACCAAATTAAACTGGACATGTTGCTGTGACCTACCTCTGAAAGTGAAAAGCAACTTCATCTTTGCATTTTTTCCTGCTCCGAGTTTTTTGGTCACAATGAACCTTGTGGATCCGTTACAGTAACCCTTGAGGATCGGTTACCGCAACACTTTTAGAGCTGTTCTCTGCTACAGACTTGGCCTGCTGAAGATTTTCAGGCTTCAGAAATGCTTCTAAGTCTGTTTTTGCCAGGACATGACCACAAGTAAGTTGGTAACAGTGTGCCTAAATCCTGGTCAACTGCATATTTGCAACTTGGAAGCTCTTTTGAACTTTTTTGCATTTTTCCAAAGGATGATACTGAATACTTTTTATGTTGAGCTAGGCAGCGCGCATGCGCAGACTTCGAGACATGCTGCATTCACTTCTACAGGCTTTGGCCACGCCTTCACTGCCGATTGGTAAAAGTGTGTGTCGTTCCGAAAAGCTTTCTTCTCTGTGGTTTCTTGTGGTTATATGTTCCACCTTCTCGTGTCTTACGCCTCCTCTGGAGTATTTGCCTTTTAATGGGTATCCTTTCTCTATAGGCTTTTTCCTTTGTGTTTGCGCACTCTTTTTTAGGTTGCAGGTTTTTTGTTTGATCTGAAGGTTTCTCTAAGATTTAAACATGGCGACCGCCTGCCTTTCTTTTCTATTTATTTATTTACTTTTGTAGTATTCGTAGCACGCCGCGCTTTAGCTTTAAACATGTGAAGCTAAAGTGCGGCATGCCGCGAATGCTACAACAGTAAATAAATAGAAAAGAAAGGCGGCGACCGCCTTTACATCATTGCCCTCTTTAGCTTTAATAAACATGGCAGCCGCCCGCCTTTATATTTGGGGTATTAAATGGCGGGCGCTCGCATTTCTTTTCTTCTTCTTTATTAACTTTTTTTTTGTGGCTTGTCACTTCTCAGCAGATCCTGGTAGTTCAGCACACTCACGATGGCCGCTCGGGGAGCCTCTCCTCGCCTCACTCCCCCTGCCCCGCCTCTGCAAGGCAATATGCGACCATGGATTCCACAAGCTTCTCCGCCTGAGCGAGCCAGTGACCAGGCCAAAGGTCAAATGAGAAACACCAGTGCCTCAGGTTGACGAGGTTTCAGGAAATCTACTCCTAACCAAGGCAACTTTGATCTGATTAAAGCCAAACTTGTTTTTTCGGTGTGACCCATTGCCCGAGAGCCACACGTCCCATACTTCGTTCTGTGCACATCATCTCCAGCTGTGCACCTCACGCCGTCCTGTTGTGGGCTTCTACGCTGCACTTCCTGTTGTACTCTAGACCGCTACTGCTTCCAGTGTTGCTATTATCATACACGGACCTCCATCATTTCTTGCCTTTTGACTAAAAATTTCACCTTCCCAGGAGAATGCGTGTATCTCCTAGTCATAGGCTTGCTTTTTAATGGACAGTTGAATTTCACGTCAGACACAGGGAAACCGTGTTTGCGATTTTCCTTATGAATACATATCTATTCTACAACCTCTGCATTCATTATTTAACGAACCACGTGGTCTTGGGGAGAGGGGTCTCTCACTATCATACTCAAAGGACCACTATGACCTTCCACAGTAGTGTTTGTTCTTGTAAAATACTAAGTGGGGCAAAATATTCATATATTTCATATACGCATGTTTAAAATGTTCGTAGGCAAATACATACACACAATGCATACACCATACAAGAGGGTACAGCGAACCGTGTGTGCGCGCGCATTTGCACTGCGAATACACACATTCACGCGTATGTGTACGTGTATACGTGGGCCAAAACATTTAGGTAAAACATGTATTCAGGCATGTAGAGGCACATGGGTGTGACATAGGTGGGTACTTCACGGCAGCTGTACGCATCTTTGTCTTTACTTGTTCTAACTACGCCTATCTCTGTATGCGCTCATCTGTCCTACCTATCTCTACCCAACCTACCCACTCGCGCATTGTCCACCCAGCAGCCCACCTGGCCATCCCTGTTTCTACCAACACCGGACGTGTGCCGTGTACTCGTGCACCGCTCTTAAGACTAACCACTGTGCAGTAAATAAAGGAATTAAAATGGACTACACACCATATCTTAACTTTCTGCTGGGGAGTGGGGTGTGCCAGTTCGCCTATTTTACAAATGCGAGACTGATTGCATTGCAAATGCTTGTTTACAATGCTTTCCTGTTGGGCAGTTTTTATTTTGTTATTACGTCTGAACCATTTATTCTGTTTTCTTCACTGTTGCGATATTTTTCGTTTTAAATTTATCTTCCAGGCTAACAGAGAAAAGAGTGATCCAGGAACATAACCTCTTTCTTTCCCACCAATGTATGGAACATATTTCCTCTAGGGGCACAAACTAAGTTACAATTTTATGAAATACCTGTGTTTCTTCCTAATTCTAGGATGCTTTTTAAAAAAAAATGCTGGCCTAGTTTGGGGGTGTGGCAGACTGGGATGCCTTGTGCAGCCGGCAGAAAGCCCTGCACACTGTAAACATAAGCTATGGAGAAGGGCCCGTAAAGGGCCAGTGTTTGCTTACAAGATGACGGGGAGGCAGGAGCTGCAGCAGCACAGGAGGTATCCTGCAATACACAACTTTGAAAACATACCTTTTTGATTTTTCATTTTGGGATGCGAATAAGGAGAAATGTAACCACCTATAGCGAAGCAGCCCCAAACGAGTAGAGGAATCCCTCTAAACCTGGAGAGGTCCAGCCTCAATCTTTTTAATGTAGCTTGCCCACCTGGCATTAACCTGCTTGAGTTAATGCTTAGCCACGCCCATGTACATAGCGGACTCCTACTAAAAACTTTTTTCTAATGCAAGAGCCCTGAAGCAGCCTTTAGGAGGCACACTGGTGCTATATAGCCAAGGAAAGTAAACAATAAGAGGCTTATGCTTTTATAGATCCAGTGTGCTAAGCTTAGTCAACACCATGACTATGCATCAATGGCACCGTTTTATACGAGTTACCAAGATATGTTTGAGTACTTACTACTAAAGGGAGTAAACATTACACTATAATGTGGATACTAGTTATCTTTTACAATGCATGTCCCAAAACTACACCTGGAACTGTCTGGAGGTAGATTATGGAAGTTTGAAAGCCCTACACTGCTGTATGTTCCACCACCTAAAACTGTAGACAGGTTTTACGTTTTCTTCCCCTCCAAAACGGAAAAATATTTCTACTATATTAGATCATCACAGACATTAGGCCCCTGCGCCCATTCAAGACTACTAGATAGATCTACCATTCTTGGGGGCACACAGGAGAACACTTTGCCAAATCAGGTCTGATGGGCTCACATCTACCCCTCTGCCGGTTGCTACATCACACCTTCTGTTGAAAAGGAGCTAAACGCTCATGTTTTCAATGATCGCTTGCCTCAGTCGTTCATAAGGACCTCCCAGCTCTTTGGCCCCGCTTGCTCAATAACAAAGACTTGTTCCCTCACCATTCATGTACTCCAAGCTTTAGGACTAGCTGACCCCCCCCCTTCCCACCCCTATGAGTGAAAATTGTGATTTTCCATTAGTACTATGCACAGCATTCTTTTGCTCCCTACCTAGATTTGCACTTGGTGAAAACCATCACACACATATAACTACTGGCAATGGAAGGATGACTAAAATCAATGGTGAAGGGGATTGTGTTGGATGATGCATTATACTACACAGAAGTACCATTAAATCTGATAATAGAGAGCATACATACAGCAAACGTGTGCTATCAATAATATACAATTACAGATTTCTTTTTTATTAAAAATATAAGCAAGACTATTAATCCTTCTATTATCATTATGATGCTCACACCTGATTAAGCTGTCTCTTCTCATTTAATAGGAAAAGGCGACACTTGCAGTCGGTCTCGTTTCCTTCATGATTTCTAAATTAGATCTTTGCTAAAAGATCTAGGCACTGTTGCTGATGTGGAATAGGCCATTAACAAGAATTATTCACACTATTGTTCAGGGTAGATGGAAATTACATAACGAGAAGCAGGAAGAGAGGACTGTTTACCACCCAACAACAGCGAGGGATAAAAAGCTAGAAAGGAGGAGGTTAGGGAGTGGCAGCGGTCTTCGGCCAACCATCAAAACCATGATGATCTCCTTGAAAAAAGTTCCTTGGAGAACTTTAGGCTTCTTCATATGAGGAACAGCATCACTCCTGGGGTCGTATTAAAGTAAGGGGACACTGTACCTCTTTGCACTACAGTGCACATTTAGGTTCAGGAACTTAACTATTTATAGTGACCAGTTTACCAAAAAAACTAGTAAATCTGCACTCAAGTACTCCTTGAATAGATGCATATTTACTACTTTTTAGAATTCACAAACATTGACAGTAGTGGGCTTGGAAAGCTGTGCCAGTCCCAGGTTTTCAGGCATACCACTGGCAAGGTGTGCCGGGAGCAAATTTGTGCCACAGTGCATATTTAACTAGATGTGCCGACTGCATACAGGGACAGTGCACCCTATTACTGATGATGTGCTGCCTCCAGGGCAGGCACAAATGCATGCTTGCTGCCCCCAGGACAGCACATTAGTGGATGACAGACAAGCGGATTTAAGCAGCTGGTTTGTTTTTCACAGTGCAGTCAGCACCAGGCCTGCATTTCTAAAGTGGGACAGAGGTTCTTCTGGAGACAGGTGCAGTCTGTGACTGCAGCTGCCTTCAGGTGGAAGTCTGGGGGGGGGGGCTCAAGGGACTCCCTTTTCCAGAGGGGAGGCCGCAGGGATGCACCGTCTGTGCCACATCTTTGTGGTGCATAGTGAGTGCGCCTTCTGATGGCCTCTTTACACCTGTGTTCCCGCAGCCATAATTCGGCACAGGGGCAAAGTGTTTCACTCATTTGCGTGGGCCACGCCCATGCAGTGGATGTCCTAAAGAGATAGCGCCGGCACTTCATGTGTACAAGCTTTATCTGTATTACACAAGGGACCGTGCAAGGCATCTACGGCCCCGTCTGTAATACCAAAGTACCCAGGAGAGGCAGAAATCAGGTGCATAGACCCATTGCGACTTGGGTCACTTTACATAATACGGATCCTGGTCTCTTCCACATTAGTACTTAGATTTGCTGACAAGTGTGTGATTTTATAGAAATGATTGGGCATAGCGTCAACTACAGCAACTCCCCCAAAGAAAAATAAACTATACTGTAACATTACATTTATGGCAATTTATGTGTCATTCAACTGGCGCCGTATACAACACACAAGCAGATTTACAACTCTGTACAAATGAACTGAAGTTGACATTCAATGGCTTTAAGATGTATTTGGAGAAAAAGCGAGGGACTCCAGCAAAAATGCATCTGTCTTTGAGACTCCTCAATGAGACCAAACCGGCCCAGGCCAAAGCCTGATAATTGCCAGGTATGAAGAGCATTATCAAAACATTGTCAAATAGAAGTTCAAGTTTTTACAGTAATCATCAGAATGAACAATTAAAGAAATCCAAGAAACCCGTGATGAAAAATGCGGTTTATTTTTAAATATTTCTTGCCCAATATTTGGCAGCAACGCAGTTGGACTGGAAAACTGTTTCAAGTTTGTACAAATCCAAGTGTGGATAGATGCTTACCTTATTAGTAAGGTCACCATCAAGATACAGGCACGATTGTTTGCAGGGAAGATATGCGTTTGGCTGTTCACTCAGGGCCCCATTTACTCATTTTTGGCATAGGGCAGCGCCTTAAGCTTTCCTGCTGTAATGCCCTACGGCAAAAGAAAAGGCAGGAATGCACCGTATCTATGAGATATGGTGCATTCCTGTCCTTTCACAGCGCTGGAGCACAAATGGCTGCCTAGCGCCAATGCAGGCACCCTTACACCATGGTGCAAGGGTGTCTGCATTAAAATCAGGTTGTTTTTGTGGAGGAAGAGAAACCTTCCTACACAAAAACAACCCTTACGCCACCCCTGGGGAGGCGTAGGCTTTTGACGAATTCCCAGGTTTACAGCATGTTGTGAATCTGGGAATGTGTCAAATGCTATGGGTGTTACGCAGGAACACCCACCGTAACGCCCATGGCACACCTCCCCATCGCAGTGTGAGGCAACGCAGGGACTTGCGCTGCGTTGTCTCCCACCAGATCTACGAGGCCACGAAAAGTCACACAGAGTGGCTTTACGTGGCCTTGTAGATATGGGTAAGCCCAGTACGCCGGTGGAGCATCGTAGAAAGTGATGTTCTGGCGGCGCACTGGGCTTGTAAATATGCCCCTCAAAACATTAATCTATACATTTAGAAAATCTCACACAAACAGATGAGATTTAAAAAAAAAAATCATTAGAAATATTTTACCAATGAGAGTTCAGTGAAAACAGGTTGGTCTTCTGGACGTGGCTAGTATGTGGTCACTGGCGGGCATGCAGAGGGGAGAATACAAGGGTTATACATTTTGGACGAATGCCCAAAACTCTATTCATGCTGTTAAAAGGCCCCCTTACTGCTGAGAAAGGTGAGAAAAAGTGACCATGTTATCTTTTATTATTTTTTTGATCAGTCAACTAAAGAAAACAATAGGAAAACCCAATCAGGATAAAGAACTCTAGCTTTCAATATCTCCAAATATGAATTAAATATGAACAATTGAAAAAAGTAATAGCTCTGGCTTTTGAAGAAGGCTGATCAACTGTGAATGTGTGACACATGCACTTGAATGCAAGTAGTAATGCAGAAAGGTGGGACAAAATAGTTTCCCCCCTAAAATGCTGGCCAGTGTTCCTCTGATGACATGTGGCAGCTTAGTGTTCCATAGAATCCAGTGTGGTGGGCTAGAATACCTAGAACGCAGTGCAGCATGGTGGTGTGGTGCCCCTGGGATGCAGTGCTGTGTGATGGGTTAGTTTTCATAGGACACTGCACTGTGGTGTATTAATGCTCCTAGGGTACAGGGGTATGGTAAGTTAGTGTTCCTAGGTTGCAGTACAATGCTTTACGTTAATGCTTCTAGGATATGTGATGTGGATTAGTGTCCCTAGGATGCTTTGCAATGGGTTACATTAATGCTCATAAGGTGCAGTTAAGTGTGGCGAGTTAGTGTTGCTGGCATGCAGTGAAATGTGGTATGTTTATGCTCTTAAGGTGTAGTCCAGTGTGGTGGGTTAATGCTTCGGGTATGTAGTGCAGTGGATATGTGTTCCATGTGTGTGGTATTCTGGATTAATGATTATAGGATGTAGTATGGTGAGGTGCACTGGCATCACTACAATACAGACTGTAGGTTAAGTTCTATAGAATGAAGTGTAATGGTGTGGGCAAGAGTCCTTGAGATGCTATCCACCCCTTGGGTTTCCCCGCCCCCCCCCCCCAAGGATGCAGCACAGTGGTGCACTCTTTCTAGGAAGCAGTGGAGAGTGGTGTGCTAGTAACCCTTGGATATATCTGGTGCCACCTAAATGACATTCTACTAAAAGACCCAGGGCCTCACTTACTAATTTTCTGGCGTAGGGCAGCGCCGCACGCCTTCCTACAGTGCTGCCCTACGTCTAAAGAAAAGGGTGGGAATGCACCATATCTTTGAGATATGGCGCATTCCTGTCCTCTTTCACAACGCTGGTTCACAAATGGCTGCCATGCGCCAATGCAGGCACCCTTGCACTATGATGCAAGAGTGTGTGCGTTGAAAACAGATTGGTTTTGTGTAGGAAGGGACACTCTCCTTCACAAAAACAACCCTTACTCCACCCCTGTGTAGGAATAGGCTTTTAACACATTCCTGGGTTTACAGCATGTTGTGAATCTGGGAATGTGTCCAATTCCATGGGTGTTACTTGGGAACACCAACCATAACCCCCATGGCACGCCTCCCCATCGCAGTGTGAGGCAACGCAACGACTTGCGCTGCGTTGCCTCACCCCAGATCTAAAAGGCCATGAAAAGTCATGCAGGGTGGCTTTACGTGGGCTCGTAAATATGAGTAAGCCCTGTGTGCTGCCGGACCGTCGTAAAACTTGGTGCTCCGGCGGCGTACTGGGCTTGTAAATAACCCTCCAAGTTGTTATCACCAATATTAACAAAAGCATTAAAACCAATATTGCAGATAATGTTAACATTGGCTGCTGTGCTCTGGCCTGCTTTAAAAGCAGCACCCATAGGATATTTTATCGCAAAAGAGGCTCAACTAAGAAAGCTGCGTGAAGCTTTGCTTCTTCGAAGAAGAACAGAACTCAGAGAGGCGGAAGATATTGATAAATGTACGCAATCTGAGAAAACCTGGAGGAAACTCACGTCCATAAAAGTCTAGATTAGGGCTCTAGTGTATGATGGCGTAAATTACCTCCTTCAGGCAATAAACTAGGTAGATTGCTGGAAAAGCTTCTTAGAGTCATACAAGCAAGAAATCATATTTGATTTTAAAAACAAAATCAGGGTAATGTGCAGCAGCGAGGATGAGAATGCGAACTGTTTTCTTGAATTCTATGATGAGGTCTACAAGAGGGAGCCTATGGATCCCTGTTGTCGCATAACTTCTCACTGGCAGGGTCGTAGCTTCAGGGAGTTGGGTCTGGGGGCTCTGAATTGGGTATGCTATGTCTTCTGATTTGTGCATTGCTCTAATTTCACTAAGTGGTTTTTACTTGTTCATTTTTGGATCAGGAATATATATATATATATATATATATATATATATATATATATATATTGTGATCAGTTTACCAAAAACGAGTAAATCTGCACTCGTACGTATTCCCTGAATGGTTGCAAATTTACTTCTTTTGGAATTCACAAACATTGGCAGTAGTAGGCCTGGAAAGCTGTGCCAGTCTCAGGTTTCAGTCATACTACCGGCAATCAAACACCCAAATGGTGATTGGACGAATGCATGCAAATAGTCTAATCACTGGCAATCGCACGGGGTAGCATTCCAAATCACTTTTCGCCCACTGTGTTGCTCTAAACAAAGAGCCTGATTTAGAGTTAGGTGGACAGAGTAAAGGCAAACCGGGTGACAGAGGACTTTACATCAGCCACTCTGCCTTTACTCCCCGAACAATTTAGAGATACCCACCGGCCCCGCAGGTATTTCTATATATTGGTCGGAACCACCAACATGGTGCTTTCTGTCAATGTACGAAAAGTTTATTGGATTATTTCGTCCAACTTTAAGACTGGCCATCAGACTTTTCCAAAGTTTTTCATTTTTGAACAACAAAACTCTAAAACCTAAAGTGAAAGTTTGTTTTGAAAAATAAAGAATTTATGACCCCCACACCATGGGAGTTAACTCTCAAGGCCTAGTGGGGGTTGTTATTCTTTTTTTTCCCCTTTCTTACTGTCTCTCACCGGGCGGAATATATCTGGCGGAAATGAATAGTTGAAGTAAAACCATCAAACGGCCCACTCTATTTAGGGCGGACAGTCGGATGGCTTAACTCCAACAGCGAAGGGTGTTTTACACACAGAGTAAATTTTACTCTGATGGCGTAAAGCCTGAAGTCTGCTCATCTTAAAATCAGGTGGGCAGACATTAAGCTTGGTGGACAGGGGGAGTGCCCTATCCACTAAACTCTAAATCAACCACAGACGCCCACCTAATTCAAATCAGTAGTGACCCTGCTCCTCAAGGGAACAGTCCATTCAGAACATTAGCCATCTCACCCATTCACCCTTCCCCCACTGCTTTTTAGTTGGAAAATTTGAGATTCACCCCCGACCCCCCGCCCAAAAAAAAAATCTCACTGACGAATGTACGCCCCTGCTGACTTTGAATGCATGCCTCGAGGATCATCTAAAGGAAGGGAAGCTCTAGAGTAAACTATTATAAAAGAGGAAATTCTCATGGCTATTGCAAGCCTCCATCCCTCAAAAGTTCCATGCCCCTGTGTGTTTATAAAACAGTTGGGGCCTGGTTGCTACACTTGCTCCTTAAGGTCTCCGCTAAAGTTGTGGATAATAGCTCTAAAAAGACCACAATGGCTAAATCCACCCTTTCATGGATCCTAAAACTAGAGAACCTGCCAGATTCTATGTCTTCTATAGGTGTTTCACTTTGCTGAATATTGATGCAAAGAGATATATATTGAAATTCTTTTTATTGAATTTTCAGGCAAGTGAAATAAACAGTACACAATCTTGTACAGTAGCAACAGTTGAAATCAAGCAGTCACATTGTGGCACCAACCTTGGCGGTGTTAGTGCTAGGTTACACGAGCATAAATGACAACAATTAAGGGGAGAGGAGAATTGGGGCTAAGCTCCAAAGAAAAAATAAAAGGGGGGAGCCACTCAGAAGAGGATACAAGTACACGTCACTGCAGTTGATTTGCCACATACTTGGACACCAGCCTGCTACACAACACTCAACCGTCAAACTGCGCCACTCAAACAGCCAGAGGCGATTCTGCCTGAGGGCCTCACAGACAAGCCTCACCAGGGACAGCCGCAGTTTCCTCCACACCAGTTTGGGTGCCAAGGTAAAACTCCAGAGGTGTTCCTATATCCTTGGGGTGGGACCTCATGGGCATCAACTCCCAATAGGCGGTCAAGTGTTCCTGACAATAAGCTGTATCTCTGAGCCATCTGGCCCTTTGTAGCGCTGGGCGTCTGCCCCAATGAATCGCCACGCAGCGCTTGGCCAAAAGGAGAAGAGGTGTTAACTTGCGCACATCCCTCACTTCAAAGGGTGCCCAGTAATCTCCTCAAGTGTATTAAAAACTGTGCTCCAGAAGTTCCACACCCAAGGACCGTTCCAAGCCAGATGAGAAAACTCAGCACAAGGCACAGCATATGCAGAGCAAATAATCAATGAATCCTATTTTATACATGCTTCTGGGGGTGTGTTGGAGCCTATGTAGGAATTTGAAGTGCATTAGGCACAGTCTATAGTTACGGGAGAGTGCACAGGATTGGGTGAAGCAATATTTCCACTGCTCGTCAGTGAGGGGGGTGGTCTCCAGGTCAGTGTCGCATGCATGCCTACTACTGGGAACATGTACCGGCACCGTTGTCTGTATACCTATAGCAATACTTCCACTGCTCGTCAGTGAGGGGGGTGGTCTCCAGGTCAGTGTCGCATGCATGCCTACTACTGGGAACATGTACCGGCACCGTTGTCTGTATACCTATAGCAAAGTCTCATGATCAATCTGACTGGAGAGGAATTTGTGAGAGTCTCCTCCAGTACCAGAAGCGTAGGTGGGGCCTCTGGGAAGGAACCGTGTATCCCCCTGATATCTGCCCGAATTTGATAATATGTGATCTTGTCAAGAACACATATCTCAGGACGTTGCGGTTCAATGAAAGTACCATCTGGATACAAAGAGCCCTTGGAAGTCAGATGCAGGTGTCGCAGCCTATTACTGGTGTCACTGGTAATCGGAAGAGAGGGGTGCTCAATAATTGGCATCAAGGGAGTACACAGGCAATCAAATCGGGTCCGCCTTCGGAGCTCATTACATGCAGATACAGTACATGCAATTGTGTCCACCTAGGCCTGTGGACGCCTAGAGGCTAGGTAAAGTGCCATCTGCAGGGGACAGGGTGCCGCGCTATCATCCTCAGGGGTGGTGTGGGCCATGAACAGCGTGGGGTAAAGCCAGTAGAGCACAATCTGTGCCTGAGCACTATAGTGATACAGAGCCAAACCCTCCTTGTTCTACTGGAGCGTCATCACTTCCCATGCAATTCTGGGTTGTCTTCCTGCTCATGCCAGTGAGATCAGGCACGAGCGAAGCTGGCGTCGAAATGCACCATGAGGGGGAGAGGCAGGTTTATGAACAAATAGAGAAACTTAGGGAGGATCACCATCTCTGCAATCGCTAACCTCCCAGTCAGGGATAGCGGAAGGTTCCTCCAGCTTTCCAACCGCTCATCAAGCCAGGTTATTAGGCGACCGTAGTTGGCCTGTCCTACCTCATCAAGGTCCCTGCTAAGCCAAACCCCAAGATACCTTACTGGCTCTCTTAACCACATCAGTGGGAACTCTGAGGTGAACTCCATCAGAAGGAATAATACAGATTTGGCCCAGTTTATCATGATCACGGAAATGCATCTGAATGTGGTGAACTCCCAGATCAGGGGGTCCAAATTGACCTTTGGCTCTTTTACATACAGGCTGACGTCATCTGCATACATGGAGACCATAATTCTACAGGGCACAAACGCCATGCCACGGTTCACGTGATGTTGCCGCACTCGGGCCACACGCCGCTCCATGGCTATGGCAAATAAAATAGGAGATAAGGGGCTTCCCTGTCAGGTACCCCTTGACACTGGGGGGTGATTGTCCCATTAACTCTCAATCAGGCCACTGGCTGGGCGTACAAGAGGCCGATTAATTTCAGAAACTTGGGACTCATTCAAATGCGTGATAGCAGGACGAAGAGGTAGGGCCATGAGTGAATCCAATGCCTCAGTGGCATCTAAAAACACTGCCACAACGATGAGGCTGGGGTCTAGAGTAAAGAGTAGAGCGAAGAAGGAACGCAGATTGTGGGCTATGGACCTGCTCAGAACAAACTCTGCTTGGTCTTGTGTAACAATGGATGGCAGTAGTGGAAGAAGTCACGAAGCAATTAATTTGGCAAGGACTTTGTGGTCAATATTATTCATCAATAAGGGTCAGTATGACTCACATCGCTGAGGTTCCTTATCTGGTTTAAGTATCATCACTATCAAGGCTTCCCGTAGGGTAGGGGGAAGAACGACAGCACTGAGAGACTCCTTTATACATAGCGAATAGGTGTGGAGCGAAGATATGCACATATTCTTCATAAAAGGCAGCAGTGAGCCCATCCAGGCCCGGTGCCTTATCCCCAGGCAGTGCAGAGATAACTCGGACCACCTCCTCTGTTGAGAAAGGTTCATCTAAGAAACGCCTATGGCCCTCCTCGAGCCACAGCAGCTGTAGGGAGTCAAAGTACAAGTCAGGGTCAGGTGGTGGAGCTCATTGTCTGGTCACATGCAGGGAAGAGAAGAAAGTGGAAATTTCTCTCTGAATTGCCTAAGTAGACAAATGTTCATCAGATTGCTCATCCTGTATCGCAGCAATGAAATTACTCGCCCATGGTTTGTGCAACATATTGGCTAGAGTTTTGCCTGCCCCCTCACCAAATCGCCTAGCTCGGGCCTCTTTCCCTAGATAGTGTGTCTCCCTATGTGCCGCTTCCTCGAATTACGTGAGTTTGCCGCAGATAGACACCAGGGTGGATGCGCTGCAGGTTTAAAAAACACTGGTGCTCTAATTCTCATATCTCCTTCTCTAATAGTGCCAGTTCGCCACACAAAACACGAAGCACCCCGTCTGTTTTGCTATACATGTTCCCCTTATCACAACTTTAAAGGCCTCCCAGAGGGACGCATGCGATGTCACGGAGCGCTCATTAAATTCAAAGTATTCCACAATAGCTGATCTAACTTCCTTCCTGAATACCTGATCGCGCAGCCCTCGAGCCGGCAGCTGCCATGTACGAGCGAGCGCACCGCCACCAGGGAAGACCATTTTGAGTAGCACAGGGGCATGATCCGAGAGTGTCCTCGGCAGATGAGCAACATTTGTGGTCCAAACATCAATATCCTGTGTGGCCAGCCAGAAGTCGATATGGGACCATGTGACGTGTAGTTGCTATACGGGTACCCTCTGTATTGTGCGTGTGCCTAGTGCGCCAGAGATCAATGAGAGCATTGTCCTTGATTAGTAGGTGTAACTGCGCCGCTGTCCTTGGGTGTGGTCATCTAGTATAGCTGAATTTATCTGACACCAGATTTAGAACTACACTGAAGTCCCCTCCCCATATAAGCACCCCAGGGTCCAGCTACCGAATAGCTGCCACACCTCGGCAAGGTAGCCAGGGTCGTCTACATTTGGACCGTATAGAGAAAGAAGTTTGTCTAAGTGGTCCTGGAGCACACCGTAAACCAGGATGTACCGACCTTACGGGTCGCACTGTACTCTGTGCGTGTGCCATGATAGGCTTTTGCAGGTTATTAGAGCAACCCCTCACACATCATTAGAATCATCTTTCGCCCAGCCATCATGCCTTTAGCCATGCTTGCATCCAATCATTGAGATCCCGGACATTCCAAGTTATACATTTGATAAACTGCATTTATGTCAGACCAATGGTGTGTGTGGAGCTTTGTCGGATTGCCGCAGTTGCCAGTCATATAGGCATGCAATAACACTAAGTGGCCATTAAGGGTGAAAACAGAAAAACATTTGGCAGCCAGAATGCCTTAAATAACTCGAACCTCAGAACATACCACCCACCTTCCACTTTCGCCCGCCAATCAGGCCGAATCTCACTAACCCTCCCATTGTAATACCCAAAACAAACAGTCATTGCGGGCATATTGGGACTCATCTCAAGTAGGGCAACCTAGGAGCCCAGAACTCTCCCCAGCCAGTGCCCAGCGGGGTGGCCCGAGGGGTATAGGATTCAAACAAGCAGAGCCCGCACAGGGGGGCCCTCAGATGTGCTTGCAGGATTATCTCTTTATCCAGGTCTGCTGCTTCCTCCACATGTCGGTGTCAAGAAATTCCAGACCCAATCATTATCACTCATACGTCCTGTCCCAGCATCACTTGCTGACGTCGGTGATCTCTCATTGAGTGCACGGATCATCTTGGATGACAGGGTGGCCGCTTTCGAATCTGTGAAATAATGAGTCTTGCCAGAGTGTTCTACTCATATCTTAGCTGGGTAAAGTAAGGAGTATTTAGCCTCTGCATGCCGGAGCAAACGCTTAGCTGGTAAAACCTTTCGGCTTGCACTGCGATGGGGAAATCAGGAAAAATTGAGATTTCATTTCCTTTGTAGTGAAGTGGCTGCCTCTCTCTTGCCAGCCGCAACGCAGTGTACCTGTCTCTGTAGTTCAGCAGCCTGGCTATGATGGGGCGTGCGGGTGAGCCCGGAGGAGGCCGCTGACCAAGCAACCTATGGGCCCATTCCACAATGAGCATCCTGGAGTGTGTCGCCAAATAGCTCATGGAGCAGTGCCTCTGCATAATCCTCCATGCAACCCATCAGTGTCGATTCTGGCACTCCTATGATGTGGATGTTGTTCCTTCTTGATCGGGCTTCCAGGTCTTCATTTTTATTCCTGATCACTTCTAGCCTTTTTCTATCTGGAGTAGCTTCTCACCCACTGCAGCGTGATCATCCTCCATCTCTGACTTGCGGCGCTCTAGCTGGTGTATGTGTTCGCTGTGCTTATCAACTTTTTCTTTGAGGCGGGCAAACCTGTTTGTTAGGAAAACTATTTTGGTATCAATAGCAGTAAGGCTCTGCTTAAGGTCTAAGAACATGGTTCGGATGTCTGCAGCCAGAGCTGAACCCTCTCCGGCTACTTGACTCAGTTGGCGGTCTTGTAGACGAGTGTCCATCGTTCGTGTCTGCCTGCGGTTTTCAAAGGAGAGCTTGGCTTATCTTGCATCTGCTTTCGCCATCTTATACCAGGCACAGCACAGTAATCTGGAACAAATGGCAGTCTTGCTCAGCTTCATGCGTTGCAGACTAACTCTTGCAAGCAGGTCCTGCCACTCCCCCAGCGAGATGCAGGGGGGGCACAAGCAGAAGGCTGCGTTCTCAACAGGTACCTTTTTGGAGCAACCGCCATCCAAGGTATCAACCCAACAGTCCCTGCAAGTGATTTCAGTGCGAGCAGTTTGTCTATATGCAGGTATTTTCCTATAAACCTTACAGGCCTCACCTCACTGCTTCAAGCTCGGGGGCACGAACAGGCCAGAGCAAAGATGATTCGAATTATAAACTAATAGGAGAATGGTGTTTATGCAATGTGAGCGGCAATCATCTCTTCCCAAAGGAGACACAGACTCAGTCACCTGTGTTAGTTTCAATCAGGTGTGCCTTCCAGCATGCATTCCCCAGCGGGGTGGTTAATCGATGCTCGCTCTCTCTCTCCAGCAGTGATAAACACCCATCAGGCAGCGCTACGGGGCCGAATCAAGGAATTCCCAGTTGCCCGTACACTGTTCATGAAGGCCCCTATGCTTTATTCATATGCCTGGATGGCAGAACTGGAGCACCGCACTCCATGTGGGCTGCGCCCGTCAGGTGGGCTGCCCTCTTTAGGCCATGATTCCTGAAAGCAGATGTTTCCATTCGCTCGCAGCCTTGCCCCTGGTGGGGGGAGGAGGGTTCTCTCCTGCCTCGTGGAGTGGCCAAGAGCAGCTCGCCACCACCGTGATCCAGCCCACCTGGCCCCGGCAGACTTCCTCAGTGGAAATCAGCATGCAACGTTCTCCGCCTGCGCCAGGTCTCAGTAGTCTGGTCCAACCCTGCTCCCTTCACTCACCACCAGGGCCTCATCCAGCTCCCTACTTGTCCTCGCGACTGACAGGCAGGAGCGCACCACAGCCAGTCGCTTCACCCAAAAGACGCAATCTGGCCCAGCTGTGATTGCAGGACACAGAGGTCCTGGTAGGGAGCTCAGGCCCAGACCAGCCCGCAGGCAGCTGACTGAGCAATCCACCCTTCCAAAAGTCCTCGGCTGCTCTTTGGGGGCTTACTCAAGCAGCAGGAAGCCAGCAACGTAGGCATCGCCTCGGCACACTCCGATGCCCGTTAAATCTTAGGATAAATGCTGGATATTCCGCTCTGGCTGTCAGAGCCTCACAGGGCGGCTGCCATCTTGCGGCCCCCCCCATTGATGCAAAGATATTGACAACAATTGCCTCTCATAGGCTACAGGGGATAATGAAGGACATTATCCACCCAGTTCAAGCAGGATGTATTATGGGAAGAAGGTTAATAGGAAGGCTTTCATAGTCTCCCTGGATGCTGAAAAACGTTTGACAGGGTAAATTGGCCTATATGGGCGAGACTTAGCTTGGGACACAGATTCAGGTGATGGGAGGCAATTGGGCTCCCATGGCCCAAGTGCAGCTAAATGAACACCTCACAGTTGATACATAATAGGTGAAAAGGCAAGGCTTTCCGCTTTGCCTCCTGCTGGAGCTTTTGGTCAAGTCTGACGGTAGGGTGTAGGAAAAGAGAACCGAGACTGCTTCCTTCAATGTCCAGACCCCGTTACGCAGCCATATGTGTTTTAAAAGGTTCTTACGGGGCTGTAGCATACCGGGACAGCAACAAATCAAGTGTAGCAGAGATTCAGATTTAAAGTTACAGATTCTACATCTGGTTTTGTGTTCAAGGGACTTCCACCCAGGGTTTAGTTCTTTAATTGGGAGGGGCACTAATCTGGCCCATACAATGTTTTTTAGTGCTTTCAATCCCAGTGCTTGGCGGAGATGGGGCTGGATTTTATGCCCTGCATATGATGTCATCAGCCCTGGTGGACCTCTTCCTGTTATATATTCCGCTAGGTCATTTTTATGTGACAGTTGGTAGCATTGTTTATTGATTGAGTTTTTAATGGCCAGATAGTTTATCGTCCCTTGGTCCCAGTTTTCAATGACTAAACCCAACTTTTCCACTGCTTCCTCCATATAACATTGCCACGGGTTAATTGACCCCCCCGTAGATCGGCTTCAGCTTGCTCTTTAAGCTTCCGGCTGGGGCTGTTAGTACTTGATAGTAGTATTTCGCATGCATTCCCAAACATTCTTTACTTTGTTGCTTCAGTCCAAATTCCAAACGAATTAGGCCGTTGTGAGTGTATTTGGGCAATTTGAAAATGCGTTTATAGGCCTGGCATTGTGCTTTGTCTAACATTGATTCCCTTTACTCGGGAATGCCTGCTGTGCATACCCTGCAGTTACCCTGATTTTAGCTTGTATTACTTTTCTAATAGGAGCTGTCGTTGGACTTTGCATTAGCTCATTTAGTTTACGTAAGGCATAGGTTGTGGACTGTGCTTTGGCCTTCATTTTATGTAGATGTAGCGTTGCCTTGCCCGTTTTACCTTGGTGCTGGCTAAGTGATTGTAGGATTTCGCAGTAGAGATGATTTCTTTGCCCACATGCCATTTCAATAGGGCTTTTTTTGGGAAATGTCCGAAAATTACTACTTTAGTTTTTGGAGCATTTATTATAAGCTCATTTCTTTCGTTGTAATTGTTAAGGGCATCTAGGCCCCTTTGTAGCCCGATTTTTGTGTGGTCCATTACCACTAAATCGTCTGCGTATTGTAATATTTGCAGTTTGTTGGTTCCAATTTTCGGAGTTACGAGACTGGCATTGTGAAGCTTCCCCAGATCAGCGGTGTACAAGTTAAACAGTGTGGGGGCCAGTACACATCCCTGTTTTAAACGACGATTTGTCAAGCACTTCTTCGTTGTGGTGTTGTCTGCTAGCTTCACTTTGATCCAGGTGTTACTATACAATGAGATAATGGTGTTGAGAAGACCTGCTGAGATATGCCAGTTGCGCAATTTGTCCCAAAGCTTGTGTCGAGGCACCCCATCAAAGGCAGCTGAGTAGTCTACGAAGCATGCAAAAACTGGTTTATTATTTTTACCGTTTGCTTGCTGGCTTAGGTACGACATGGCCATGATGTTATCAGTTGTGGAGCAGCCTTTATGAAATCCGGTCTGGTAGGGAGGGGGGGGGGGGGGAGGATTTCGTTCTCTTTAATCCATCTATTTAATTCATTCAATAAGGTGCTGGCGTAGGCTTTTCCTTCAATGTCCAAGAGGGCGATTAGTCTATAATTTATTGGCTCTGTGTTGTCTCCTCTCTTGAAAATTGGATGTAAAAATGACCCTCGCCATGAATCGGGCACCTTTGCTTTCAATCGACATTCGATAAACAGATTGGATAAGATTTTTCCCCCAATATACTGGATCTTCTCTAAAGATAGCTCCTGGAAGACCGTTGGGCCCGGGTGCCCCGTCTTTTCTTATCTTTTTTATTACTTTTTCGACGGCGGTACAGTCTTGTTCTTTGCCCATAAATTCCACTGAGACCTCCTCGTCTGTATTTGCGCTAGCCAAGGGGCGAACCCCGGAGCTTCCAGGGTCAATTAAGCCTTCCTTTTCAATATAAATTGTAGAGACATGTCTCAGCCATGCATCTGCGTATACAGAGTTGCGCCTGTCTACTTTACCTTTCTCCGGGCTGGCTATAAATTGCCAAAGCTGACGTTGTTTGTGAGGTTTTGAGAGCTCATGTATCGTTATCCAGTCTTTCTCGATTTTATTTTGTTTAAGAGACCATAGCAGATGTCTGTGCTTTTTAGATAGATCTTTACATTTTTCCCTCGTTTCTTGGGTTCCTGCAATCTTATGTGCTCTTTTTGCCCTCTTCAGGTTACGTATTATTGTACTTAGTTTTGCGTTATTGTGTCTATGTTGTGAGGTGTGCATCGTCGTTCCATGTGGGCTGACTTTGTAGTTGTTGACAAGTATGGTTTTTAGAGCACAAATCCACCTCATCCAATTATCCACACTGGGTTGGTTTCCAGGATGCTTACCTTTACACTCTTGTTTTTCTTTCCATGCGTTAAATAATGTGTCCTGATGCTTGTTCCACTTTAACCTTCTAACTAGTGTGTGTTCTTCAATCCCTGTTGAATGGGATACTATCCCTGTTGAATGGGAACTCAGAATTGGAATTCCATAGCATTTTTTAATGAAAAATGATTAGGCTTGTATGTAGGCACTGTGAGGCTGGGATCGCTATGCGAGTGTGTGTTAAAATAAAAACAGATTGTATAAAAGGTGAGGAAAGTGGAAGATTCCAATAAAAGGCGATGCCAGAAAATAGTGAACTTCCTGAAGAATTGGGTTTTGAGATACGTGAAATTAATGAAACAAGGAAGGACACAGCATTTTGTACGATAAAATAGGTGGACAGGAAATTTGCATAATGGCAGATCAGGATCTAACTATACTATAATCAGCGATAATTTATGATCAAAGTTTCCAGATGTAAGGTTGCTGCCACCTGACTTTAACCTTGTTGGTTACAGCAACAAACCTATCGATGTTTTAGGATATTTTCCATCTACGCCAGAATTTTAGATGAGGTATTGAAGCAAAGGTTTAAATAGCCTAAGAAGGGTCATGCTTATTGGGTTGATGAGATTATGATAATTATGATGACCTTCGGTCCCTTTCATCCTGACCAGGTGTTGTGATAGTGATTTAGTAGTAGAAATTCATACTTACAGTGCTGTAGAATGGAAAATAAAAATAAGATAGTCTCATCTGACCCAAGTTTGTTAAAAAGGTTGGTCCACAACATAATACTGAAGAAAGGGGCTACAGCAAAAGTACATAAGATGCAAATGATCTGGTGTCAGTGAAAAAGGCCCTGAAGAAATTATGTAAACAAGGTATGTTAAAAAATGAAATCGGGTGGCTATTACCAGTAATGGTAGTGCATAAGCCTAATGAGAAGATAAGATCATGTGTAGATTTAAGGGGCTTGCAGGAATGTCAAAGGGTGGATCGTCACCCTTTACCAAACAGTGGCAAACTGTAGGACATGGTAGGTAGAGCCAACATCTTTTCCACACTAGATCTTACTAGTGCCTTTCATCAGTTGGTACTGGAGTCTAAACTTCTTACATCATTCATAACACTAGAATTAGGCCTTCACACACAAGTCCAGGACTGCAAACTGTGGCCATAATGGCCTGGAGGGAGGTGGTCACCTGAGATAGACATCTACAGGGCATTGCTTGGATAGTAAATATGTTGGATTTGGAAGCGGATATGCTTTATATCGAAGGAAAGACACAATGTCCATATTTTTAAAACCCAGAAATGGAAATGTAATGCCTTTGCATTTATTATTGTTAACATTTATGGGTTAAGTATTTGATGGCCTTCTAACCGAAGTCATTGTAGCATCAGTACTTACTCAGCCGTGGAGAAGGCAAGTTCAAAGTTCTGCTTATGGTTGGTTGGAACAAGAGCATCATAATCAAACGCTTCCGGGAAGAAGGAATGAACCAAGGCACAGAATGCCATCCCATCACTCCAACTTGAAGAGAAATTCTGAAGATCAATCTTCTGTAAATGAAAAAAAAAAAGAAAGTATTGGTAATATACCGAGGCCATTCATGGGTCCACTCAGTAAAAGGTTATTGAATGAACAGGTCCAAGTTCACAGTAACATCGGTTCGGAGTGTGAATGGATGCCTTCCGGCAGGAGAGGGCAGAAAACTTCATGTTTCCTCTTTTAAAACCATGAGGGAAAATCAAGATGTGTTCGTAGGCACACATTTTCCAGTTTTATTTTAATACAACCACTACATGTATAACAAAAGTAGGCCAGAACAATTTGACCTGCTTTTCAAATACATGTGTCAAACAATACTGTGTCAAACAAAACAAATACTGTGTCAAACAAAACAAATACTGTGTCAAACAAGCTTTGGTCAGATCTGGGAGAGGTTCTTCAGTGAATGCTGGGTTTCTCTGTGTGGATAGGCGAGTAGATGAATGTGATAATGAGCTAATGGGTGGATGAAAAAAATGGACGGCTTAGTGCAAGGATGGACATGTAAGTGCTTAGATGCGTTAGTGAGCTGAAAGGATGGCTGACTCCTGCACCGAATGGGGCTGTGACCAACATCAGCACCCTACCCTTGACCCTCCACGCATTCAATGAACAGCTTATCTATTCATTCATCCACACACACTCCCCATTCATCCATCTCTCCATTCACTCATCCATCCTCTCGTCCATGCATTAATTCAGTTAAACTTCATGCGCCCAAATATTCATCCATTCATACAACCGTTCAAAGCTTATCCATCCCGAACTTTACTTGTTCTCCCATTGACCCACCCACAGAATCGCCAATCAATGAAGACGCACTTCCATTAAAAAAAAAAAACACCAATATAATCACTTATTTGCCAATGTTTTTTTGATTTTCCTTCCCACGCTCCAGCTTGCACTGAAGCGTGTGCAGAGCAAGGTTATGCAACACCGAAGTAAAGACAAAACCCACAGTGTAGGTACACTGACGTCACAGCACAATTGGGGTGACTTTTTTTAAATGTGAGCACATCGCATCATGAGCTGCCCTTACTATAGTGACCGCTCACTGTAGCTAGCAGGAATTGATGTCACAGTGGGGACTGCGCTTGCTATTAGGACATTAACACCCGGTACGATAACGGTGCAAACGTTTTCTACAAGAGAGTGTATAAACACCACACAACCAACACTGACCAAATGCGCTGAAATTGCCTACCTACCATATAGATCAGAGCACTGTTGGAATGGATCAACCCTTGCTATTAATATTTTCAAGCGGATTCAAGCACTCCAACAAAATCATCATTCTCAAAGAATTGATCCAACAGTAACTAGCAGTGGATTGTGGCTGCAAGAGGCATATCCCCTTGCCCCATATATCATACAGTAAATGTTCCCACTTGAAAACGTCACTTCCTGTGGCAATGATTGCTCCCTTGTTCTTTCGACCTTGAGTGGTCATGCTCCATGGATTCCTTGCAATACCTTGGCAGGATCCATACAGGCATCTGGAGTGATTAGGCCTCGGTTTCTCTAGGTAATCCCACCTCAGCTGATCGCTTGGTCTAATATATTAACCAATCCATCCAATTAATAAAGTGTAAAGGCCATCTTATCAAGGTTATTCCAAATGTTGCGCGGCCTTAAGCATTAATTTCATTGCTAGTAGAACTATCAAGGCCTTTTTGAACGTAGGTTAATAAAGAGCCAACTTCATAAGCAGAAGGACAGCATTGTGCTCTCACGGACGTCAATTCACCAAAATGACAAATGGCTGCGGATGTGACATCACCAAGCACCCTTGGACCACTGATGACATCACACAGTTGCCTCCTAGTTCTACTCTTTGCTCCTCAACAGCCTCATTTGTTGCTGTAGATGGGCGAAGGGAGGGGAAAGGAGTGGAAACCACACCAAGCAAATCAGCCTTTTAGAGTTCTGTTCACTTCCTGTCGCTGCCTTCTTGAGCTCTGGAACCATGGGCGACAAGAGCAAAAACCATGGGCAACCAGAGCAAAAACCATGGGCAACAAGGGCAAAAACCATGGGCAACAAGGGCAAAATCCATGGGCAACAAGGGCAAAAACCATGGGCAACAAGGGCAAAAACAATGGGCAACAAGAGAAAAAACCATGGGCAACCAGGGCAGTGATAAAATGAATGCCACGGGTACCAACAATAACTGGCATCCATGTTCCTCTGCAGGCAAGCATCTACACAGTTAAGGCATTTTATGTGTGCACCTCAGTCGGTGTCAAATGGGTTTTCATTCTCGTAGTTTCTGCTCCAATTTTCTTAGTTTTCTGGTTAAAGGGGCCATCCAGTGAATGGATGCATAATACATCTCAGATCATCATCGGACAAAGCAACATTTTAAAATACATATTGGTAATGATCGTTTGTGATGCAGGACTAGACAAAACTGCTTTCTAGGTCTGGCCTAACAGCGTGGCTGGCATTGACCTATTGTCAATAACGTATAGATACAGTGGGGGCTTTGGCTAAGTACAGAGAAGCGTTTCCCTCACACCCAGTGCTTCTGCTGTTCGGTGTGTATTGTATTGTAATTGCATTTATATAGCGCTTACTACCCCTGACAAGGCGTCGAATCGCTTTTTCGGTGAGTAGCATGCTACTCCGGAACCCATAAAGGATTAGTGTTGAATTAGTATAGTGAAATATGAAAGTTATTTGAGTGGTGGATATGTTAGTCAGTTATTTGGTTTGAGAAGGGTAGGGGAAGGATAGAAGAGGGAAAAAGGTTTGCATTTATATAGCGCTTGTTACCCCCGATGGGGTGTTGAAGCTCTTTTTTGGCGAGTAGTGCGCTACTCCGGAACCCGTAAAGGATAATACTCTTTGGTGAGTAACTTACAATAGTTTTATGCATGATTATATTCTTTAGCTGTGAAGAGGGACGACCACGGAACGTGTTGATAAGGATATTACCGGAAATGAAACTAAGAATGAACGCTTGAGGTTTGAAAAATTTGAAGTGAATCATTGATATAAGTTTGGACATAACATACATTGGGAAATATTCAGGAGCATTTTCAGATATTTAATAACAAGAATCGGATGTGGCTGACTGCATGGAATGATACAATGACTCAATATATCGGTACTCAATATATGCATCATTCTGCCGGTTATGGGGTGCTTGCTTTGCAATGCATGATGAAATATTTTACATCTCAGTATAAACAAACATTGCATAATATATTATTTATCAGCGAATTACGCTATCTCAATGTTTTAATCAGGACTCAAAATGCAAGCCATATTGCCTTTGCCAGTGCTCGTGTTCTCTACCGTAGATGGTCCTTTTAAAGCTATTTTACGTTTAGTTGTGCCTCGTGGTTCCTGCCGTTGCTCCCGGACTTCCATCAGGGGCTGGGGTAGTCACCGTCCATGCACTTCCAAGGAGCCACGTCCTGTTATTTCAATTTGCTAATAAATTGAGTACATTTATCCTGCTCTTCTCAGAACAGAGTTATTTATATTTTCACACAGCACATTGACTAGAAGGGTGCAGCAGTTGTGGATTTTATAGAAAACAAAGCCAAGCTGGGCTTGGTAGGCAAATAGATTTAATGACGATGAAAAACCTCCTGTCGTTTAAAAGTATTAAATCTGCGTGCACATCTTAGCATCCATTGCAGGGTACCAGCATGCGGTATGGATTCTTTCATCTATATTTATCTGGTGGATTCTATATGCTAATAACTGATGCATTGTCCTAATCTGCTATAAACTCACAGAAGACAGACCTACATTCAATGACCCTACAGGATTCTGCAGGACGATCTTCACAAGGGAGGTAACTGTACCACCATCTTTAGGCCTGAAATTAGGAACATATGCCTAAATGCAGTAAAAAAGCTTGCCAGTTGATAAAACCTGGCAGTATCAGTTTTACAATTTTCACCCACAGTTCACCAGTTGGTAGCACATGAAATCACACTGCAAAAAGACTCCAAAACAGATGATCAAAATCTTCACTTAAGTATCTCATAACAAAACCTTCGTGCTGCTGCTAAACCCACTTATCCTCAAATATACTAGGCCTGGAGTTATGATTGTATATCAACACAGTGCTAGCATGTGTGGGGATTGAGTCTGGTGGATTTAGGCGTGCACAGCTCAATATCTTTGTGGGGAGATTCTTACGTAAGATAGAGGATTTTTCTTTCGATATGTTGGAGTCCCATATTTTGTTTTGCAAAATATGCTTTTGCAGAGGTTGTTATTTTTCACAGAACAGCTTCAGTTTTGCAGCTAGGTTTGCATTATTTCAAGCAACATTGACTGCTTCTCATCTCATGACTCATTGACTGGTTCTCCTGAGCCAGACAAGTCACATGTTACCTCCCCAAACCCAATTAAGTTCATCTAAAAGTAATCCACTGACCTGCCACTAGTTTGTTCACAGACAAACCAATGAAGACGATGGATCATCCTTACCTTGTACCCAATGGTCTTCGACTTGCACCACTCAAGAAGCACTTGCTTGATGCTGCTGGCACTGGCCACACCGAAGCTCTGGGATCTCTTCAGCGTCACTTTAGACTGTCCTTTTGCCCTAGAAGTGTGAAGCAAAGACAATATGAGGGCGGAATATTCTTAGTGAAGCACTGCTAAAGGTGAAGGGTGGGAGTAGAGGTGGGGAGCCAAAAAACTAAGAGGCAGAGCCGAGCTTGAGCGGAACCGAGGTCTGGCTGGGCTCTAAGAGCCGAGCTAGAGCGGAACCGAGGTCTGGCTGGGCTCTAAGAGCCGAGCTAGAGCGGAGCCGAGGTCTGGCTGGGCTCTAAGAGCCGAGCTAGAGGTGAGCCGAGGGTCTGCCTGGGCTTTAAGAGCCGAGCTAGAGCTGAGCCAAGGGTCTGGCTGGGCTCTAAGAGCCGAGCTAGAGCGGAGCCGAGGGTCTGGCTGGGCTCTAAGAGCTACAGCTAGAGCTGAGCCAAGGGTCTGGCTGGGCTCTAAGAGCCGAGCTAGAGCCGAGCCGAGGGTCTGGCTGGGCTCTAAGAGCCGAGCTAGAGCTGAGCCAAGGGTCTGGCTCGGCTCTAAGAGCCGCTCTAGCTCCGCTCGGCTCTAGCGCCGCTCTAGCTCGGCCTAGAGCGGAGCCGAGGGTCTGGCTGGGCTTTAAGAGCTGCAGCTAGAGCTGAGCCAAGGGTCTGGCTGGGTTCTAAGAGCCGCAGCTAGAGCTGAGCCGAGGGTCTGGCTGGGCTCTAAAAGCCCAACCAGGAGCTGAGCCCTGACAATGTTCAGCACGTAAAGCTGTGCAACGAATTCAAAAATATGATACAGACACTTCAAGATTTTAAAAAGTGCATTTCTTTAACATGCAGAAGTATTTCAACTTAGTACATCAGATTATATCACTGCATTGAGAGGCATTTTTAAAAGTGAGCTTAAAAATATTTATGTCCCTCGAGCTCCCGCCATGCTGTTAGTCACGTGCAGCCTTTGTGACCTAGATTCTTACATGGAGTCAGCGGTGGTTTCCTTCAATGGGTGGGGGGGGGGCTATGCCCACCCTATTTCCGCACCGTCCAGCATCCGCATACCGCATTCGTTTTAAAATGCGAAGTAACACCAGTAGCAATGTTACTTACCATTTTAAAACAAATACGGAAGCCTGCCCCAGTCCTGCTGCCTGCCTTCCTGCTTGTGACACTGCGAGTCAGACACGGGCATCAGGCAGGACAGGCAGGCAGGTTCTTGTGAAGTTGTGACACATGCGCTTTGAGCATGTGTCACATTAAAGTTTAGTAAACCGGGCTGACATGGTGCCAGCCCAGTAGTCACTGTTTTGGCCCTTTTGGGGGCCCGCCCACAAATGACGCCAGGCAGCGTCATATTTCCAGGCAGCCTCGTGTAGGTGTAGTATAAGCCCTGTACCTCCCGAGGCAGTATTGTTAAAGCTGGCAATGACGACCCTCAGACCCGCCTTTTCACAAGTCCACACTGCGCAATGGCAAGCCGAGGCCCACTGGGCTATGGAATGCCAACTCAGCTGGGATAATGCCAGAGACATTTTTTACGGTAAATAATTCCGAAATAGATAGTTTTAAATACAGTTTCCCTTTATTTTTAATGTAGGTGTGGAGTCTATTACAAACATTTTGCAGAGAAATGTTGGGTTTGTGTTTCATGCAACATCTTTAAAAAAAGTTTCTATTAAATCAAAAGAAAACAGGACCTCACAAATGAGAAATGGGAGGTGGGTCATAGAGATTATTTGCATTAATATTAGTGAGCTGCTGTTGTGATACAATATTGAAAAAGCACGCCTCTAGGCTTGAATATTAGATGTAAACCACATTTAGAATTTGGATGAATGTGCCTGTGCACTGCCAATGACCTGGCCAACTGGGCATGAAGGAGCTGAAATTGGATCATAAATTCAAAGCTGTCCTGAAGAGGGGCCCCCAAAATATGTTTGGATCAGGGCCCCCAACATACTTATGATGTCCCTGGATGATGCACTGGGAAGACGTCAGGTACGAGCCTGGCTGTTTTCCCAGCAGCGACAGATCTCTCTGACTGCTTCACGCAGCAGCAGGGTATTTTTGCCATGCATTCTTTTTTTGGGGGAAAGATCAAAATTAATAATTGTTAGGTTACACACTGACTTACTTGGGGTCAGTTTCTAGGAGCAGAGGGACTGGGACATTAATTTCTCAGCATTTACCACAAATGCTTGCCAAAGTCACTTCTTGCTTTCTCAAATATGCTTAAAAATGCACAATTTGCTCACTCTTTTTTCCAAAATTTCTCTGGGGGAGAACCCCGATGGTTAGGCTCACTCGCTACGCTCGCTCTAGAACTTTCACCACCCACCACTTTAAAATGTTACCAGCCGCCACTGCATGGAGTAACAGTATAGTCTATTTATATCAGACAAAAGAGGTGCTTGTACAGCACACACCCTAACCCCACATATTTCAAAGTCTCAAATGTAAAAGGGAAAAAAGGCAGCACGGGTATATAAAATATTTGTGTAGGATCACACAGTTCGGCCAAGCGATGGAAGCCAGGAAAACTCCTAGGCTTTCTGAATTCATTTTGTACCGTTAGATGGCTATTTATTCGCCTCTCCTGTTTTACATCAAACGTTAATGTTTTTATTTAATTCTTGAAGTATTAGGTTAGCAGATGGGTGGCAGGTAGAAGCCACATCAAAGCTTGGCTCGCTTTGGACTCTAGAGTCCAAGAGGGCCTCGAGCTGAGCCGGAGCCAGTCACGTTGCTCGAGCTTTCAGTCGCCCGCCCGCCTCTCGGCAGGGGCGTAACACAGGCCCCCGCAGCCCCCGCAGTGCGGGGGGCCCCAAGTTCCAGGCGGCCCCCTCAGCACAGTTCTTCGGCCGGAGAGCTCCTGATTGAGCTCGGAGGTGGCCACTCCACGTACCTTGCAGGGGAGCCCCCTCAAGTTTCGTTACGCCACTGCCTCTCGGTGAGAGGGCTCAGTGCCACACAGACACTGTTAAATTCTCAAACAGGTTTCAAACATTTATTTAGCCTATATAGTGCACAGTAAGTGCTACAAATCTTCTTAAACACATTTCATGCTATACTTAAAGCTATTTTAGGTTTCGGGGTGTCATATCATATGGCTTGTTTTAAAATGCATGAATTTCTCATATAAAGTTATCTGTAAATGTCCTTTTGCGTACATTAAAAAGCTGCTGTTACTGCAGGATCAGTAGGTACAGGCAAGGATTTACCACCTCAAAACTTGACTCAGCAACGAATGAATACTACAGATTCAGGACAATCTTGATACCTCCCGTTATTTGACAAACCTTCGCATCCAAAGCTGGACCCATATCTTTCTATCATAATGTGTAGTGAAGAAATGTATTGAGGCTAGAATTAAAACAGAGAGGTCTGAGGAACAGGGACAGAGCTAGGCCTAAAAAGGTCAACATAGCACCATGAATTGTGTGGAGGCAGTAATGTGTTATGTAAATCCTACATTGTGAAGAAATTAAATGTGATGAGGGTTTTCAGGGGACTAAAAGTGAAGCCTCGATCCATGACAAAACGAAGCGAATCTTTTAGAGATTTTGTATTGCACGATTCACTCTTCTCTAATCCAGAACACCCAAATAAAGTCCATTACTTTATCCCATCTCTATTTTAAAAGAGACCTGAAAACGCATTGCTTCAAGACGCCTGGTTACTGGACTCTGCCTTGAAAAGAGCCCCTCTTCTCGGATGGTGTAGCCCTGTTCCCTTTTCCATCCTCCCTTTCACCTGCCATCTTCATACTGCAAGATTCACTCTCCCAGTGCATGTACTCGGAGCTCTAAAACATGGTGACATTTCGGCTATGCCCGATTGGTTTAAATAAGGTCACAGTAACATGCACAGAAAATGCACCACTGATACACAAGTGAAATGTCTCATGTAAGCTGCAGTATACGTTCCCAGCGCCTACAGTTGTGACTGGAAAAGGATGGCTTCCGGTATACAATTTTTTTCCGGATGTTTGCAGCGTAAAACAAAGGTGCAGCGCACGCCATAAGAAAGGTTTTAGACATGTAGAAAGGTCTACTCAAACATTTGGTAAGTTACCCCTATAGGTGACTTGTGGCCATGATGACAGAATGCCAAGCAGCTTCAAAGTGCTATTATCACTGCCCAGGCCTCTGTGGTTCTTCACTTTTCTATAGTTTGCGCTAGGAAACTCTTCACAGATCATCTAAACACCATCTTAAATATTTATAAAAATTGCTGAAATTAGATAATTCATAAATACCCGGCAAATATGATTTCATAAAAATGTAATTTATGTTTCTGAAAGCTTGAGAAGGGCTTAAGACTATTCGCCTGGGAATTTCCCTCGTGCCAGTGCACACTCAGCAGGCAGGTTTCCTATATTTGTCTCAGTCTGAGATTGTTTTGTAATGAAGACATTGTTGCAATGGGACCCTGCAGAGAAGGTATCCAGACTTATGGAGCCCAACCCCACCTCAGCCTCTAGCCTTGCCCTGCAGGTGGATCTCCGGCTCCAAAGAAGTGACTGGGTTCGAAGGTAAAACTTGAGAATGCTGCAAGGCAGCAAAGTTACCCCAGCAGTGAAAAGATATTGGTAGCTACAATATCCACATATGCCCTGCTTGGAGCTTTTGGCGCCAAAACTAACTTCTTCAGTGTGAACCCAGATTTGACATCTGACTTTGAGGGGCTCTCACTGGCTGCAGCTTTGTCCTTTGGAGGAGTTTAACTTTCAGAAAAAGTACGGAGGTAAAACCTCTGACTGGAGCAACCTGTTAATTTGACCCGACTCCTGCTTCATCACAGTTGGCCTCAAAGCATTTCTAGTTTCCAGTCAACTAAAACCATTGACTTATATTGGCGCTTTGTTTTTTCTAGGCACTTTGAATCTTAAACATTAATATCTTTTTATTCCCTTAACAGACTGACCATTTTGTGTCATTTTTCTTATTACACTTTTTTTTTTAATTTAGTTTTATGAACTGAAGCAATGCAGGCTGCCTCACTGAGAGGTGTGCACTGAGACATGGGTTTGCAATGGTGGAACCGATGGCTAAAGACTCTTCAGTACAACTGCAGAGCATCAGGAAGCAAGAAGGCGTATTCTGAGATTGGTGCCCATGCATGTTGCCAATGCTGAGCCAGGTTCACGAAACATAAGCCGTAGAATTTAGAAATGTACTCCTGTAGAGTTACTTCATTATTTGGCATATATTTCTCATTTTGATGGGATCCACAAACATTCCAGGAGTAGTCCGATTTCTAGGGGTACACCAGAAGTATGCCAGTGTAATTTCCACCACAAAGAAAATATAGTATGAGAGAATGTGCTTTGCTGAACCCCCATTTTTGTAGCTGCTTTAACAGGAGGTGCTCTCTGCCCTGGGAAGGCACTACTCCTTCCTGTGACAGTAGTAAAATTGTGTCCATTTCTAGGTTCGGAAACTACCAGCAAATTGATCATGAATGCCCAAAAACCTACACGTTTGTGCATATTTACATTAAATTAGCAGGCCCACCTCCTCGAACGCCCACAATTCTGTCCCTAATCTTACATTTATAAACTGGCTGGTAATGTGTATTGTTTAGATGTCCTTTATGAAACTGCACTTCTTCAGCTAAACTTCTACCACTCCCAATCATGTGAATCAGGACGTGGACTTTATATTTGAATGTTTTTGTGTGGAACTGGGGTGCTCAAAGACTTTGGTGTAGACTCACTGGCACCACTGGGATTATATCCTAGGAGGGGCAGCAAGTAATAGCTGCACCGGATGAATCAAATTATGTTAAATCACCAAGATGGAGCCAGAACACAGGAGCCCAAAGGCCCAGAAGCCACCAGCGTTAATAAGTCAGTGACACTGAGGCGACCCAAGTGCAGCTGGAGATCAGCAATTGAGGCAGCTGAGACGAGTGCAGCTTGGAGGGACAGAAGGGACAGCACGCGAGGTAGAATCCAATCCTCCTTTCCCATCATCGACAAAACATGGCAGCTGAGTTGTTCTGGAAGACATAGGACAGCCTATGTGGAGCACATGGGCAGCAAGAGACAAACCCGGAGAGGTGCCACTGAAAAACAAACCTTCCACTATTGAGACAAGACATCTCTGCAAGTAACTTCAAAAGGCAGACTAAGGGTTGAAGTTGAAAATTCCCCACGGTAGGGGACTATGATCAAGAAAGCAATGCCAGGCCTTGATTCATGGATAGAACGGTTCCAGCATGCTAGTTGTCATGCTGCTGAGTGTAGCGTAGTATGTGGCACTGGAAGAAACAGGTATGCGGGTTGATGCTGGGCCTATCATCAGCTTGTGCTAGGCAAGTGAAGCTACCCTGAGCTTCTAGTGTCTTAGCAATGGTGACAATTCAGATCGACACAATGTGATATCTTCATTGGGTTCGTACGAATCTAATGCAAATGCTTTGTACCCAGCTCTCTAGGTGCAGTGCTGGCAGTGCCAGAACTAGAAGAACATTACAAGTGCAAACAGAGACCTTAGGTCATAATTTGCAGGTTTAATTTCCTTAGACACCATCTGCACTTTCCAGTTACCCCACACAAGGATGTGAGTGGGCAAACCAGTGTAAGGGGATCAGATCAGTCAAAACTCTGAATCCTTACATCACAACACACCTATTTCTATAGAACTCAGACTGCAGTAGTACTTCAGGTGGGGCATAACATAATATCCAATCTGTACAATTATTTGGCCTCCTTTTGCCTCTTCTGTCCATATCAGGATGCAACCTTGCTTATCCTATCACTGTAATAAGGCTGCCACTTGGAAGTGTACACATCTGACTTGTAGGACCAGAGTCATGCCCAGGCTTCGTGGATACCATCTCACATCATGTACTCCTTTCAATATTCTCGGTCGGTGTCTCTCTCGGTGTCTCTCTCGTTATATATCGAGAGAGAGTTGTGTATTTAAGCTACATTGTGAGGCAGAGCATTATATATATATATATATATATATATATATATATATATATATATATATATATATATATATATATATATATATATATATATGAGAGAGAGTTGTGTATTTAAGCTACATTGTGAGGCAGAGCACCGCCACTCAAGTCTACTCGGTTTTTGATCTCTTTGTCCCGTAGGAGCAGGGCCGGACTGGCTGTAGCGGGCACTGGGCGTTTTCCCGGTGGGCTGGAAGGGAGGGGGCCGGTGGGGGCCGTTTATGCAGCAGTGCTGCAATATCAGCCCCCTGTAACAAAAGCGCAGCAGCAGTGTTTCCGTGTTTCCCACCAGCACCCTCCTCCCCAGAGGCCGGTCCAACGTAAAGGCCAGGACTGGTTTGCATTCCCAATATGGCCCTGCATAAGAGTCAGTCCTATGTACCTTATAGCTTCATAGGGAGACTGTGAACGACTTGCTTCGGGTGGGTTTGAAGATTGATATAAGATTGGAGGTGCTTGAGGTCTGAGCAGCAACTAATCAACGGTATTTAACCACTCCCTGCCACTCAAGTGTACAAGACCTGTGTACGGTTTGACCACAGTCTCAACTCAATGCCGCGATCGCAAAGGCCAGGGAGTTTTACTGTGGGCACAGGGCATTGAGTTAATTCTCAAGGGAGAACCTGGAATATTGAAGCCTTTGCATCAACACAGTTTTTGCAGCAACACATCTTAACTGTAGAAATGCCTTATACTTACTTTATTGTATTTTTAAAAACATGTAGTTTAGCTTTAGAGCACTTTGGGGGCAACAGAGAGGAGACTGAGTGTGCAGTAGTTCTAGAGAAGAAACCCCACACGAGGATGGGTGATTGGAATACCAAAGGAGTCACGTTGGATACAATAGAAATGCGGAGATGCGCCATGCACCAGCTGTGGATTACCAGTGGTTCCCAGCTGTAGGTGCTTGACCAGAACGAGGGGTGTGGGGTTGTCTCTTGATTAGTATGGGACAAGAGTAGCAGCTTAGTCATAGGCCCAACCAAAGAGATGGGCCTTGAATACAGCGCTTCTCTTGTGCTCAATGAGAAAACTGAAGCGAGGGCACAATGCTGGGGTCAATTGGTCTCTTGATTCAGGCACACAACCATGAAGAATCTTTAATGGTTATTGAGGATCCCTGGCACCAGAATCACACTGGCCAGAATTACTTTGAGCTTTTATTGGCATTGGGCATAGCAAGTCCAACCAGTGCTGATCTGGTCTTAAACAAGGGCTCCTCGGTCCTTGTAGGGTGGTAAACTCAGGGTTTTTGATTTTCGAGTGCAGTGTCGTAGATCCTGAAATTCTATCCCTGCAGACCTGAGATGATGTAAGCAGAATCGCCATATTTTTGTCCTCGTCCTTACCTTTGACACAATTCATTTTTATAAACATCAATATTTAAAATCTGATGTTTGTAGATTGTCTTTTATAAACAAAAAAAGATAAGGACAAAGAAAATCTAATCACAGGTGTTTAAAACACCTCTCTTCAATCATAGGCAAAGACAACATTGGATCAATTTATCACAGTTCGCCATTGATTAGGACATGTCATACTTTCCAACATCTGGATCAAACTTCTCGAAGAAAGCCTTCCTGGCCTGGGTTCCTGATGTCCGTGGCAATGTTTGCGACCGAACAAGCTCTCTCCGTTTTTCCACCTGTCGATGTATTGCCGGAGGTGGGGATCGCGACTTGGGCGTCACGTCAAAGTAGCTGTCAGAAGCACTGCAAAAACAAGCAGTAGAAGTACAATTTAAGGTGACTAGAAGAAAACACCACATGCACAGGCTCATTTCTTGGAACCATTTTTTCCGATATTGCATATGCTAAATCAGATTAATTACGCCACGGAGACATCTCATGCAAAATGTTGTCAGAGACTCTTCACATTTGACACAATAGCATCAAATCTTCCCATAAACTGGTATTAGATGAGGTAAGCTTGCCTTAGCTTCATTATTCAATCAATATTTGAATTTATGTTACATTCTGTGCTCCATCGGGGACTAAGCCAAAATGGAAGTACCTTGCATGAATGTCATTTGGAGCTACCCCCTGGTTTTAAGGGCCATTAAACAGCAACAGGACTAGGATAGCGGGTTCTTAGAATCCAGTTTACATTCTTTACTTTCCATTTCTTGACCTCACCCTAGCCAACCAGCGTCAAATGGACTGTCGAAGTGCTACGGTTGATGACAAGGAGGGGTCCCTCATTTGATGTTATCAGCGATCAAAGGATGTGATGTCACTTCCGCCACCCATCGGATCAAGCAAAACAGCGCAAGCCACAAAGCACAAACATTATGAAAGTGTGACAATACAGATATAGGATTTTCTTTGTTTTGATGCTTCTCATAGTTTCATTCCCTAAAGTAATTCTGAAATGCCTTTGGTGGGGCCTGAACTGTAGCCTGCATACGTTGTCTGCTGGTAGCTATTGGCAGTCATGACAGATGCTCTGCTCAGATAGCAGATCTAGTCTATGTATAAACAAACATTTGATGTCAATGTTGCCAAAACATTGCTTTACAAGTAAGCGCCCTATTTTGAGCCCTACTCTGTGCACATAGGCCCTCCAATGCACACAATGCTGAAAACCACGTCACTTGTGAGCTTGCTGCATCCATGCATCAGCGGCAGCGGCCCAACCCTAGGTAGCGACGTGTCCTCTGTCTCGGGACAGATCTCTGCATAGGAAGACCTATCTTTGGAAGAGGTCGGCTCTACGCAAGTACTACTATCCAAGTGGCAAGGCTATTCCCAGGAAGTTATTGACTGAGGTGTTGTCAGAGGGCCTCAGCCAAAGTCATTGGACTCGCTACACTTTAACAAATTATGCAGTTAGGCCTGTGCGAGCTGAGTTGCGCAGACCAATTTTTGCACAAGCCAGCATTGTGCATGCTATGGCGGCTTGACGTCACTCATAATTTTCTGGCACATTGTCAGGTACCTACTTATTGCTGAAATAGTAAATGTTCCTAAACAGGACAGAATTACGCCATGCCGAATACAGCGGTGCTCGTTGGTTGTGTGAAGCAGTATACATGCTAATGCAAGGAACTACTGCAACTGTATATGTAGTTTGATATTGTAAATCATTTACTTTAATCAATTGACAACACAAATGTTATTGATTATGGCGATGTGCTGTGCAATAGTGCAATCAAGACATGAGCATATAATGAAAAATAGTTCTAAAACTATTATTATCCAACTCAAGAGAGGTCATCCGAATAAACAAAATGCAGACGCAGCGTAGAAATTCACTTTAAGAAATCAAATAATGTTGTAGGGGTAAGCTTCAAAGGAATTTTGAGGCGTTGCATAGCTTCTCAGTGGCCCGAAAACATAAGGGTAAGTATTTTTTTCCAGAAATTAGTGAAGTGAGGTCATCAAATGAAAATGTTGCATTAGCGGTTATCAAAATCAATATGGGGATGTATTATACCATGTGCCCTTAGACGTAACAGGCACATGCATCTGCTTTTTGCAGTCCAACAGCTCTTTGGAATAACAGAAAGGGCTGCAGATGCTTGTGGGGTCCTATCTGAACTACATACTGTGCTGGTGCTAAATATGCACCAGAATGATCTCAAAGGGATAAAGGGATGTGTCCCAGGGAAAATGATTGAGTCTATTGCAATAGCACCATGTCGTATTACAGACGTAGGAACAAAGGCAAAGAGGCAGTCAGATGGTACACAGTCAGTGCACTCCTGCCTCATGAAAATGACCTTTAGGCACAGGGGTCCCAGGGACACTCCAGATATCCATCTAGGTGAGTACAGACACTTACTGCACCCACCTGCAGAGGATCTCAGCACCCGTTTGAAAGTCTGACCGATTGCCATCTGCATAGGGAAAGAGGACTGGTGGCTTCAAATAGCCAGTCCACCTTTCAGAATGTGCTGCTCCCAGAGCAGACATTGTCTCGCACCTGAACTGGGAACACTGCATTTGCTGAGTCTGGCACAATGTCTTGGTCTGTGTCCGGCACACACAGTTAAGCATGTGCTACAGCACATATTGAGACAGTGAGCCATATCTATAAAGCGCCCCCTCCAAGTTCCCTATGAGACCATACTAGCAATCACTTATGAATCACTATCATGCAGTGAATTCCCCAGGGAATTAAAAATATTCTTCAACAGCCAATTCTGAAGCAGCAATGATCGAATTTTGAAGGCCATAATTATCATTAGGTGGTCAATATCACTTCACTACAGGTCTCGAATACAGCGCCAGGACACTCTCAGGGAATTGCGCCCTCTTTAAATAAATAAAAATAAATAAGAAGATCAAGCTGGAGTCAGTGTGACAGAGTTAAATGTTGCCACCTATGGGCAATAGGTGGAAGCACACACTACCATGTTGACACTTTCCTGAATTGTTAATTTGACAATATCCTCAACCAGTTTGTGGCAACTCGTAACTCAGGCAATCTCCGGAAGCTGTCCCTATCCTGCACCCTTTGGGTTTTGCTACAATTGCTACCTTTTGGACCCGTTTTTTTGGACAATTCGCATTAATTCCTGCTTATTCTCAATTCACCTTTGTCCTGATGAAGACCCATTAAATCACAGCGGGTCGAAACACATCAATACTTTAGGCATTTGGTCTTTTCTTGTTGGAATCTCAAAACTTTGTTTGGAAATTCAGGATTTATCCATACAAACAGTGATAAACATTTATTCGTATGGTCCATTGCCTTCTTTATATTCTTTCTGTCATGACTCTTTACACTGTGCAACCATCTGAGCACTTTTATGATGAATTAGATGCTACAAACCGATGTTTGTTATATGGCTACTGTCATAGTTTTCACAGTTTTCATTACTGTTGACAAATGAAGTCAATGATTGAATAGGTGCTTTCAGTGATTGCTTTATTAATACTTTTTTTAACAGTATCGCGAGGAACCATTGTGGTCCATTTTCTCGACTGCCCCTGGTTCCTAGTGGTTAGTGGGCAGCCCCTGTTGTGGATTATTGTTCCTGTTTGAAGCTTATACAATAGAGGCTGCTATAAGAGGAAGATGTGTTGTAGCACAATTGTTCCCTGATTATTGAAGCAATCACCCCTATTTTCTGTTTTGGCCTGTGGAAGGGAAGCAGAGCTCACGGATACTGATGTATGCAGAGGGTGATTTCTTCCTCGGATTGACTGCTTTACGTTTCTGAATTAAAGAGCTACCTCTCCTTGAGAAATACTGAATCAGCAATCATACTCTTGCAAGCAAAGCATCAGACATTTTTATCGAAGATGATGAATGTTTATTTTACTTTTGTTGTTGAATCGTAATTAACAATGTTGATAGACTGTTGTATTGTGTTGTAGTCACACATTCAAATTAATATAACTCATAATGAATGTCTTTTGCCCTTTAATTCTGGCCAGGTGGTAGTCCAACCAGTAATCACAACTAACATGTTGTTACAAACATATATCCTAATGGTAGTGGGACGTGAGGTCTGAAGGCGCTAAACCCTATTTGGTGTGCGTTTGTGACTGCATGTTGATACATTTTTGTAGTGAACATGTGTGTTGATAAGTCTGTATGTTTGTTGGTGTCTGTTGGGCCAATACCTGTGGATGGTTGGCAAGTGTTGGGAACATAATGATGGGCATCTGAGACAATTGTGCACCTGCAGTGCTTAATTTGTAAAATATGAAGTGCAGGTGCTCAATTTTCCCCCGGAGGCCACACCCACTTTCCTTGGCTCCACCCACTTCCACCAGTGGCTCCACCCCAGTGCTTAATTTGTAAAAAACATAAGTGCCAGGGTCCTTTTCGGGAGCTCACGACAGCTTGCACCACCCATTGCCCCTACAGAGCTGTCAATGACAGTACCAACACAACTACATACCATCTCACACCTAAAAATGATACAATTTCGACTATTTTTATGTATTTTGACTTAAACACAGTTGTTGTGCTCTTGTGGGCAATATTTTACAGGCATGGTTGGCATTTTAATTTTAAGGTAAATAAAAATTAAGAAAAAAGAAAGAAAAAAAAAAAACTACTGAGGAAGTCATCCAAAACCGGCGTTTTCCATTTTGAAACATACACTTTAAAAAAAAATATACAAGAATAATACAATTCAAATCTGTTTTAGACCTGTCATCTATCCATAAATAATTAGCAATGCAAATAAAAACAGAACAGACTTGTTAAAAGGTGATAAGGAGGACCTTCCAGAATTACAAATTAAGATCAAGTAAAGGAATATTTATTTCACTGAGTAAGGGGCAGCGCTGGACTCAGAAATAGCAAGAGAGGGGCAGATTAGGGAGAAAGAAGGGGGAGAGATGATTGGAAAAGGACGACGAAGAATAGAGCACCTAAAGAGCGAGAAATTCGAACAGAAGTGGAGCGAGGTGCAAAATAGGAATGAGGGAAATCAAGCAACCTTACCATTAGGATGCGCCGACAGGCCCAGAAATCCTTGAGGCCCCTGCGCTTAATATTTTACAAGATAAGCATTGTGCACAATGCACCTCAATCGTGTCCAGCAGCAAAACATGACACCCATGCGCAGCTTCTCTGCTAATGCACCTCAACAGTAAACTTGCTTTACTTTGATAACAAAAGCATAGAACCCCCACAGTTAAAGCAGGGCAGATTAGAATGGTAAAGAAACACAAGAATGATGCGAAATCCACCACAAACACCACCCGCCCAGTATAGCAGCATTACACTTTTTAATCGAATGAAAAGCATCCCGTTCCATCCCAAATTCAGCCTGCACCCGTACATGCAAGGGCATTGAGGGAGGCGGGAGGAACAGTAAAACCCAGCTTCTGCAGTGAACAAGGCCAGACAAATGGAAAACCTTGCAATACAAACAACTCCTCAACGTTTCCCAGATTACAAGTACATGAAGATGTGCCCCTAGTACATTAGCTGTACCCGAAATAGCTTTCTCGTAAAATGCACCTAAGTTACATATTTTCCTCACTAGAAAAACCCAGAAGTTCCTGCCACATTGAAATAAATAAAGGGTTCTGCTGAAAACAAAACTGCCCACCCGACGACCTAACAGCTGAGAGACGCCAGCGCGGATCTCAGCTGCTATGAATAAATAAAGATTAAAAACCATCTGAAGTTTGGTAAAGCTCATCAATCGATCCTAATAACACATCCAAAGTACCACAATCAACACCCTATCAACCATGCACCCAGAAACCTCCTTGTGAGTATAAGCGCTATATCATCGACTAACACGAAGTGGCACCTGTGTACTCAACACTTCAAAAGTGTCTCAATCCTATAATTTGGAACGTGCTACATAAATACTAACAGTACTTTAAAAAAATCCCTATTAATATCTGCTCCACGTGTTACCTCTTTAATAGGCCGAAATCATGCCTGAACTGGCAGTGCAAAGCTGCCCTCTTCAGTTTTAATGTTTCCACCTCTACTGCCCCTCCCTCGGACCCCACTTTCGCAATTATATGATGCTGCTCAGAGCATCACTCCAGGCCTCTCTGTCCCAGGTGGGACCCTGCCCGATTCCAAACGGAATGTGAGGCCCCAACACTCTTCTCACTGCCACTTGTGCCTAGAGTTGGCAGGTGGGGCAGCAGGAAAAACAAATTAAAGAGATTTCCGCCTTTGCCTAGTCACTGGGCAGGCCCCTTCCCTGCCGGAATCAATCAGGAGGGCCTCTCTCTGTCCACGTGGGACCGGGTCCAACAGGAAGGGTGTGCGAGGCCCAAACATGAAGAAGTTGCAGACCGATCCAGGCATTTCAGCTGCCAAAGTGTGAGAGTCAGTCTCAGCTGACTCGCACCATTTATTAGTCTCACAAGCTGACTGAGACCTGCGTAGTAATCTCACATACAAAGTTGTCTGCTAGTACTGTGAGAAACTAGCTTTTAAACTACCCCGGATCTTTTGAGATATAAACCGAAAAGATATTAAGGGGACCAGAAACACACAGTTGTTCCGAGCCCAGGCCGCGGTCTCTCCAGGGCAGAACTTGTGAGCTACAGCAAGTTCTGTAACACGGCGGCCCCACTGACTGCAGGCAGCTGCCCAAAGGAAATATTTGCAGTTTGTGTCTACAATACAAATAATTTAACACGCACACATACTCACTCCGGTGGCTGCACTGCACCCCTCTGTCTCGCTTACTGCAACTTCACAACAGGTTTCTTTCTTGCATTCTGCTATTCATGCGGACCACAAACCAGCAAGCGCGATGCAGCGCCATTCCTCAATACTTCCCGCTTTCTGTCAGCAGGAAGTGACGTCCCCTGCGGCGCCGGCGCAATTAGCAACAACCTGTCTGGTCATTAGATACTACCTTGAATCATGACGGCAAGCTGCCATTCAGCCACGCTATGGGGAATCTGATCTGATTCCATGATGGTACGTCTGGCATGTAGTTCAGTTGTTGCTTTAGCTCTAGAAAAGAAAATACCCGTCTTTTTCCACGATTAGAGTGGCGTCAGGACCATGATAGGGGCAGGAAGCGCGAAGCGGAGAGGCGGGCGTTAATTAGAGAGTGGGGGGGAGGTGCTTGTTCGAGAAGGCTGAGTCTGCCCTGGGGGCTGCGCTGCGTTTTTAAGCAGGAGGGACGTGTTTACAGCTGGGGAGAATCAGAATGATGTTCAATCATCAGCCCTTACGTAGGAGCATGGGCAGGCACTGCTCCGCCGGGTGCTCTCAGGCAGTCCGTCCCCAGAGAGGCTGAATGGGCCTCGAAATAAAGCATGCTGCATTCAATTTGAAATATTTTACGGCGTTCACCGGGAAGACCCGTGTGAACTTAAGTGAGTCAATATGGAGTCTAGACCCGGCCCTGAGAAATAAGTGCCGGTGCTAAGCACCGGAAAGCACCGGCACAAATTAAGCACTGTGCACCTGCCAAACTATGAACATCATTGGCCTACTGCACCCCCACCCTTTGACATTACGGTGGCTCTCTCAAATTTTGGGCATATTGGTAAAGTGTACTCGAAATGCTGGCCACCTCGGGCCTTTTATGAGCACCTTGAGGGCATCCAGAATCTGCGGCATAGTGTGCGCGAGAAAGCTGGCATAAATTGTTAACCCTGAGATACTGTAGCACTGCTGTGCAGCGACTTGTATCCCATCTCTGCTCCCACTGACACTATCCTTTTCTAGCTGGTGGAAGGATACTTGTGACAAAGTCCCCTGCAGGGCCAGCCTCTCCGTAGGGGGCACCTGGCATTCTCCCGGTGGGCCGGAAGAGTGGGGGCCGGTTTTTGACCAGAGGGACCGGTTTTGTTACTGGGCGCTGGTTTTGCAGAAGTGCGGCAATATCGGTCCCCTGTAAGAAAAGCGGCAGCGTTGCTACACACTTCTCAGTAGCACCCCAGACCCCTGGGGGCCGGGAGAGCAGAATTGCCCGGGCTGGTTCCTTTTCCCGGTCCAGCCGTGGTCCCCTGTAGATCAACAGTAGAGATCATAAAAACGTCTGACTCTCTACCTTTGCCTTAGTTGCTTAATAGTGTTCAGATATTACTCAGTCTGGTGGGTGTTCATCTGAATCATGTTCCTTAGGACCAGTTCACTGATGCAACTCTTCAAAATGGTCATCTAATCCAGTGTGCTTTAATTCAAAGTTTACATTGAACCCCAACATCGATGGAACCTCTTTACTAGAACTCTGTGGCCTAGTCCTCTTTCACGCGCACACACAGGTTTGCCTGTGAACAGTTGTCAACGTTCACAACTGCATCAGGGAATACAGCACATTGCTTTTATTCATAGATGTGCATTTGTAAATACACTCTCCTACTTGAACCTAAACAAAACCTCATCCTCTTGGCTTGGAATAAAAATGTGTACAACATTCATCATCCTGACCCTACACCCATCCTCCAAATGTTTTATCCGATGAACCCTTGAAAAGGTCACGAACTCCATTTCTCAATCTTGACTTTCTCCATAATTTGATTCATTTACACAAGCTGGAAAGCCATTGCCAGCCCCAGATGTGACAAATGTTTCTCTTTTCATTATGTCGAAAATGTTCATGTCTCAGCATAAACAATTTACATGGCAACTCCATTTTGAAAGCACACTTTATATACAGAAATCAAGTATGTTTAAAATAGATTATCTGTAGTATTTTAAATTATAAACTGTTATTTTCATAACTGAATGTTGAATGGTCGCTATTTTAGTTCGCCAAAATATAACGACAAGTCACGTGGTAAATAACCAATTTCAGTTATGAAAATAACAGTTTATTTTTTAAGTACGTAACGAAACAGTTTAACGGAAAATTACATTTTTCTTCACTCTACTTACCCTTAAACCCACGTAAATTATAATTCGTTAACTTGAAATTTAGTACCCTAAATTTAAGATGCAGCCCACTTTTAAAAATGTTTATTAACTTTAAATAGTCACAAAAATCAGAGTAGCAGAATTCACAGACCACTACAAAAATATCAAAAGTGAAAGAAACCAAACGCACGACCGTAAATGACAACCCTAATATCTAGCTCCTTTCTTATCAAATCAAAAGTTCTTTATTCGGCAGCTATTACAGTTAACCATAAAAGCACAGTTCATATATCAGAAATATAAAACCATCATTCCAGCTTAAAATTTTATAAAATAAGTTGAATCACATCACAATTGATTTTCGGGACCTAAAAACACTTTTTAAAAAGGCAATAACGGATACAATAATAAAATAATCCTCTAACTGTTGAAGAATCATAAAAGCGGGATAACATTGTCTGAAACCTAATTTTTTGAGCACAGGAATGATCCATCTCCTTCTTGGTATAGAATAAAATTTACAAAAAAACAATATGTGTATCATCGATTGTGCCGAAATCTCGTCACATGGGCAATTGCATAAATTTCTCGACCAATCATTCTGTACAGGAAAACTAAACAATCGATATAAAATATTCAGCCTAAAACGTGTCAGGAGAAACCTTTCGTAATCATCGGTAATAAGGGAAATATATGGCTGCATCTTAAAAGTAACTAAAACCGGAAAATATGCTTGCACTGTTGGTTTCTTTAATTCAATAGTAGTCCTCACTTCACCCAAGTAATGCATACAACTTACTTTTAAGTCTTTCCTTGATACGTTTTGCATGGTTTGCGGATCTTTAAAATATTCAGGATGACCCAGTTTAATCAAAAACTTTTTGACATAGGTTAGCCATCTTATATTTCTGACCCCATCTACTACCATGGCATCCTTCAGTATTTCCCTATTCAATTCTGTCTCATCTGCGGTCCATACTCTGTGCCACAAGAGGACAGGCTGTATCTTAATTATATCCTCTAAATACGGTACCCCGAGTTCTTGGTGGCAAATATACGTTGAAGTGCTATCTGGTACTGCCAAGAGGTACCTCAAAAACATATTTTCTGCAAGCTGTAAGGCATTAACCCCTATAAAGCCCCAAATTCCTGCTCCATACGTAGCTATGGATACACATTTTGCCCTATAAATTGGTAAAATTTCTCCGGGTGCACGTCTTCCTAATTTTTTGCAACAATTTAACAGTGCCATAATCGATTTGACCAATAGCAGCCTTCTTACTTTAATCGCCGATGACCACATCCCTAAATCATCAAATAAAATCCCCAAATAGGAGAAGGTCTTAGTGCACTCTATAGCCTTTGAGTTTATAAAAATGGTCATACTTTTCTTTTTTTGTCCTCTCCCACAATTCATTGTAAAGGTTTTAGAACAATTAACCGCGAGCCCCAAACTCGCCATAAAGTTAACAAAGGTATTTACCACCCTTTGAAGACCCAGCGGTGTGCGGGCCATTAGGACCGCATCGTCCGCATACAGGAGTGCCGGAATAGGGCGTTTGGCAGCTACGGGTAAATCTTTACACTCCTGTATTAATACTGATTCCAAACTATTTATATATAGTGAAAAAGGAACGGGGCAAGAATGCACCCTTGTCTTACTCCTCTTTTAACACTAAAGTGCTCAGTACATTCACCGCCTCTCCCAAATCTAACCCTAGCCCTTGCACCTGAATAAAGCTGCCTCAAGAAGGTGATTATTAAAACATTTACACCCATCTCCTTTAAAACCAACCAGAGCTTCTCATGAATGACGCAATCAAACGCTGCTGTTAAATCGACAAAAGTTACATAAAACCTCTCTTTTTTGCTTTTGTGTATTTTTCTAAAATAATGTGTAGGTTTAGTCCCTGTTCTATTGTGCCCATTCCTTTACGGAACCCATATTGTAAATCGCTTAAAATCGAGTGTTCCTCTGCCCACCCTTGCAACCTATCTAACAAGACTCGACCCACAATTTTAATTGTAGAGTCCAGTAAGGAAATAGGGCGATAACACGCTGGGTTTACCCTATCCCCTTTTTTAAAAATGGGCACTATAATTGAATCGTACCAAGTCGATAAAAAACCTTGAGAACAGCAAGCGTTGAAAACCTGTGTTAACAAAGGACCCCAAAGAGGTAAGTTAAACTTAAAAAGGTCCACTGGGATACCATCAGGTCCTGCCGCCTTCCCTCCTGAGCTTGAATTAATTGCCGAGCTAACCTCCTTAAGAGTAAAATCTATTGATAAATCTGATGTACTTAGAGATTTCGAAGTATCCTCAGCACTTAATGGAATTCCTTGATCGTCTAGAGATAGAATACTATACAGATTGGAATAGTGTAATATCCATTCGGGTTCAGTGATGGCAATCTCTATAGTGGCCTTATCATTTTCTGCTAAGAAAGGTGCATTAACCGCATTCCAAAAGCTGCGGAGTCCCGATTAACCGAGGCATCGCGCAGCGCTTGCCATGCTTCCTCTCTAAGCGCCAACTTTCTATCTTTCACTGCCTTCTTATATTCACATCTAGCGTCTCTAATATTATCACGATTTCTATCCCCAACATGGAGGGCTCTTTTAAGTTTGGAATGGGCCTTTGTACAGCTCTTATCAAACCAGCCAGTTTTTTGTTTCGATTTCTTGCTTGGATTCACATAAAGTGTTTCCTTAATGAAACTTGAAATAACTAAAAAATTATCTATAATATCCTGATGAGTTGATCTGTCGTCCAGACAGGTTAAAAACATATCTTTACAATTCAATATCACCTTTTGGTAAAGGTCTCAGAATCCACATTATCCCATTTCAGTTGGTAACCATTTTGCCTGCTCAAAGAAATATTCTCCACAAAGTGGGTAGAGTCTTTCCTAATACCAACACTTTTGGTATTCACCTTCATACTGAAGCTAATGGGAAAATGGTCACTAAGCGCCAAATCATGCACAATAAAATCATATAAACGGGTGGCAAATCTACTTGAGGCCAATACATAATCAATAGTGGAAAAGGTCCCTCGACCATTATAGGTAGGCTGAAAAGGGACCATGGGCACACATAAATCATTGATAAACCCAAAATCAAATGTAAACAAAATGTCATTCAGGAGATCACCATAAGGTGTGTGTGGGAAATGTGCAACACTGGGCCCCTGATCATACGATATGCCACATACCCCATTGTTCCTGTGCTGGCATATAGGGGAATTAAAGTCCCCACCCCAAATAAAACAGATCTCCTTTAACATACATGATTGTAATTTGTGTAAGTCACTATTCACTTTTCCCAATAGTCCCTCAATTTGCTCGGATGATGCATTATTATAAAAGTTCAATAAAATAATACTAAAAGCTTGATCTATATGAAGACTGATGATCTGATAAAACTGATCTGTGACATTAAAAACAATTTGTCTTAAATTCAAAAAATTTGAAATATAAATACAGAGGCCACCTTTTGCTCTTCCATGTATTGATGGTACTGCAGGCGTATGAAAGGTTTTATACCCACAAATATGTGTTGACTGTTCCACCCAAGTTTCTTGTAGACTCAAAATGTCAAACTTACTCACAAAGTCATACCATAATATATTAGATACCTTTGTCTTTAAACCCGCCACATTCCAGAACAAAATTTTACAAATATCTTTTACTCCCAAACCCTTGCTGTTTCCTCCATAATCCCCTTGCTTCTTTGGTTTTTCCGCAGCTAATGCTATGGAAGGGGGGCTGGGTCAATCAGGGGATCTAAATCTAAGTCATTTGCAAACTTTATGATGGTAGGCATAATTGTACTAGATGGAGAAGTAAGGTCAATACTAACTGGTTTTAACTTCTCACGCGGGTTAAGGGTGGTCTTTACTAATTCCGTTTTATCATACGATGTGAGAACACCCTTTGGTTGTCAATCCACTGATTCCAGGTTGGCGAGTGCCTCAAATCGGTTAGAAGTTAAAAGGTTAAACCCACGATTATGATGCCGAAATTGGGCACCCATATCACTTAAATCAGCACCAGATAGGTGCTGGTAAAAGTATCCCAATGGTACCAAATTAACACCTTGTGCCTGTAAGCATTGGTTACCTACTCTAGTCAGAATCAATCTAACTAACTGTGGTGTTTTGAAGGTCAGCACTAGGCAGTCCCCTATCTGATTCTTTGGCCCTTTTCCTACCCAACTCACTCTTCTGATCATCTTAAATTCGTTAAATAGTCTCTCAGTAAGGCCCGTCCTTACTCCTAACCACTGCAGAGCCTTATTCCGCTCCCTTTCCCACGCCTCCTCCACCCTATTCTGAAGTTTGGGAACATTAATTAGGACCACAACATATGGTATCGCTGCCGGTGGTAGACTCAGACGTGTTACAAATCTATCAGTTTCAGCTATGTTCGTATTACTATGTATCTTTCGGCTATTAGATACTGGAAGATGTACAATCCTGTTAGGGGATGTCGAGGCAACCAATGGCGGAACTACTGAGTGTACCATGGGGATGTTTTGTACGATCATCTGTGAAACAGATGTCGTATCCTCGGGAGGGCCAGAATTATTTCCAATGTCACATAGACCCCTGCATTTTGAAGGATTTTCCTGATTTACTAATTGAGCAGAAGACTGATGAACGAGAGGCTGGGATTTAACTAAACTTTTAGTTAAAATCTCTTCTATTAGGCCCATCCTATGTGTTAAACCGCCTAGGCTTTCCCTCAGAAAAGTATCTAAATCGTCCAATTTTGTTTTTAAATTTATGACCTCACTCTGGGTACGCAAATTATCAATAGGTTTTGATTTACCCCTTCTAGCTGTGTTATTTTTCGCTAATGAAGGTTTATCCCTTTTAGAGTTTTTCGGCTCTTTAGGTGTTATCTCACTGTCCGTCAAACTCTTATCCCCTCTTATGTGAGACAAGCTATCCGGGTTTCTAGCCCGCTTTATCCTAGGTTGAATATCCAAATCTTCATCGCTAGTTGCTATATTATCCTGTATATTTACTATACTACCATTCACCCTTGATAAACCACAGGATAGCGATAAGGGTAAAGATGAAACGGGCCCTTCATTTGATATATTGGGCGTTGGGGTTCCCCCCTCCCTCCCCGGAATACCTGGATTAAGAGCTTCCTCTACTGTGACAATCTGACGCTCAATTGCGCCCATTGCTCCCGTGAGGTAACTAAGCAGACTTTCGCGTGGATGCTTCCCTAAATCCTTTTGCTTTTGCTTTGTTATGGTAGCACTTAATGTTTTTCTCTTCCCCATCGTTTTCCAAAATATCACTGTGCCCTCGTAAATCTCCTTAATGAGGAAAACAGACAAAGCTAATCTAAAACACTTTTAGGGAACCCCGCTCTACCCCACTAAACATTTACACAATATGTTATTTAGTTCCTATGTTACAACGTGCTGTGGATATTCTCCCTTTCTAGACCTAGAGAGGATGATATTATGTCCAAAGTACCTTTTATTGTGGGCTTTAGAGCCGTGGCCCAGTCCAGTCTCTGGCAGTCTATGACGGGCTAAGACGGGCCCGTCTTGGCCCGGTCTTCGCCCGGGCCGAGCCCGCGCGCGTCCCGCGTCGCGTGACCGCCGCGCTGCTTTTCAAGCCCCTCCAGGGGCTCTGGGTAAAGTGCTCCGTGCGTTGATGCCGAGGGCTGGTCAGCAATGTCAGTTTCCTTTAGAAGCGGTCTCCCACCTCGCGTGATCGCCGCGCTGCTTTTCAAGCCCCTCCAGGGGCTCTGGGTAAAGTGCTCCGTGCGTTGATGCCGAGGGCTGGTCAGCAATGTCAGTTTCCTTTAGAAGCGGTCTCCCACCTCGCGTGATCGCCGCGCTGCTTTTCAAGCCCCTCCAGGGGCTCTGGGTAAAGTGCTCCGTGCGTTGATGCCGAGGGCTGGTCAGCAATGTCAGTTTCCTTTAGAAGCGGTCTCCCACCTCGCGTGATCGCCGCGCTGCTTTTCAAGCCCCTCCAGGGGCTCTGGGTAAAGTGCTCCGTGCGTTGATGCCGAGGGCTGGTCAGCAATGTCAGTTTCCTTTAGAAGCGGTCTCCCACCTCGCGTGATCGCCGCGCTGCTTTTCAAGCCCCTCCAGGGGCTCTGGGTAAAGTGCTCCGTGCGTTGATGCCGAGGGCTGGTCAGCAATGTCAGTTTCCTTTAGAAGCGGTCTCCTTTCTTATCATTTTACTTGCATTATTCTTTCCAGTATAATCTCATACCAGTACTTTGCTTCATAGTCTGCAAATATTTTGCAACTATCCACGTTTTTGTTTTATAGAAGTGTTCAAAAGGGTTTGCCAGAGATTGTACAGGATCTTACATATTTTTTCTTGTTCATGGTGCATGATGGATGACTTCTCGCCATGCCACCTACGACGCATGCCCGCTACCCAAGTGAAACGTTGCTATAACAGTTCAATGTTGAGTTCATGGAAGATGTGTCCACCAGCACAGAGGAAAGAACAGATCATGGGCAGTTCTCAATGCTGTTGATCTCCTTCAGTGCAGGGCGAGGCCCTGGGAGTGGGACTGTGGAAGGAACCTGCTGTTGCTGCAATATGGGGAGACTTGCATGGGCTCCTGCAAGTCCATAGAACCTGCTCACTCATGAAGGGCTGAAAAGAACATGGGCAAACAGCTGTTCTGGGCCCTGCTCGGGGTGAGCAGCCTGTGGTAGGAGCCTGCCCAATATTACAGAGCTGCTCCTCCTGCCATGCCCACCCGAGACGCCTTCCCTCAACGCAGACGTTTCTTCTCCAGTTCTCTGTAAATGCGTTTCCTGCAAAAGAGGTATTTTGTTCCTTGACAAAACTGCAGACAGAGAACCTTTCAAAGCCTTTGGATGTTTGGTGGGAGGTCCACAATGCTCTTCAAACCCTCTTACAGGGAAGCTCTACGATACAGAGACCCTGTGGCTCCTATGGTCCTCCCCGTACTCCCGGTGCCGACAACTCACTTCTCTACCTCGCTTTGAGGGTCGGACCACTCATTCTAGCTTCTATGAACTTCACCGGTCAGTCAAATCAATCTGCCATCTAGCATTCAGCACCCTACAACATTGAAGAGTCCACCCAGTTAGCAAAGGAACCGAGCCCTGAAATTCACCTTATTGCACCCTTCAATCAAGTAAGATGACTCACACCACCTAAACATTATCAGTATGTTACACTGTAGCTCTTTCCTCCCCCCTTCACTTTGATAGAGTACACACATTATGACTGACTTGGTATCCACTATAGCCTTAGAGCCCGCTGTAGCGGGCTCTACCAGCCATTAAAGGCCTGCACCAGCGTTAAAGTCCCGAGCCAAAGGCGAGGGCCTTTAACAAGGGAGCGGGCCTTTAATGGCCTGTAAAGCCCGCTATGGAGGGCTCTAAGGCTATTAGAACCTTCCGCCCCCAGAAGGCAGAATGTTCAAATTTGTAAAACAAAGGCCTCATGGAGCCCGAGGGGGTTGAAATCCCCTCAGGCACCCTGAAGCCTTTGTGAAACATTGGAATGTTGATGCTCCGGCTTCGACCGGCCACTAGAAGGCCGGAGCACTCGATGTTCTAATAAACAAATCAGATTGTCCCAATTTTGGGTTGAAATAGGTTAGTTATGATCCGTTTAATTTTTACTGAGCTATTGAACATTTAATTATATAAATGCTTGTAGGTCAGCCTTCTCCTTCCAATGGTCTATTTGAGTATCACTCATAGTCTGCGTCTGCCTGTGGCAGAATACAGGACGGCACAATGGCTCAAACCATTTCAGCCATTTTCTGCGAGGGATGGCATTTGTTCCAGATGTGCACATCTGCCTGTAAAGGTGTGTGCTTCAGTGAAAGGGCTGGTGGGACAGTATTTTAATTTTCCATGTTTTCCCTTTTAATTTCTGCCATGACCAACTTGGGATGGTATTGTCCATAGTCTATCATTGTTTTACTATTGTGGCTTCTTGATACATCTGTGCTGAGATCTGTGATGAGATCAGTACCAAGATATTACCAGGGACCAAGTGTACTCAGAGGACGAATAAGCATTGCACACACTGCCCTTCCACACGCTGCTTGAGGCCCTGCTTAGCTCATGGCTCAGTGTCCTCACTCAATAGAAAGGAACATGCTGGGCATTTAATGTATTTATTACAATTAGTGAACTGAATTTCTAAGTTCACATTGCCTCCTTAAGTAAGGCTTGACATCTAACCATGTTTTCCTGTGACTCGCAAAACCCCAAAAAGGACAATATTAGGCAAAAGGATTGCCCAACACTTTATAGTCCCTCCAGGTCTGGGACATAAAACCTGATTGATAGGAATTAAGGACCCAAAGGCACGCTGTTCGTAGTTCTGCACAAGATTGTTTTTGTATTGTGTACCAAGCCTCATGTTTTTGATCGAGGGACACAAAAATACAAGTGCTACTTTATGCAATCTACCTTCAGTCACTTATCTGCTTAATACAGTCGTCAAAATACAGACGGGACCAGGGAAACAGACTGTCAATTGACTGGGACATTTTCCAACAAAGGTCTAAATGCATAGAATTAAATTGTGCACACTCGGTGTTAACAATTCATGTACACCCTTTGTGTTGATATGCTGTTTATTGTTACGAGAATTCCTCAGTGAAATAGTTGTCACAACTAATTACTGATCTTAAAGATTTCAAAGGGAGCCACTAACCCACCCAGCAGTCTACCATTTCTATAAAGAGTATTACGAATTATTTTACTACTAATTTGCCCACTTTTGCAATAACACTTCTAAAAGTTCCATATTCGATTCATAATACAATCTAAACCACACTGACCTAATATGCTTAACAAATCGACAGATGTCCACAACATTTGCCTAAAATTCCTTATGGGATATCCACTAGGTTAATGGATTAATGAAATCTAAATTTGCACTATTTGACAGTGCATTATTCTAAATAATCATCTGTGATGTGGAGGTTAAATTCTATCATGTTATGAACAATGACCATAACTAAATACCAATTATGCCAGAGGGATAGTTGTATAGAGATGCTCAATTTAGCATGGCACTTAAGTTCAAAGACCCTTGGCCATGCTAATTAAAAACTTGGTCCAACCATCTTCATCCCCGCAACCTTCCCCTTATCTTCCTAAGCACCAGGATATTTTAGTGGTTCCCACGCAAAACCTCACTTCTGTGTTACTGGCTACAATAATATTTGTCTACATTGCAAAAAAGCAGAAAATTAATTGAAATCTAGTTCTAAAATCAGCCTTGTTGGAACAGTATTGGGATGGCAGTAAATTGAGATGAATGAAAACCAGCCTTCCCTCTAGGCTCGTGCTTGGAATAGAAGAGGATGGTCAAGTCACAGATAACTAAAAGCACAGGTCCTGTTAGGGGTATCTGACCACCTAAACGTGCCTGCCAGCTTTACTCCTAGCTCTCCTGGAATGAACCCCAGCATGCTGGTAGGTAACCACAAACAAACCAGAAACAAATACAACTAACAAGCTTTTCAGACCCTCATGTGGGACTAACATTCTCAACAGCACCCTACCAAAATATACAACAATCCACATTTCCACCAGCAGTAAATTTAATACTACCTGTGGGGTTGCTCAGCGAAATTATATATAACCTACTGGTGGTCGCTAGTAGGTAGTTATAGTTAGGACCTAGTTTCCATAGGAAGAGCGTTTTTTGTTTAGCCAATAACTTTGGTGGCGCTTTACAAATCTTCACGAAATTTTCAAAACTTTTACTTTAGGAGGTTCAGCTGGTGTGTTAAAGTTTCAGGGTGATCTGTCAAGCAGGGGCAGAGAAAAAAGGGGGGTCCCAAAACACATTTTTCCATAGGAATTTTGAAAACTACTACAGCCCGAACCACTGAACGGAATTACACCAAATTTAGCAGAAAGCTAAACATTGGTCCAGAAAGCGTGCTTTTTCTGATTTGGTGTGAATCCGTTCAGTAGTTTGAGATATTAAAGGACAAAAAATATAGAGGTCTAGTGGCACAGATCCTTACAGGGGACTTGCAGATCCACAGTCCCCAGGATAAAATTTGATTGGCTGCTAACACTTCACCCAGGAAATTGTGGCAGGAAATGTTGGCAGCCATCTTGGGACTCAGCTTGAAGTCGAGTCCCACAAATAATGTCAAAAATAAAGAAAAGGGGACAGGGCAGGAATACCCTGACCCCCCACCACCCCCCTCAGATATGGTGGGGGGTCCCATAGTGACCCCGCCGGGAATTAAAGTGAGATTTTCTTCAATTTTGCCATGAATTTGCCAGTGGATCCGAGGCAAAATTCCATAGCTTCTTTTAAAGGAAACTCCCGGGTGAATCAAATTCCAGGGGCATATCAAAAATAAAGGAGGGGCGCATGTGGCCCCCCCCCTAAGGTCTAATGAAACCCCGGGACCACCATTTCCTGGGGGTATTTTTTGTAAATTATGAGGGGGAGTGCCCGCATGGCACCCCTACACCCCAGAAACCGCCAGCTCCCTGGGGCAAGATTTTTAATTAAAGAGGGAGGGGGGGCTGCGTAGCCCCCCTCCCGGGCCATCATCAGCCCTGGGGACCAACCACCGGCCCTTTAAAGTGAAGAGATGAGATATCATCAGATATGTTATCAGTGAGGTCACTGACCATGTCATGAGTGATGTAATATGGGAGGTCATAAGCAGTGCATTGTGGGGGCGCAAGTTATAGTTAACTCCGGTAACTATAACTGCTGAATTTCTATGGTTTTGTATGAGTGAAATCTGAGCGTAAAAATAACGTCCTTGTAACCTTTGGTTTTTTCATTGAATTTATAAGGTTTTTTAAATTCTATTTTCCCTAACTATAGTCCCTGTAACCTTTGGTTTTTTCAGTCACACACACACAGTCACACACACACACACACAGTCACACACACACACAGTCACACACAGTCACACACACACACAGTCACACACACAGTCACAGTCACACACACACACACACACACAGTCACACACACACAGTCACACACACACAGTCACACACACACAGTCACACACACACAGTCACACACACACACACAGTCACACACACAGTCACACACACAGTCACACACACACACACACAGTCACACACACACACACACACACACACACACAGTCACACACACAGTCACACACACACACACACAGTCACACACACAGTCACACACAGTCACACACACAGTCACACACACAGTCACACACACACACACACAGTCACACACAGTCACACACACAGTCACACACACAGTCACACACACACACACACAGTCACACACACAGTCACACACACACACACACAGTCACACACACACACACACAGTCACACACACAGTCACACACACACACACACAGTCACACACACACACACACACACACACACACACACACACACACACACACACAGTCACACACACACACACACACACACACAGTCACACACACACACACACACAGTCACACACACACAGTCACACACACACACACACAGTCACACACACAGTCACACACACACACACACAGCACACACATCACACACAGTCACACACACACAGTCACACACACACACACACACACACACACACACACAGCACACACACACAGTCACACACACACACAGTCACACAGCACACAGTCACACACACACAGTCACACACACACACAGTCACACACACACACACACACACACACACACACACACACAACAGTCACACACACACAGTCACACACACACACACACACACACAGTCACACACACAGTCACACACACACACACACACACACACAGTCACACACACACACACACACAGTCACACACACAGTCACACACACACACACACACACACACACACACACACACACACAGTCACACACACACACCACAGTCACACACACACACACACAGTCACACACACACACACACACACACACACACACACACACACACACACACACACAGTCACACACACACACCACACACACAGTCACACACACACAGTCACACACACACACACACACACAGTCACACACCACACACACAGTCACACACACACACACACACACACACAGTCACACACACACACACACACACACAGTCACACACACACACACACAGTCACACACACCACACACACACACACACACACACACACACACACAGTCACACACACACACACACACACAGTCACACACACACACACACACTCACACACACACACACACACACACACACACACACACACACACACACACACACACACACACACACAGTCACACACACACACACACACAGTCACACGTCACACACACACACAGTCACACACACACACACACAGTCACACACACACACACACACACACACAGTCACACACACACAGTCACACACACACACAGTCACACACACACACACACACACACACACACACACAGTCACACACACACACACAGTCACACAGTCACACACACACAGTCACACACACACGTACACACACACACACAGTCACACACACAGTCACACACACACAGTCACACACACAGTCACACACACACACAGTCACACACACACACACACAGTCACACACAGTCACACACACAGTCACACACACACACAGTCACACACACACACAGTCACACACACACACACACACACAGACACACACACACACACACACACACACACACACACTCACACACACACACAGTCACACACACACACACACAGTCACACACACACAGTCACACACACACACAGTCACACACACACACACACACACACACACACACACACACACACAGTCACACACACACACAGTCACACACACACACACACAGTCACACACACACACACACACACACACACACACACACACACACACACAGTCACACACACACAGTCACACACACACACACAGTCACACACACACACACACAGTCACACGCATCCCACACCCACACAGTCACACACACAGAGTCACACACACACACACAGACACACACACACACACACAGTCACACACACACACACAGTCCCCACACACAGTCACACACACACACAGTCACACACACACACAGTCACACACACACACAGTCACACACACACAGTCACACACACACACACACACACACACAGTCACACACACACAGTCACACACACACACACACAGTCACACACACACACACAGTCACACACACACAGTCACACACACACACAGCACACACACACACACACACACACACAGTCACACACACACACACACACAGTCACACACACAGTCACACACACACAGTCACACACACACACACACACACACACACACACACACACACAGTCACACACACAGTCACACACACACACACACAGTCACACACACACACAGTCACACACACACACAGTCACACACACACACAGTCACACACACACAGTCACACACACACACACACACACAGTCACACACACACACACACAGTCACACACACACACACACAGTCACACACACACACACAGTCACACACACACACACACAGTCACACACACACACACACACACACACACACACACACACACACACAGTCACACAGCACACACACACACACAGTCACACACACACACACAGTCACACACACACACACACACACACAGTCACACACACACAGTCACACACACACACACGTCACACACACACACAGTCACACACACACAGTCACACACACACAGTCACACACACACACACACACACACACACACAGTCACACACACACACACACACACACACACACACAGTCACACACACACACACAGTACACACACACACAGTCACACACACACACAGTCACACACACACACACACAGTCACACACACAGTCACACACACACACACACACACACAGTCACACACACACAGTCACACACACAGTCACACACACACAGTCACACACACACACACACACACACACACACACACACACACACACACACACACACACACACACACACACACACACACACACACACAGTCACACACACACACACACAGTCACACACACACACAGTCACACACACACACAGTCACACACACACAGTCACACACACACAGTCACACACACACAGTCACACATCACACACACACAGTCACACACACACACAGTCACACACACACACACAGTCACACACACACACAGTCACACACACACACACACACACACACACACACAGTCACACACACACACAGTCACACACACACACAGTCACACACACACACAGTCACACACACACACACAGTCACACACACACACACACAGTCACACACACAGTCACACACACAGTCACACACACAGTCACACACACACACACACACACACAGTCACACACACACACACAGTCACACACACAGTCACACACACACACACAGTCACACACACACACAGTCACACACACACAGTCACACACACACACACACACACACACACACACACACACAGTCACACACACACACAGTCACACACACACACACACACACACACAGTCACACACACACACACACAGTCACACACACAGTCACACACACACACAGTCACACACACACACAGTCACACACACACAGTCACACACACAGTCACACACACACACAGTCACACACACACAGTCACACACACACACACACACACACACACACACACACAGTCACACACACAGTCACACACACACACACACACACACAGTCACACACACACACAGTCACACACACACACATCACACACACACACACACACACACACACACACACACAGTCACACACACACACACAGTCACACACACACACAGTCACACACACACACATCACACACACAGTCACACACACACACACACACACACACAGTCACACACACACAGTCACACACACACAGTCACACACACACAGTCACACACACACAGTCACACACACACACACACACACACACACACACAGTCACACACAGTCACACACACACAGTCACACACAGTCACACACACACAGTCACACACACACACACAGTCACACACACACACACAGTCACACACACACACACACAGTCACACACACACACACACAGTCACACACACACACACAGTCACACACACACAGTCACACACACACAGTCACACACACACACAGTCACACACACACACAGTCACACACACACACAGTCACACACACACAGTCACACACACACACAGTCACACACACACACACACAGTCACACACACACACACAGTCACACACACACACACACACACACACAGTCACACACACACACAGTCACACACACACACACACACACACACACAGTCACACACACACACACACACACACACACACACAGTCACACACACACAGTCACACACACACAGTCACACACACACACACACACACACACACACACACACACACACACACACACACACACACACACACACACACAGTCACACACACACACACAGTCACACACACACACACACACACACACACACACACACACAGTCACACACACACACAGTCACACACACACACACACAGTACACACACACACACAGTCACACACACAGTCACACACACACACAGTCACACACACACACACACAGTCACACACACACAGTCACACACACACACACACACACACACACACAGTCACACACAGTCACACACACACAGTCACACACAGTCACACACACACACACACACACACACAGTCACACACACACACACAGTCACACACACACACACAGTCACACACACACACACACAGTCACACACACACACACACACACACACACAGTCACACACACACACACACACACACACAGTCACACACACACACACACACACACACACAGTCACACACACACAGTCACACACACACACAGTCACACACACACACACACAGTCACACACACACACACACAGTCACACACACAGTCACACACACACACACACAGTCACACACACACACAGTCACACACACACACACACAGTCACACACACACACACAGTCACACACACACACAGTCACACACACACACAGTCACACACACAGTCACACACACACACAGTCACACACACACAGTCACACACACACACAGTCACACACACACACACACACACACACACACACACAGTCACACACACACACACACACACACACACACACACACACACACACACACACACACAGTCACACACACACACACACACACAGTCACACACACACACACACAGTCACACACACACACACAGTCACACACACACACACACACACACACACAGTCACACACACACACAGTCACACACACACACACACACACACACACACACACACACACACACACACACACACACACACACACACAGTCACACACAGTCACACACACACACAGTCACACACAGTCACACACACACACAGTCACACACACACACACACACACACACAC